>BSBM01000186.1:27377500-27947500 GCA_027924585.1 Larix kaempferi | reverse complement strand
TACTTGATGGGTTATTAGACCACCTTGTTGGGGTCAACCCTGTATAAGTCATGTGGGTCAAAGGGTTATTAGACCACCCTATTGGGGGTCGGCCATGTGGGTCAAAGGGTTATTAGACAACCCTAGTGGGGGTCGGCCCAGTCAGCATTATGTTAAGTGGTTAAGTTGAGGCCGACCTAGTATAGTAAAGGTCAAGTCAAGTTAGTGTATAAATAGAGAGTGTGTCTCTCTCATTTTACACATTCTATTCTCTCACTCACACTTTGGAGAGTGGTGCACTTGTGGAGGAGGAGGCTCTGCTGCTAGGAGAAGACTATCTCTTGTATTCTGGTTGTATCATTGCTCTATCTATCTCTGAGGATGTTATTGGGGTTTTTCACCTTTATAGTTTTCCCCAAGTAAAATCTGTGTCTCTTGTGTGCTTGCATTATTGTGTCCATGATTGATATGCTTTAGATATGCTATACATGTTGTTCTCTCAATTAAGATCCTAGATCAGATTGAAGTAAATTCTGAAAATTTAACAGAATTCTCAATAGATTTTAATATTATATGAAAACATTCTCAACAGATGTTGTTGTAAATAATCAATTTCTACATCAAGTTTTAATAATCATGCACATCGAGTTTTAATATCTTATTTGTTGTTCATTCTTGTAGCTGTGATATTTTTGTTTTGTTAAAAAACGTATTGAATATGGGCAACAAAAGTAATAATAAAAGAAAGTCTAGAAGGAAGGAGCCGCCCCCTGAAAAGGCCCATGAGATAAGAGAAAATGCCATGTTGTACATGGAAAACCATACACATCAAAATGTTAGTGCCTTAGATCAATTGACAAGCAATGACGAAGTGGTTTAAGTCAATCAAATCTTGCTTGATGTTGAGTATGAAGGGATGGATGTTGAACAAGTTGTTAATTGGAGACCTCCCCAAGAAGAGAACATACATGTCGAACACACTCCCTTGTAGGACCAAATTGTGAACGAAGGGCCACAACAAACCGGTGATGAGACTCGTACTTCCTTTCCGACTCCCTTGCCTCGAATATCAAGCAGACGACGAAGAACTCCCAGACGTATTCATGTGGATGAAAGTTCATTTTCAGGACTTGAAGGTAAGTTTCCCAAACGCATTATTTATTTCCATTGTAATAGGATAATCAAAGAATTTTTTGAATCCAAAACCGATGCAGAAAAATGTCAATTGTTTCTGGATTTGTTAAAATCTCATTGTCTAGCTCATGTTAGGAGAATTTTGGGCATAAAGGTAGTTAGAAGTTCAATGGAAAACAATCACGTTGTTAGAAATCTACAGTCTGCATTTAATTTGATTGGAAAACTTCTCATACAAAAGATTTTAATGCGGCCCGTCATGTACTGTCGGAATCAATTGTAGAAAAATCCACAAGGCAACATCACCTGCTATCACACACATGTAAAATATTTAAAGTAGATAGAAAGACTCTTCAAAAGTATTCTTCCATTAGAGAAAAACTTGAGACCCCAGTCCAAAAATATTGTTGGGCCATTGTTGGTAGTTTACCTCGTTCATGCATGAAGCTTATTGATGCTGCTAAAGAACTAGTACGAAAGTTTTGGAATGATAACACTAGACCGTCATCGAATCAAAGAGATGTGTTAAAGTTGAGAAAAGGTGTTAAGGGGTGTGAACCCCATGTTAAGCACTTCCTTGAAACGACACAAACGGAACTCTATGAGAGGTTCAAGAATGAGCACACACAATTGAACTTGGGCCAAAGGTCCTTTGAAAAATGCAAACCCTGGTATGTTAGAATTTGCATTGATCGCAACACATGTTGTTGTAGATACCATGTAGAATTTGAGTACTATTATGATACATATAGACATATATTTTGTGATTTGCATACTAACATTGTGTAGGACTACCCATCGTTACAACCACCGAATGCATCCAGAGAATTTATACATAGCATAATGTGTCTTAGACCTTAAGGACACAAATATTATCAAAGATCATGTTTATATGGGACATGTTCTAGGTGCAACGGATTTGCATTATTGAGCCGCTGCATCCATGAAACCGAGGAGCACGAATTTTGGAGGATGTCAGTAGAAATGCATAAATTCAAGTACATAACATATCAAGTAGATAGTGCGAGGGAAAGAAAAAAAATTGCATTGGTGAAGTCACAGGTTATCTAAGTTTGCATACTTTCATACTGTACATGTTGAATTTGTACATATATATTCAGATTGAAAATGTCACGTTGTATTAATGCCCTTGGTTTTGTCGCACCGGGTACAAATTTGCGATTTCATGAAGGAATTCTACCAAAATATTGAGCAGTATGTACAACATGTCCATGTAGCACGATGGCAGGATGAACAGTACAGATAGTGTAGGGAAACCTTTCCCAATGGCACAATATTTTCGGTTGTGGAATTTGCTGAAAACTACACCCTGTAGCCACAGAATGAGATTCAAAGTCAATACTACCATTCAGACCAAGTTAGCATAATGGTCCATATCACGTATAGGCACGCGCCAGAGAGCAGCAATGACATGAGGATAATATTGAAAGAGACCAACTTCTACATCAATGACGATAGGTTCCACGACATGCATTATGTGCAGCATTGCTTCAGAATTTTCTATGATCAGCTGAAGGAGAGAGGTATATAGATGGATCAGCATTGGATATGGTCAGATGGTTGTGTAGGCCAGTTCAAAAATGCACGTGTATTCTAGTGGTTGAGTATTTTTCACAAGACTTATGATGTGCTGCATATATGGAACTATTTTGAGACCGGGCATGGAAAGGGAGAGCATGACGGGGTTGGAGCATGTCTCAAAACTGCCCTACGAAGGGAGGAGATGAGGTGCATGACAAAACCTCATATTCGGGATGCGAAATCCATGGTTCAATGGTGCTCTGCAAAAATGTTAGATCGAACCACGGAGCAGCACAGACCAGCAGATACACTAGCACATTTGAGGAAATTTGCCATGGTTTTGCATTGATATTGCCATGTTTTTTCGTCTCAATTGCGACGATCATGGGCGCGATTTCGCGTGGAACCAGTTTCATGGATATAACGACAAACTTGGAAGCCGTCGCAATAGAGACGAAAAATGGTCTCCATGTGTCTTCTATAAGGTGGTCTTGAGAATGATTTTTTTATTCATTTTCTACAAACTGTCACTCTAACGATGAACATGCGTCCCTATAACGACGAACATATGTCGAAAAAGTGTTGCACAGAAATTTGCTTCCACGAACAACCGTGTCTCTATCGACGGCTGTTCATCGAAACGGGTCACCACATGTCTTCTATAAGGTGGTCTTGAGAATGATTTTTTTTATTCATTTTCTACAAATTGTCGCTCTATCGATGCAAATGTGTCCTTATAACAACGCAAATGTGTCCTTATAACGACGAAAATATGTCAAAAAAGTGTTGCACAGGAATTTTCGTCCACGAACAACCGTCACTCTATCGATGGTTGTTCATTGAAACTGGTCGCCACGTGTCTTCTATAAGGTGGCCTTGGAAATGCTTTTTTTAATTCATTTTCTACAAACCATCTCACGATCGACGAAAATGCATCCCTATAACAACGAAACTATGTCTAAAAAGTGTTGCACAAAAATTTGCTTCCACGAAAAACTGTCTCTATATCGACGGTTGTTCATCGAACAGACCAAAAAAAGGCAGTGGATGCGACGGTTTGGTTATCCCCATGACGATATTCCAGTGCAACTATCGATGAATGTTCATCAAACAAACCAAAAAACGGAAGGTGCCTTTCCATGGTTTTTCTATACCTTCGACGAAATTTCGTCGATACATCGACGATACCTGGAAATTAAAAAAAAAAACCGTGAACATTTTCTACATCCAAAGAAGCTTGATGTTTGAGGGCTATTTATGCTCATAACCTGAAAAATGATGCATGACTTTCATGTATTAGGGTTGTTACTATGCCCATAATCATAGGACTTAGTATTGTCTTATAGGGTTAAAAATGCCATTTTCAGCTGTTAAATTCAAGCCATAATTGCTTCTTATGCACCTGAAATTGAGAAAAGGTTGCTACTTGATGGTTTGTGGCTATCAAGAATTCCATTTCAAGGCTAATTTGGGGTTGAGAAATGTTTGGAAAATCCCTAGTTGTTCCCAGACCTAAAAAATAACCCTCTTCATCATTGTTTATGTGCCCATATTTGTGAAAGATGCTGCTTGATGCCACTGTCCATGCCCAGAGTCACTTCAAAACTGCCCAAATTTCATTTTTTGATACTTATACTTCCTTCAAAAATATTACATACTTTATTCCAGGGTTGTTTACGCCCATGAGACTACTCATAATATCTCTTTAAGGTATGAAATATGTCATAGATCACTCATAAATCTATAGAATAGTTCCAAATCAGCTCAAAATCCTCAGATTGATCTCTGAAAACCTTAGTGGATACCCTATGAAAATGGGGGGATAACACCACTCATATAAATAGATTAAGGAGAGGGTCTTCCCAAGCAACACACCACATCACACCTTCAGTTGTATGTCTTATTTGGAGTGAGCTCTTTGTAATGCACTAGGTTTCGTGAGGAAACCCTCATGGAGCATATTGGATTTATTCTATAACCTAATGTTGGTCCTATTTTGCCATTTTTTTTCTCTAACTGCCTTTTTTTTCTGAATGGAACCAATAGTATGTATGTTTGTGTAATATACTAGCATCCATAGAACTAAGAAATTCCACTTTCTGATGTAACTTTATCCTCTAGATTTGGTAATGAATTCATTAGACTATCTTGACAACCCTCATTTGCACTAGGTAGATCTTATCCCAAACAATTTTCTATGGGCCATTCAATAATTCTTGCAGATAAGAGAACGCCCCATGAACAAATTGTGAATATTTCATTCAGATTAGCCTCCTTTGATTCAGTTAAGGATAAAATAAGCATGGAAAAGCCCAATGACTGCTGCAAAGAATAAGTCTGATATTGACCTTCAGAAGATGCCAAAATTTATGAGGAGGGAAATACTTCAAGCATTGATGAAAAGCAGTGTGTGTGGTATCTCATATTGACACTTGTGAACTTGCAACCATGGGAAATGGTTTGCTAGTTGAGAGACCCATTCCAAATTGCAGATTGGGTGTGGAAACTGATGTCCTATGAGTGTAACCTAAATGTCCAAGCCAGGTGACATTATATTAGTGAATTTTGGCATTGGACAAGAGCTTATCATCTTTTCTGAGAAAAAATATGATTAAATGAAATTGATGGTGATTTTATCATGGTTTTTATAACTTTCAAGTGCAAAAGAAGAGAATGAAAAAAGAGATTGATCTAGTATATCTCCTTTGATTGATCTAATTGTAAATTCAATAGAGAAATGCTTTTCAAAAACGTTATATATTGTAGCTAAGGGTTTAGAGTTGGAAGTGCCCTCAGAATGCAAATGTTGTGTTAACTCAAGTGTTGACATGCATAACTTTTTTTTTTAAATGGAAAATAAAAGGGACTAGCTATGTGCTTCTAAGAAAGATTGAAATACTATTCTCCAAGGTTTTGTTGAGTTTTTTCATTATGGTCAATATTTGTGTTCCTTTAACACTTCAAAAGAAAAATATCTCTATGAGGAAAGCTTAGAAATTATGATTACATAATGTATATTTGAAATTGAAATGGAGACCTCTTTGGATGTGACAAAATCAAATAGTAAGAAATCAAAGCATAATATATGTAAATGTCTCAATTTATTGTCGTTTATTGTCGTTCATACCTAGCCATCCAAGATGTCTCAATTCAAACCTAAACTTGTCACTTACAACATTATCATGAGAGCATGCAATTTTGCTCCTTGCCATGCAAGCTTTTTGATGGAAGAAATAAAAATGCATGGAATATAGCCAACTCGTATTAGTAGGTCCATCCTCTCTAATGCATATGTAAATGTGGGTTATGTACAAGTGTATTTGCAAAGTTTCAAAAAGATATGTGAAGCCAGTACTAAGCCTAATGGTAGCACATACACATTTTTTTATCAAGACATGCATTAAGAATATAAATCTGAAATGGCCTTCCTCTATTTTGAAAAAATGAAGAAACAATAGTTGCAATAAAATGTGGTGGCATATAATACATTCTTGAGCGTCTGGAATTTGTTTGAAGAAGGGGTCCATAGGTTCCTTTCTCTAAAATCCTATATGAAGACCTCTCTCAAAGACATGTGATCCCAGAAGCTAGTGCCAAAACCCTGTAAGCTAATGCATTGGACAAGTTTCGTATTGAATGGATATTCCAAATCACTCCAAGAGTATCCAAGTGTTTCATGTGTCCTATTTGAACAAGGTCGTGGGGCCAAATTGTTGAGTTTGAAACAAATTCCAAGAATTTTTTAGGTGGATATGATTGTTGACTTCTTATCGATCCCACTTACGCAGGTTTTGAAGAATTGTAACAGAATTCCATGAGTGGACATAATTCTTCATTTGATCTTCTTTAGGCTTATATGTATAATTTTTTAGCGGGGATCTCATTCAATTTTGTATAATTTGCCTATTTTCACTATGTCAGAGTTCACTAAGACTTTTGTCTTAGTGTGTGATGACAATGGTTGTGACCTAAGAGTGGTATTTCAACACAATGGATGCCTATTATCCTTCAATAGTAAGTATCAATTAAAAAATAGAAACCAAAATTCAAAATGTTGATTATGATCCCCAAACATAAAATAATGGCATATTTGATGCATTTCAAGATGGATCTTCTAAACACTAAAATAACTGGAGAACTTGCAGAAAGCAGAAGGAAAAAACCATGTCAAAACCCACTTTATAAAACTCGTCAAAACCCTTACCTTATCATTGTCCTTTCGCGAGATCCATTCACCCATACAACTTGATAAGAGTTTTCCACGATATGCATTTCCATCACCAAGACCCGCATAAATCATCAAATACAAAATTTTTATATGAGTAAATAATATATAAGAAAATAAACAGGCATTTAAATCCTACTACAAAGTCCCGTAGAAATCAGTGAACCGTGAAATGTTAAATTTATTAACAATATTTTAAGAAATAGACATGCATTTAAAAATTTACAACAGTATTTAATACATAGGAATAAAAGACTATTTATACCTTATTGAGCTCCTCTCTGTTTCGAGAATAGTTTAATATTCTCTACTAAATGGGGCCAACCACATGAAGGTGGAAGCTCATATGCACATCGCTTTCAATTCCCCATACCCAATAAATGATTTTGTTTACATAGAAAACATATAAACATTCATGCATAACTAGGCTAGTCATCAAAACATATAAACATATAAACATTGAATCATAAGTAGGTAATTCATATAAACAATGTTTCATACTAACAACATCGATATACATCAAAATAAAAGTCATGAATTTATACATCTACTTTTTCGTTTATTTCTATTTTTTTGCATTGTAATAACTGACAAGTAGGGTATCCCAATCATCATATGGCGCAGCATTTACTACGCCATATCCTACTATTGTTTGTGTTTCCATGCCCTCATGTATCATACTTCTTGTACGTCGCTGAGTAGGGCGTGGATGTTATTCTGAAGGGGTGTGAAATACAACAACGGAAATGAGCATATCGATATGTTGAAATATTATTGAAATAAATATTTCATTATTTTGATTAACATTACAATATTGCTCTTTACCTGTATGTGTAGCTGTGACAGTTGGTGTGTTAATTGTTTGTCTACTTGGTTCCTCTTGCAGTTCACCCTCCTGAGCTACATGGTCTTCCATTGAAAGAAGAAAATTTATAAGTATACGTCAGGAAATATATATCTATAATCAGAGTAGATATTTCTATTTCCAAAGCATACATACCAGAATGGCTACTCTGCTCCCCACTATCATGGGACATGCACACCCCAACATCAACTAGTACGTGTTGAGTACCGCTAGATTCACTGTTGCGGTTGCATTGTTGCTTAAAAACAAACATAAATATTTAATTATGGGTGATATAATCAAAACTGAATAGAATTTAATAGTATACTGCAATGATGGCCTTATTCATTTTATTTACCTACATTTGCATCATTGGGGAGATTGGAGTCTACCCCAAGCTTTTCCGATATTCAATCACACTTTGAAAACCATACTTGAAACCAATCTTTAGGTCTTCCTCGGTGGCAGTAGCTTGGAACATATTTCCCTGCAATGCATAACACATTTAAAATTTCCAGTATCAAAAACAAATATTTGTTCGCTATTATTAAATAAATATTCCCCATGGTTAATCATTTAATTCTTACGATTCGGGCTCTTAGTTTTCTATAGCCACCCTGGCCCAGTCTATGCTGCCCGTGCTTTTCCATTCTATCCTTGGTTTCTTTGGAGGTGTCAGGTAGCCTATATATGAAAATTTTGAAAAATGTTAGATATCAGAATTCTTACTTAAAACAAAAAAGAAAAAAATAATTCAGCTTATTTCACTAAAAAGATGATATGTGTTGTACCTTGCTTTACCAGGTCATGGTTGTTTTCCTTGTCTTTTTAGGAAGTTATCCTTTGCATCCTCTATGAGTACCTTCCACTCTTTCTCTGGAACCATGGGAGGGCGCTCATGCTTGAGTTCAAGTTACAATTTATCCCTATATTGGGCCCTAGTATATTTTAAATTCTCGTCGGCTAACTTTGTAACCACTTTCTTGTTGAATGTATTGCTGAACAAGTTTACCATGTGGTCTATCAATTCATCTCTATTTTCGCTATCTTAGCTATTCCACTGTGTGCGAATGGTGGGGCCAAACAGCTCCAATGCTTTGCCATTCAAATTCCTGTAGAAAACATTGTTTCCTGCAAAAACATGTAATCCATTAATTTATAATAATTTCAACGTATGTCCATTTCAATTTCATGATTAAAATGAATAAATTAATTAATAAATTCCTGCAATATTTTGAATCTTGATCGGAACACAAGCGTCATCCACCAGAAAGGTGAGATCTAGTGATCCGATGCTTTTAACTCATGCTGCTCTAGGAAAAGTTTCCTGGTCATCTACAATACATTCATCCCCGGAGTCATGTGGAGTCCTAGGCTCCGTCTCATCATGCTCCGGCATGTCATGCCGATCAAAATCAGTTCCCTCATCAATGGATTCGAGGCCAAAGGCAGGAGTGTCAAAAATCCTCATTGGTACATTGCTTTGCCGACATTTTTGTTGCATTGGAGCATCACTACTACCTATACCTGTCTCGGCAGGTTCTCTAGTCATGGGTTTTAAAAACTCCTACAAATGAGAAAATTTAATTTATCAGATCACTTGGAAAAATAGAAAACATAATATCATATATGAAATCATGTCACAGCTTAAAAAAATATGTGAAGATGCCACTTACCCCATAAGATTGTATTTGATCTTGCAGCTCTCCAATCCTTTCCTTGTTCTCCTGTGTCACGGGCCTTATGCGATCCAAGGCAAGCATTTCTATGTTTTCCTTTTTCAGGGCATTCTTTAAAGTTTGCATTGAGTCTGTGGAATAGTAAATCTCTTCCTCAAGTACCTCATCACCCAGATCGAGTGCACTGGACTAAAATCATCAAACAATAAAATTAAGCAAAATAATTTTAACGTCATTCAAATATTGTTATTGAAATGAAATTTAGTTACTATTAAGCACTAACACTTACCTGATGCGGTGTTGTGGCTGGTGACTTCCCACGATCAACCCATACTTATCTACTTCAAGTGGGTGACTGTCCATGGTCACCCTAGACCGTGGAAGCAGCAGGTGCCTTTCCACGGTCCTCACCCTGACACGATAAATCAATCAATAATTCATCATAAGCACAGAAAAATTCGAATGTCAACAGTGGAAATCGAATGTTAACAGAAAAATCGAAACATTTAGTTATTATATTTAACATTCTAGAGCACTAGTAGCCCACCATGCGCAGATTGGCTAATATCATACCTGTGCACATATTAAGATGAAATGGAAAAATATATTAAGAATACGATTTGGGATTATTTGAGCTTGGTATTATAACTCCCCCAACCTCCCAATTCAACTTCCTCACGAATCTAACTTCCTGCCTTTGCCATAAATACAAGGGGAAGCCATGAGGAAGGGGCCAATCTAATAAGAAAGCTATTGTTATGCTGAAGGAATTTCTAGTCAAGAGAGGAGCAGGAGCCCAGAACTTGGTTGCAGAATTTCTTGGAACAAGATCAGGTATATTAGTTGTATTTTGTTGCATTTCTTTGACAATAAAGATCGAGATATCCTTCCCGTCCCAATTGAATGTCAATTGCATTGGATGTTTGAGTACAATTAATGTTATATCATTTTGTCAATATCATTATCTGTTTGTATTCAAATCGTTTTGAGGAAGGTTGATTGGTTTTGCAGGTGTGTTGCTGTAGAAGGAGAAAGCTAGGACCAGCCGCCATAAATAAGGTACTCTTTCTCAAACCCTAAATATCATTTGCTTACAGTAATTAGTGTAAAACCCTAATATATCTATCTGTGAGCCCCATGTATGTTGATATCATCCATCCCCTGCTATAGGGTAGAATACTTAACAACAATCACCATTACCATACTAGAGATACATGCCCCTAAAAATGTCAAAACATCTTCCACAAAAAGAAGGTGATCTTAATAACTAGCGCATACAACTTTTAGGATATGTGCGTGGGTTGTCAACAATGAGACCAGCGCATGATGCGCTAGATGCCAGTTACAAGAGTAGCACATTTCCAATGAAATATGTAGAAAAAATATAGTTTTCAACTGAAGATGTAGGATCTCAGTATCAAATCATCTAAGGTTAATCTAGCTCTTCCATCCATAATGTCCGATGATCACGGACGGAGAAGTGTTGATTTGACCTATAACATATGCCCCCTAATGTGTGAGGTCAGAGGGAAATGATGGCCGAAATACATTACAATCAAAGCCAGAGGAGGAGCAAGGAAACCGCAGGACAAAGTCACAAAAGTACCTGAAAACAAAAACCAAGGTCAGCGGGCAATTACAATCTTGACATCAAATATATGTTCAGTATGATAGAACATAATATCCAATACATAACTGGTATATGTATATAGCATTGCCACTGAAATACAAATGTGGATCCATTTCAAAATAGGAGATCATATCCATAACAATAAGCTGGATCTATGTCTCATTAAGAGCCAAAAATGAGTGTGGCTCAATCTTGCGCAGCTTGGGTAATAACATAAATGTAGTGATGCTATTATAATCCCAAGGTCTTCATCCAAAAAATACTAAGGTACGAACCCTAACCATGCGAATAAATGAGTTGAAGTCGAACATGGGGGGTATCGTTTGATTACCGGTCACTTATATACCATTAACAAACGCGAGGGCATCCACCAATAATGTAAATGGATCCCAAGGTACCTAGTACATTCTAGCAAGTGTGAATAAATGGACTTGAAGTTGAACACTTGAAGAATAAATCGAATAGGAGACATTGATGTATTCTCACTATTCAATAGCGAGGGTAATTACCACTAATGATTGCAACCCACAAGCTACTATCTGAAACTCTAAACTTCATTCCCAGAGCATGATGAGCTGAGGTCGATGGGAAGAAGTCCGTTGGAAGGGAGGCCTTAATGCATCCTCCATCATCCAACACTAGGAACAATGATTTGATTTGGAGTAGGACTGATACAAGATGAAACAAACTGACACCAGGGATGGCCGACACTTGAAGTCAAGATAACTGTAGAATGGCTGACACGGGATGTATCCTTGAATAATGAGCATGACACAAGAGTGACTTAGGCAGCTTTTAACATGATGGGAACTTGATATAAACCTGCAATGTAGAAGACATTAGCAGATTCTCCATATGATTGGAAGAGTAACCAATCGGAGGAGTACAAACTCTGAGATCAGGTTCATCCTATGGTCAAAAACTAAAACCTAACTGAATGATAGGCTAACCAGGTGCTATGTTCAAGAATATGACTGACATGTTTCCTTTGAACTAAAAAGATGTATGATATCCTTCCCTTCCCTTTTCTCTTTTTACTAAAGAATGCCCTTCGTGTTAGTTTTAATGATCCCAAGAAAGAAAACTCACTTAGTCTCTCTTCATTTTTGAAACAAGCTCGAAGAAAGAGGAAGAAGATTGCTTGATATAAGTCCAACCATGTAAAATTTTAACGAGCCCATGGGAGGAAAACTCAGGACCTTCTTCATTTTTTACAGAGTTTTAAGAAGAGATAGATGAATACTCTATAACACTGATCCACAGATTTTAATATCGAGCCTGGATCGGTTTATGCTCCTCGGTGTTTTCTTTTTTGAGGAGTCTGAAAAACTTAAACAATAAATCCGTACACCTACTCGTGGATTTTAGTATCGAGCGTGAGTTGGTATGTGCTCGCCGATGTTTTATTTTTTGAGTCTGAAAAAATTAAACAATAACTCTATATTACTTCTCATGGATTTGACGTCAAGCCCGAGTAGGTAAATGCTCGTTGGTGTTTTCATGTTTCGAGAGTCTGAAAACCCTAAAGAAGACTCCTAAAAGTCCTTTTTTGTACAGTTAGTATCCTCACCCAAAAAAGTATAAAACAATGAGAGGAACTCTTCTAGCCACGTATGAAGAGAGTATACCTTTTTATTGGGCTTTTAATTTTGATTCTACGGGTGTGCGGGTTCCTTTGAGAAAGACTAGCGCATACGATAAAGTTACACTGCTCTATCTCAAAGGGATCCGCAGGTAAGGCGCCAATGTCCAACATGGACAGTCGCGCACACCGCAGCGTGAATGGAAAAAACAAAAATTAACTAACGCAATGGTTTTCCAATTGCAGAATGGTGCTAGTTTGGTGTGAAAGAGAACATGAGGATATGGATCGATAGGCCATGGGGGATCCACTCACCCTTCATGCATTGAGAAGATGCGGGTTGTTGAAATTTTACCGAACCGTCAATATGCGGGCACAAACACAATTGCTCGAAAAGATGGTGACTATTGGGATTCCAATCAGGGAGTCTTTAATCTCCAAGGGGAGATCCTAGAGTTCATAATAGATGACATATACTTTATCACTGGTCTCTCCCGAAGAGTGGAGGTGTTGAACGTCAAAGTCACATTTCGAGGTGCGGGTGCCCTCTTCGTGCAATATTATATCAATACTTACTGTCTGTCGAGTACTGAGAAGAGTGGTGTTGGTTGTGGAACTTGATCTCCAAATTCAGAGACATTATTATTCAGCCGTGTTTGTACCCCAGCTTTATATGATATGTAAAAGGACTGTACACTCACCCCAGTGGGGGGGGTGAAGCCTCCCCCCATCAGGGTCTGGGGGTAATTACCCCCAGCTGGGGGGTCCAGGGGAAGCACCCCCGAAGGATTTTTTGGGTTGTTTTACGGGCCCATGGTTTTGGGTAACCCATGGTATTTTCCCATTGTATCTCCCTTATAAAAAAAAGACATTGTAACATGGCTAGGTTGGATGTATTAGGTTTTATGCATTGTAAAGATCTCTGAGATCAGAAGAGAGACTGTGAGATAGTGAAGAGAAAGTGTAGTGGCTGTGCTGCAGGTTGTATCCCTTCACTTTGCTGAACGGAATAATAATAAGGACTGGCAACTTCAGTGTGGACGTAGCCCATCTTGGGGTGAACCACGAGATATCTGTGTCTCTCTTGTAATGTGTGTGTGATTATATTTTCATTTCTGTTTATTGTTATTGCTCTGCGATCCTATTTTTCTAACAATTGGTATCAGAGCCAAAGGTCTATTTGGCATATAAACCCGCAGGAAGCTAGGGTTTCTGGTTCGAGTGGGATCAATGGCGGAAGAAGGAAATTTTAAGGTCAAGAAGTTTAATGGCCAAAACTTCTAGTTATGGAAGATGGAAATGGAGGACTATCTGTACCAGAAGGATCTATTCCTACTGTTGGGAGGAAGATCAAAGCAACCAGTGGCTATGAAGGACGAAGAATGGGAGGTTCTTGACAGAAAGGCCATGGGAACAATACGGTTGATCCTGGCTTCGTCGGTGGCTTTCAATATCTCAAAAGAAACGACAACGGAGGGTTTGATGAGTGCATTGGGTAAGCTGTATGAAAAACCCTTGGCCTCCAACAAGGTATTTCTAATGAATCGTTTATTTAATATGAAGATGTCTGAAGGTGGATCTTTTACTGATCATTTAAATAAATTTAATACGGTTACAAATAAACTAAGTTCTGTGAGTGTGAACTTCGATGATGAGGTTAGGGCTCTTATAATCTTGTGTTCATTGCCAAAAAGATGGAATAGCTTGGTCATGGCTGTAAGTAACTCTGTCTCTGGTTCAAACACCTTGAAATTTGATGATGTTATTGGTGTTATTCTTAGCGAGGAAATGTGAAGAAAAATCACAGGTGAGACATCAGGTAATGCGTTGACCATGGACAGAGGGGAAGACAAAAGGAGAGAGGAAAGAGCCAAGGTAATCATGGGAAGTCTAAAATGGGCAGATCCAAGTCTGGATTGGGAAAGATAGAGTGCTGGAACTATGGAAAGAAAGGACATCTGAAGAAAGACTGCAGATCTCTAAAGAAGAAAGGAGATGCACAGCAGGAAACTACCCAAGAAGCAAATGTAGCAGGTGATGTGTTATAAGATGCTTTGATTCTTGCATTAGATAATACTAGTGATTATTGGGTAGTAGATTCAGGGGCTTCATGTCATGCTACACCCCATAGGAAATATTTTCATGATTATGTTCCAGACGATTTTGGACATGTTTTATTGGGTGATGATGAGCCATGTAAAATTGTTGGAATGGGTAAGGTATGGATAAAAGTTAAGAATGGAACTGATTGGCTGTTGAAAGATGTAAAGCATATTCCTGCTATGAAAAGAAATCTGATCTCAATAGGGCAGTTGGGAGATGGCGGTTGTCTATCTACATTTGGAGAAAAGTGGTGGAAGATCACTAAAGGATCAATGGTGATAGAAAAAGGAGACAGGGTAGGTACGTTGTATTTATTTCCTCATAATACTGACCATTCTATCTCTTTAGCTTCCACATGAACAGATATAGCATTCTGGCATCATAGGCTTGGCCACATGAGTGAGAAGTCGATGCAAATTCTCCACTCAAGGAAGTTGCTGCCAGATTTGAAGCAGGTAAGTTTGGAATTCTGTGAGAACTGTGTTTCTGGAAAACAGAAGAGAGTTAGATTTATCAAGGTTGGGAAACAGAAGAAGAATGAAAAGTTAGAGCTTTTGCATACAGATGTATGGGAACCGGCTCAGGTACAATCTCTTGGTGGCTCTCATTATTATGTTACATTTATTGATGATGCAACTAGGAAAACTTGGTTTTATTTCATTAGACAGAAATATGATGTGTTTGCTACTTTTAAGAAGTGGAAAGCTTTGGTTGAGAATGAGACAGGAAAAAGGTTGAAGTGTCTCAGATCTGATAATGGAGATGAGTACTACGGCAAGGAGTTTGATAGTTACTGTTCATACCATGGGATTCGTAGAGAGAAGACAGTCCCAGGAACACCACAAGAAAATGGTGTGTCTAAAAGGATGAACAGAACGATCATGGAGCGTGCAAGGTGTATGAGACTGCATGCAGGGTTTCCCTTACAGTTTTGGGCAAATGCTGTAAATACTGTTGTTTATTTAATAAATAGAGGACCTTCAAGTGCTTTGGATGGTGGTATTCCAGAGGAGGCATGGACAGGTAAAAATGTAAACTACTCATTTCTGAGAACGTTTGGTTGTGAAGCATTTGTCCATATTGATAAAGATAATTGAACAAAGCTTGAAGCTAAATCCAAGAAATGTACCTTTATTGGATATGGGGTTGATGATTTTGGTTATCGATTATGGGATTATGAAAATAACAAAATCATTAGGAGTAGAAATGTGATATTCAATGAAAAGGTCATGTATAAAGATCAATTGCAGGGAAAGAAACGGGAAAAGGAAAACACAGAGTACAGAGTACTTGATGAAATTAAAGAAAATGAAGTTCCAAAGGTGCCAGAAAATCAAGAACAGCAGCAAGTACCTGAAACTCCTGCAACTGCAAGAAGATCTACCAGGTTAAGTAGACTCCCTGAACGATACTCTCCTTCAATGTATTATTTATTGATGACTGATGCTGGTGAACCAGAGTGTTATGAAGAATAAATGCAGGTGGAAACTAGAAAGAAGTGGGAGCAAGGCATGAATGAGGAGATGGACTCATTGGTAGGAAACCAGACTTGGGATTTGGTTCAGTTGCCTGCTGGTAAAAGAGCATTGCAGAACAAATGGATTTATAGGTTGAAGGAAGAAGAAGGAGGTAAGAAACGGTACAAGGCCAGACTTGTTGTAAAGGGGTTTGGACAGAAGAAAGGTATATATTTTGATGAAATATTTTCTCCTGTTGTTAAGATGACTTATATTAGGACTATTTTAAGTCTAGTGGTGGTAGAAGATTTGCATCTTGAACATTTGGATGTAAAAACAGCCTTTCTCCATGGGGATTTGGAGGAAGAGATATATATGAAGTAGTCACAAGGGTATGAGGTCAAAGGTAAGGAAAACTTGGTATGCATGTTGAAAAAGAGTTTGTATGGCTTGAAGCAAGCTCCAAGGCAGTGGTATTTAAAATTTGACAGGTTTATGACAGAACAAGGTTATAGTAGAAGTCATTCTGACCACTGTGTTTATTTCAAGAAGCTAGACAATGAAAGATATATTATCTTGTTATTGTATGTGGATGGCATGCTTGATGCGGGGTCTAACGTGTAGGATATAAATGTACTCAAAAGGAATCTAGCTAATTCATTTGCGATGAAGGATTTGGGTGCTGCAAAGTAAATCCTTGGTATGAGAATAACAAGAGACAGGAAAAATCACAAATTGACATTGTCTCAGGGTGAGTACATACAAAAGGTGTTGGAGAGGTTCAGAATGCAGAATGCAAAACCAGTAAGTACACCTTTGGCCATCCATTTCAATCTAAGCAAAGAAATGTTTCACAAGACACTGGAAGAGATAGATTACATGTCCAAGATTCCCTATCAATCAGCAGTTGGAAGCTTGATGTATGCCATGGTGTGCAAAAGACCAGATATTGCACAAGCAGTGGGAGTTGTGAGCATATATATGAACAATCCAGGTAAAGAACATTGGAAGGAAGTACAGTGGATTTTCAAGTATTTAAGAGGTACTACCACTCAAGCATTATGTTTTGGAGGTTCAGACACTGTTCTACAGGGATATGTTGATGCAGATATGGCAGGTGATAAGGATAGCAGGAGGAGCACCACAGGGTATGTGTTTATTGTAGGTGGAACAACAGTAAGTTGGATTTCGAAACTGCAGAAGGTTGTTGCACTTTCAATAATGGAAGCAGAGTATGTTGCTGTTACAGAGGCTAGTAAAGAGATGATTTGGTTGCAGAGGTTTATGGAAGAATTGGGTAAGAAGCAGAAGGATAGCAGGTTGTATAGTGACATCCAGAGTGCCATTTGCAAAGAACTCAGCATTCCATTCTAGGACTAAACATATACAGAACAAGTACCATTTCATACGCTCTGTTCTGGAAGATGAAATGTTGAAGCTGGAAAAGATACATACTAGCCAGAATCCTACAGACATGTTCACAAAGGTAGTGACCAGAGAGAAACTGAGTTCCTGCTCGGTTTCAGTTGGCCTTTTAGAATGAAGGTGAAGATGAGAAAGTTCCCAAGTCTAAGGTCCAGCAAGTGCGGCAGCGGTGGAGTTGTTGTGATCAGTCTCCAAGTGGGAGATTGTTGGTTGTGGAGCCTGATCTCCAGATTCAAAGACATTATTATTCAGCCGTGTTTGTACCCCAGCTTTATATGATATGTAAAAGGACTGTACACTCACCCCAGCGGGGGGGGTGTGGTGGGGGTGAAGCCTCCCCCCACCGGGGTCTGGGGGTAATTACCCCCAGCTAGGGGGTCTGGGGGCCAGAGGTCCCCCAGTGGGGGATCGGGAGCAGCGCCCCCAAGAAAGGGGGTTCGGGGGCGAATCCCCCGAAGGAAATTTTTGGGGTTGTTTTACGGGCTCATGGTTTTGGGTAACCCATGGTATTTTCCCATTGTATCTCCCTTATAAAATAAAGACATTGTAAAATGGCTAGGTTGGATGTATTAGGTTTTATGCATTGTAAAGATCTCTAAGATTAGAAGAGAGACTGTGAGACAGTGAAGAGGAAGTGCAGCGGCTGTGTTGCAGGTTGTATCCCTTCACTTTGCTAGACGAAATAATAATAAGGACTGACAACTTTAGTGTGGATGTAGCCCATCTTGGGGTGAACCGCGATATATCTGTGTCTCTCTTGTAATGTGTGTGTGATTATATTTGCATTTATGTTTATTGTTATTGCTATGTGATCCTGTTTTTCTAACAAGTGGCAGTCATATCTCCATAGCCAATGTTGAAATTTTTTCGTTGAAAGTTATCTTAAGTATTCTCAACTGGATAGGGGGAAGTGAAACACAACACTTGGCATTGAGGAATTATATGCAGGTGGGTATAGAGTGCTTGCGTGGGATTGTTTATGACTGGTGTTCTAGCTTGTTGGTGAACATGAAACTTCAACTTACCGAGTGCAAAACCAGTAGGAAGAAGAACTTTGGTTACGATAGTATTCTCTGCACCTTCTTCTTTGAGAGGGTCCCTTCTTTGAGTGCAGGGATGTCCTTGCCCCCACTCAATCCTCGTGAGCCACTCATGACTCGTTGGGGAGAGATATTAAAACGACAAGGTGGCGGTGAGAGCAATCTCTCTTATGGTGACGAGGAATATTGGGTGTGGTGGGGTTGGCAGGTGCCGGCACTAGAGCAGTTTCCTTATGTGGGAGTGGACTTCCGTGATGACCCTGAGCTAGCTCTTCCTCCGGGATCTGCCTGGGGAGAGATGGGTAAGAAAATTTTCTCTTTTTTTTGAAAAATGATTTCATTTTTTCATTTTATAAGTATATAATTTTTTGATGAGTTTGATGTAAACAAAATGTCTTATGCAGATGTTGGACCTGTGCGCCCTGATGGGCACCCTCGTACCTTTGTGCAACCAGCCAATGTAGGGGTAGCCGATGCCATGTTGATGAGCATAGAGGGAAAGATGAGTCGGTTGACTCATGACATCCCCACCTACAAGATCGAGCGGATGTCGCTCTCCATGCAGGAGGACATTGTGGGTGTGCCCCCGGCGTGGATTCAGCTACTTAGGAAAGTATCTAGACTAGTCATCTGCTACAGAGAGGTTGTGGCATAGATGGAAGAGGCAGAAGAGGCCCCTCCTTCTCCATAGAGGAGGACATATGTATATTTTTGAGGTCATTGAGCCCATTTTGTATATCGATGTGACATTATGACAGACTTGTAGATCCAAACTCATATATTTTTTGATAGGGCTTATATACAGTATCGGCTTTATTATTTACATGCGTGTCTTATCTTTATGTGTGAATGGTTATTATGATTGTATGTGATGTAGATGCTAATATAAAACATAATTTTCATATGAATCAGCTAAAGCATTTAAGTTCCTTGGAATATGTTGATATGAAATATAAACGAAACATCTCTCAAGCAACCTAACTCATAAGAACTCACGTAGCAAAACTGGATCTCTAACTTGATATTCACCCATTAACTAAAACACAACCAGCTGCGATTTGAATATTACCTCCAGGCGTGAAATGCCATGTTGAAGGGCATCTTGGAGTAACTCAATGACCGCGTTGTATTCAGCTACATTATTCGTTGTAGGACCCAAACAAGCCCCTCCCAAAGATACAAGTTGGCCAGCCGGTGAGTAAATAACCCAAGCTGTTGCAGCCAACTGACGGGTGTGGCGATTAGCGCCATCAACAAATCCTATAAAGTATTCAGTTGACATCTGAAAACAAAAACCAATAGACACATAAGATGCGACGATAACCACAAGCAAAGATAACTCTACAAAAATGTACAACTATAATACATGAAAAACCATAGAGGCCTCAGCATAATACTTTTTCAGGTAGAGCCCATTTCTAGGCTCCAGTAGCTTATTTCCCTCATAATCTGTTAGTTCATAAGCACCCTTCTTCAAAAATTTAGAAATTATGTAAGGACCGAGCCACATAGACTTGAACTTGCCTGCCCCCAAGGGCTCCTTGTTCTGGTCGTAAAGCAGAACAAGGTCTCCTTCGAGAAAAACCCTAGATTTAATAGACTTATCATACTAACTCTTGACTCGATTCTTATGAAATTCGTTTGTTGTGAGCGAGTCGCGGCGCTACTCATCAAGATGTTCTAAGTGTAGCAAACATTCTTCCAAAACTGAAGTGTCGGGGAGTAGTTGGATGGCCAACTTCAATGAAGGAATTTTGCATTCAACCAGAATAATTGCTTCTACCCCATGAACAAGATGAAAAGGAGATAACCTGATAGCAGTATTAACATTAGCCCAGTATTCTCAAAGAGCTGGATACACCATGATGTGCCAGTTGGATCGACTAGCATTGACGATCCTTTGAAGAATGGTCTTCAAATTTTTGTTAACTGCTTCAACCTGACCATTTGCCTGCGGATAAAATGAAGACAAATGTTCCTGCCGAAAACCTAGCATAGTGTATAGGTCAGTCATCATGCTGTTCTGAAAGTGTCGACCATGGTGTGTCACGATATATTTGGGTACACCAAACCTAGCAATGATCTGGTTAAAAATGAAGTATGCAACCGTTTCTCCATCTGCTTTGATAGTAGGCATTATCTTGGCCCACTTTGTGAAGTATTCGATGGCAAAAATGATGTGATGATGACCTCCAGCAAAAGCTGGATTACAATTCATGAAATCAATCCCCCACTTGGTGAAGGGGCCTGCTGTAATCACAGGGTGGAGAGGAGCTGGGTGCCCTCTCATCTTTTTGGTGAAAAAACGACATGGCTAACAATGTTTCACAGCTTCCACACAATCTTTGAAGATCGTGGGCCAAAAATAACCAGCACGTAGTATCTTCTAAGTTGTTGCCAACCCAGAAAGGTGACCCCCACAAGCTCCACTATGAGCATCATTCAATACTGTTTCATCTTCCTCTAAAGTCAAACAACGGAGAAGAATGGAATCTATCCCACGTCTATATAAAGTGTCAGCAATAATGAGATAATTATTTGCATGATTCTTCAGTTTTCGTCGTTCGTCCCTAGAGAAAGTAGGAGGACACCTCAAAGTCTGTAGATATACTAAAATATTTCCGTAACATGGATCAGAGGATGCAATAAGGAAAATGTGCTCATCCAGGAATGATGACTCTTCCTCATTGTGTACTACGTCACTTGGAAATTCAGAGATAAGTTCGACAAAACCAGTGACTTCTTTGACTTAGCTGATTAAAAAACTAGTTCAAATTCTTGCAGGATGACAATCCATTTATTAAATTTTCCACCGATGATACGTCGGTTTAGAACATATTGAAACGGATTGACCTCCACAATCACTGTAGTGGTTCGCAACAAAATGTAGTGACGCAGCCTCTGAACGACATCGACGATAGATAATGCCAACTTCTCAACGTAAGAATACTTAATCTCAGGAGCTATTAATGCGCGCGACAAATAGTAAATGACATGTTCTTGGAGATTGTCATCCTCCTGATCAAGTACTATGTCGATTGTGTATACAGATGGAGACAGGTATAACAGGAAATCCTTGGTATATTCTGGAGGGCTCAACAAGGGGGATGATAATAATGCATTTTTCAAATCCTCAAATGAAGTTTGAGCAGTCTCATCCCAAATAAAATAGGTATCTTGTTTGAGCACTCTCATGAAACCTTTTGTGATTTTGGCATAGTTAATGATAAAATGTCGTAAGAAATTGGACATACCTTGCAGACTCTGAATTTGTCGTAGGGTTCGAGGAGGAGGAAAATTTACAATGGCCTCAACTTTGAGTGGATCGACCATGATGCCATGGCTGGATACAATAAAATCCAGTAAACGTCCAGATTCGACACATAACACACACTTATTAGGATTCAATCGAATCTTATAGTATCTGCATCTTTCAAACACGAGTCTCAAGTGATCAGGATGATCTCGTCTCTTACGAGATCGCACTAGGAGATCATCAAGATAAGGTTCAACCACATGTTTGATATCGTGAAAAGCAAAGTTCATTGTGCACTAGAATGTAGCCCCATCATTCTTTAGGCCGAATGACATCTTTCAGTAAGCAAAGGTTCCCACAAATAAAAGTTGTATTGTGTTGGTCTTCAGGTTTTATCTGGATCTGGTTATATCCTGAAAAACCATCCATGAAAGAAAACATTTCATGGCCCGCACACGCATCAATAATCTAGTCTATGAACGATGTGGGGTAGTTGTCCTTAGGACAAGCTTTATTTAAATCTCGAAAATATGTACAGACTCAAATGGTTCCTTGCTTCATTTTGACCGGAACAGGGTGGAAACCCATTCCGTCATAGCAATCAGATAGATGAATCTCGCTCTAAGCCGTTTCTCAACTTTCGCCTTGATGGCAGCTGCTTTTCTAGGATTAACCAGATGAAGCTTATGTCTCACAGTATTAACATTTGGATAAATTGTGATGACATGCTCCACAATGGCGGGGTCGATGCCTGGCATCTCCTCGTAAGACCAGGAAAACACATTGTGAAATTCCTTAAACAAGTACAGAATGATCTCCTCAGGAGAACAATCTGCTCCAATGAAAAGGTTTTCTACAACACCAGGTTTGATGGAGATGTCGATCGGAATGGTTCTCGATATGTTTTCCATATTCCCCTTAGCATAAATATTTTGTATAGAAGGGGTAGTGGACAAATCGACATCACCACCAAGTCTCACTGAAAAATCTTCTCTCTCAATCTTGTCTAGATCAGGAAGAAAATAGGACCTGTGATGCATATGTTCCCATGGGTGGTCCAGGCCTACCATAGCTTCCAAAATGGCCTCGTCAGAGGGAAAAATAGTATCCATGAAGTCGAAAGAGTGGGTAGAGTTAACAGACCATGCAGGAGCGTAGTCCATATCTAATTCCACGGAGACAAACGAAGTTGAGATATGCTCTGTTGCAGCATTTTGTGATTCTTGATAAGTCACTTATGCAACAGATAAGGGCACTATTGGTTCTGAATGAGTAGGGAGAACCCAAGGATCAGTTATTTGACTGACCATGGAAATCTCTGAAGATGAGCAATCAGTGGTACTCATAGAACCAATAAAATTAATGGGAGTAGGTAGATCGAATGTGCCCATCAATGATGAATACATGCCTACTCCCAGACTCTAACTAGGTGGGTGAGTCTGATCAACCAACGGGATTGTAGAATCCGACGAAGTGTTGTTGTTTTTTCGAGTAAATGAAATTTGATCAACTATGATGATCTTGCCTTCAAGCGGGAACATTAGTACCCAGAAAACGGATGACAGGACAACTTGCATTGCATACGTCCAGCTCCTTCCTAACAACAAATTGTAATCAAGATTAGCATCCAACACTTCAATATCCACCGACACCAACTTACCGGCGAATTCAACTTCGAAAGCTGGTAAGACTCCGTGTGTACGGAAAGATCTCCCATCAAAAGTCGTAAGTATAGTGTTAGAATGGGCTAACTCGGGCAAGCCCAAGGCCTTCCAGTAAGAAATCGACATTATGCACGTAGACGCACCCTCATCTACCACAGTTCGCCCGATGGTCTTAGACCCATGGACTACTTCTATCTGGAGGGCTACGTGATACGGAAACCAGGGTTTGATATTAGCCATATCAAACTGAGCAAGCATACTAGATGAGTCGAGGCTCCCTATTGCTGCTAGAAGTGCATTTCGCTGCAATGGACAGCTCTGCAAGACTTCTAGTGTGGACATAGCACTGGGTGTTTGGGCTAGATCCTCTACAAAATTGTAGTTAGGAGCGTCCCGCACGTTAGGTTTGTGCACTGCCTGTTTGAAGACACCTTTCGAGATCTTTGACAAAGTATCTACAGGTCTTTCAATGTGAAGAGGTGTAGATGTTTTGGGAACGTCTTTATCTTTCTGCTGTGAACCCGGGGAATAGTTCCTAGCTCGAGTTTGCAAAAGCATATCTGAGTTAACCATATTTATAAACTATTGATCAGCTGACGAGGCACGAGATGTGCCCCCAGTACTAGAGTTTCCAAAAGCGGAACCTTGTCAGTGAGGGAATGGATCCTTCATAACAGCTTGTTTCTTCTCATGGAGGAGCTTCTAGGCTTCTTCCATTAGAGGGCACTGATGGGTAAGGTGATCTTCCTTACATAACTTGCAAGGAAACTTAACCTTCTTTTTATATTTCTTTCCCTCATCGGCATTTTCAGTATTTTTGGGCTTTGGATGGTTCCCCTCCCCTTTCTTGCCCTTCTTTTTGTTGTTGGGTTTCCGAGGACCCTTTTGATTTGTCTGCACTTGCTGTACAGATTCAGTAGTAGAAGGGGAGGCTAAAATAGTAGTTGCATCTACAGCATACTGCTTCACAGATAAAGCATGAACTTGCTTGGTCAGGGCTTCAAATTTTTTTGTATCAACTGAACCAACAATGCCATCAGCATGCGGTCTAGGCTTAGGTTTACTTAGATCAATATTAGATCGTGGTGCATCAGGTATAATCTCATACAGAATCCCAGACTGAGCATATACAAGATCAAGTTGTTGGGCTCTAAGTATTGGTTCTTCCTCTCAAGACACTCCAGAAATTGCTATGTCTTTAGAAACATAGGGTAGGAGTGATTTCAAATACCACTCCAACAGAAACTCTTGAGGGATTCAGCCTTAATGAGCCTCTTCCGCCTTCGCCACTCCTAAATGTGGTCAAATAAGTGAGTGGATTTATTCTTCCTAAAGGTTGACAGAAGGTCTGTGTCGGCATCATACCAAACAGAGAGTTGGAAGTGGTTCAAGAAGACTGTTGCCAAATCCCAAAAGTTGTCATAGCTTGCGGCATGTAGTTCAATATACCACTTAGCCGCGACACTAGTTAAGGTTCTTTGAAAGAGCCTCAAACTGATGGAATCGTCATTCAGAGAGTTAGAAGAGCACCAGGGATGGAAAGTAGTGACATGGTCACCAGGATCTTCCCCGATTTTTCCCTCAAAATTTGGTATGTCTGAGGCCAGCTTAGTTGGAACTGGTGGCCATGCCATGTTATGGCGCACAGGATCATTCGTTAGTTTAAAAATATCTGGAAATTTCAACATTGCCAAAAAAGGTAAACGAGGTCTAAACGATGGTGTTTGGTTAATGGGATCCTGGTAGGGGGAACCTCCCGAGGCCTAGTTCCCGAACTGCTAGTTGGGGTTGCCCCCGACCATCGATTGTGAAGTATAAGCATTAATAAAGTTGTTAGAACTGAAAGTTAACGGTTTTCTTCCTGGAATTTTTATCCCTCGCGGTTGGGTATTACCCCCTCCGTAATGTGGGTTAAGAACATTACCACCTCCTCCACCAAACAGTGAAAAAGGGGTACTCCCTACAGGTACATTAGATGTTTGCACATTCAAAGATTGTGCATTAGACCCTATGAAGGGGTAGAACCCAGATGTAAAGGTAACAGACGAAGTGGGCATCGAGCCCACGAAGGGTGTGGAAGGAGCTATATGTGCTCCAAACCAAGGAAAACCTTCACTAAAAGGAGTGGATTGTGGATTAACCTGGGGCTGTTGTGAAAAAGGAGATGATGTGAGCGGTACTGAAGGTATCCATGTGAAAGGGATATTTGAAAATCCACCAGTGGAACCAAAAGGAGTAGATGGTGAAGCTTGAGGGCTAGACATACCTACGGAACCAGTGTTGAAACTAAAAGAAGGGCTCGAAACGGGAGTGACCTTCCCAAATCTTGGTATCGACGTGCTTGCAAAATAATGAGAGAGATCTCTCGTAATCATAGATGTAGTAGGAGTTTGGGGAACTCCTGTCTCATCTCCAGAACTAGCCATGAAATAACCAGGGTTAAACCGGTACACACTAAACTCTGGTTGACCTAGAGAGTATATAGTTACAAGTAATGGATCGTGGGGCCAGTCAAAGGAGGGTTGTAAGGTGTGCTAAACTCTTGAGAATTTAAGTCCTCAACCTCAACAGTATCAAAGACTTGTTGATCATGAATTATGATCTGTGGTTCTCTAGGTGGTTTTGTTACGCCCGTAAGTTCGTATGAACCACGGGAATTAGTCCTCCGATGTCAAGGTGGCGGTGGACGCTCCACAGTGTGTGGTGGAAGGTTTTTCAACTTTCGAGACCTATGTAGGGGTTGGTCCTCCACAGTTACATAAAAAACAAACTAAGAATGAAAACCTAGTGGCCACTAATCGACAAAGGAGAAAACAACATACCACTAAAAATGTCCTAAAGTGATCAAAACCAGGAAAACAAAGCTAATATTCTCAGAAGTTAGTCTGGGATGATGAGGGACCAAAACAAACCAATGGAATATCGAAGGTCAGTTACACGGCTTCCAATGCAGGTCCTCTAGGTGCAAGCATTTGAATCACCAAACTTCCCTCCCGGGAGTACTGTATAGGGTTACCTTCCGTGCTTGTCCTAGGTGCAGTGGAAATAAACTTCCACTATACATGTGAAGAGCCCTAAGGTTAAGATACTAAGGATACCACAAATACGAAAAATACCTGGGGGGATAGTCGTCAGTCTAGCAAAGACGCATGGGCAGGGTAGCAAAGCCCGAAATCCAAGAGTACATAAAGTACTAGTGGACCCCCGTACGTGAATCAGCTCTGGTGTATGCTTGAAAGGAAAGTGAGGGGGTATCCTCAATAGTTCCAGTCTCACACGACCTCGTGCTTAACTCCAGTTTGAGTGGAGCATTCCCAGGATACTTCGATATAAGTGGGTTTTCCTAAAATATTGTCTCACTATGATTGTTGAGAAATAAAATGATTTCAGGCATTTAAAGTGATCTACCCCAAAATCTAGCCTAAGCTAGTTGATGTAGTGTCAAACTTAAAAAGAAAAGTTACTAATTGATTTTATTAGATGTTCTTTTTAGAGGTTGTTTCTTGCTCAAAAGGTAGTGATGTGTGTGGTATGGTTATGACAAAAGCAAAGTGTGTATTATAATGCCTAAAACTTCACAAAATTATTTTATGTTTAAGCTTTCAAAACAAAATTAAGCATTGCTAAGCATAAAACATTTTTTCTTTTTCAATTTTTAATTTTCAAAGTTAATAGTAAAGCGAACTATCCTACTTCGAAACAAATGGAAAGTCTTGTATACAAGTTCTTAGTTTTTCAATTTTGACCTTTATCTCTCTAACTATGAAAAGAGAATAAACATGAAAATGAACAAGCAAGAATTATCAAAGATGTGAGTAAAGATAAAGAGCCTAAAGCTTATAACAAGTCAATCTGAAGGCTGATAAAGACCTTGACCTGCGGGGTTGTTTTAATGAAATAACCCGGATTTTGGAACACGATGCAAAAGAAAAAGGGATGAATTGATGTGTAAAGAGGAAAGGCAACGGACTAAGCTACTCCTCAACATCAGACAACTAAAACAAGGCATCCGCCAAACAGTAAGGGTAGGCAAGCAAGCCAAGGAAACTCTACAAACACAAAGACTCACAAAGAAAAGCTATCCAAGAGACTTCAAACAAACTCGGGATGACCTGAACAAGTGTTCAGGAGGTATCCAGGCAATCCAAGGTTTTCAAAACCACCAAAAATGTAACTGAGATCAAACCCTAAATTAAAAGGCAAAAACTTAGGAAAAGTGCGCGAGTATTGTATTAGACAACTAGTGGTTGATGCACAGGTCTGTAAGCAGACAATGCGTGCCTAGGGAAAAACATGCGCTACTGTAACTAGAAGGGAGACGCGCATAGGTGTCAAAAGACCTACAAAAGAAGGACACCAAAACAGTGGTTGAATCAAAATGAAGAAAACACAAAGGACTTTCACAAGGATAAAACAAGACTCAGCGAGACACAGGGGTGTCTAATCAATAGCCAGAAGAGCAAAGCAAAGATCAAAATTAGACCCCACAACCAAAAACCAAACCTTACTATCAAAGGTTCAATCTTACAGGAAAATACGCAGTTGTCTATGCTAACAGCCAATGCATGCAACTTAAAATGTGCAGGTTGTACAGAGAGCAACCACTGCACAAGTCAAAAAGGTGTGCCTGTATGTATAGGAGACACGTGCATGGGGACTAAAAAGGAAAGAAAAACTTTGCAAACTTCCACACTGAACTGAACCAAAGCAAAGGAAAGAAACTAGGAAATATTTGAAAACCTTACAGAAAGTCAGAAAGTGGTAAAGGCTGAAGAAAAACTAAAAGAAAAACCCCCAGAGCAGAAACAAAAAAGGTGCTCCCCAGCGGAGTCGCCAGTTATGTTGTTAAGGATTATACCCTATAGCAGGGGATGGATGCTATCAACGTACATGGGCATGGAAGATAGATATAGTAGGGTTTTACACTAATTACTGTAAGCAAATGAGATTTAGGGTTTGAGAAAGAGCACCTTATTTATGGCGGTTGGTCCTAGCTTTCTCCCGATCTCTACAACAACACACCTACAAAACCAATCAACCTTCCTTAAAACGATTTGACTACAAACAGATAATGATATCAACAAAACAATATAACATTAATTGTACTCAAACATCTAATGCAATTGACATTCAATTGAGACGGGAAGGATATATCGATCTTTATTGTCAAAGAAAAGCAACAAAATAAAATTGATATACCTGATCTTGTTCCAAGCACTTCTGCAACCAAGTTTTGGGCTCCTACTCCTCTCTTGACTAGAAATTCCTTCAGCATAACAATAGCTTTCTTCTTAGATTGGCCCCTTCCCCATGGCTTCCCATTGTATTTATGGACAAGGCAAGAAGTTAGATTCATGAGGCAGTTGAATTGGGAGGTTGGGGGAGTTATAATACCAAACTCAACTAATCCCAATTCGTATTCTTAATATATTTTAGCATTTCATCTTAATATGTGTGCAGGTATGATATTAGCCAATCTGCGCATGCTGCACTTCCAGTGCTCTTAATAACTAGCGCATACCACTTTTAGGATATGTGCGTGGGTTGTCAACAATGAGACCAATGCATGATGCGCTAGATGCCAGTTACAAGAGTAGCGCATTTCCAATGAAATATGTAGAAAAATATAGTTTTCAACTAAAGATGTAGGATCTCAGTATCAAATCATCTAAGGTTAATCTAGCTCTTCCATCCATAATGTCCTTTTGTGTGATCGACAGGGCAATGTGATCACGAACAGAGAAGTGTTGATTTGACCTATAACAGTGACATCAAGGAATGAACCCAAGCTTAGGACTTAGTTGCTTGATGGCTATATTTTCATATCTATAAATGATATTATTGTTTTATTTGATCAATGTTTTTGCTCAATATTCTAACATGGTATCACTCTTCTAATAATGATAATTATGCTTCTATATGTGTTATCTTGTGATCATTATTTTCTTTATTTATATGTTATTGCTGACCTTTGTGTAAAACCAATTTAAGTGTTTTTTATAAGCAATATCTTTATGATCATTATATGCTCTTGCTAATTAATTTCGTGAGTAAAGTCAATTTTTTTGAATCTATGTGATATCATATTTTTTGGCTTGTCATAAGTTCTTTAATTGGGATAAAGTTTCTTTTTCATGAATTGCAGAGATTGTGTCATCAAGGGGGATGCTAGTGTGTTTCCACCTTCCTTCCATTTGTATTCTTTCTCCCAGTCATCATTAAGGGGGAGTGTTAGAATATGTAATGATGACTTATGTGATATATTGGTAAAATATCAATTAAAGGCATAAAATAATTCTAATGTTATAAAATAGAGTTATCCCACATGCATCATTGTAATTATATCCTTTGTAACCATTCTCTATATAAAGAGAAGGAAATTCTTTTATCCCACATGTGTTATGGGATGTATTGTAATCCAAACATCTTGGTATATAAGAGAGGTGAAGGAGACCCTTTTGGGTATGTGTTGATTGTAGTTCATCACACATCACATGTTGTGTATGTCATTTGTACACATATGATTGTGACATGATCGAGTGATGGAGCTTGATGTGATGCATATGTGAGGATGCCATGTAATCTTGGAGATCTATTTGCATATTAATGGAAGATGCAACCATTTTCATTGATGTATCCCATATTGGGTGAACCACGTATATCGTTGTTCTCTTGTTGTTCTCTTTTATCCAATTTTATTTCATGCTTTATGTTGCTTGGTAGATAGAAGGATAGACTAGTAATGCTTTTCATAGTTTATATTGTGTTATGATATTATTTCATATGTTCACAATATTCTAACACCCATAGAATCTGCAAATCCATTCTCAAATGTTCTTCATGCTCCTATTCATTTTTAGAATAAATAAGAATGTCATCTAGAAAAATAGGAATAAACTTGTCCAAATACCTGCTAAAAACACTACTCATGAGGCACATGAATGTAGTTGGTGCATTCAATGAGACAAAATGACACAACCACAAATTCATAGTGTCCATACCTTGTTCTAAAGGTTGTATTATGGATTCCTTTTTCCTTGATTCTCACCTAATTGTATCTATACCTCAAGTCAATCTTTGAAAAATAACTTTTCCCTTCTCATTTAATAAAAAGATCATCAATTTGAGGTAATGGTTACTTGTTTTTAACTATCAGTTTGTTCATATGCATGTAATCAATACATAACCTGAGTGTCCCATATTTGTTTTTTCACAAATATCACGGGTGTTCCCCATGGAGACACACTTGGCATGATGTACTCATTTAAGAACAATTCTTGCAATTTCATTTTCAGCTCTAGTAATTTAGGTATACTCATTTTATAAGGTGTCTTAGATATTGGTGCAGCTCCTGGAAAAAAAAAAATTGTGAAATCAATGTTCCCCTTTGGAACAATTCCTGACACTTTATCTAAAAACACATCCCTTAATTCTTGAAACAAATGATAGTCTTCCAACTCAACAATTTCGTTTTCTATTTTATCCAAAACATGGCCTGCATATAATTGACAACCCTTTCTAAAGAATTTCTTCAGCTACATGGCTGAAATATGCCCAATATAAATTACCTTTGGAATGTCTTTCACCACCCTTAGGTTTCCTTCTTCATTACTTCACTCGAATATCTTGTTGTAGAAATCAAAGTTTAACTTTGTGTGCTTCCAACCAATCCATTTGAATGAGAATATCACAGGAACCAAGTGGAAGCATTGTCACGTCCCCATTTTGACCCCCTTTGTATTAAATTGTAAATGATGTAAATATGGTAATTCAATCATGGTGAGGAGCTCAAGGCCAAGGCCCCACCATTGATTTAGCGTTTTATGTATCGGCAATTAAAGAAATAGATGCCTATGGTTCTTGTGCTAGATGGGCACAATGTAAATAAGACATCATGTAAATACGAATTTTAATGAAAAATACCCACAACTAGCTATGCAATGCAACAAAGAGATGGGGCATGATTCTACAAGGAATAGGGAGGGAGATTATTCAAACCCTTGGGCCAATGGTGTTAATCCATGTGTCAATGGGGAAACCCATAAACCACCAACTACCCTTTTTGTCTCATGCACCCAATCATTTAATTCTTCCAAGAAATTGGTTAAGGCAGTTAATGCCTTGGAAATGAAGAAGTATGGCAGCCAATTTCGTGCATGGGCAAGCCATCAACCTGGAAATTCGTGTTTTTGCTTGTTGGGCAAGAAAACACCCACGAAATGGTGCCCAAGGCCATTTTGAACAGTCAGTCTTCTCTCATTCACGCAGTTGGAGCTAGCTGGGTCTTTCCCTACACGTTTTTCATCCAAATCCTGCATGTTTCCATGCTTGGGAGTTCGTTTTTGCATATACAGTAGCCTGGGAGAGAAGGGCCACGATTTGGGGACTGTATGGAGGTCGTTTTTGCCCCTGAATGTCGAAGGACGTTTTTCTAAAAACGGATTTGGCTTCCCTGGGTTGTTTCCCAACTTCCCATTTCATTTTTGTGGGTTCCCACGTTTTTCTGAGTTAGCTGAAACCCCATCTCATGCATTCCACTGTGGAAAACGTTTTCTTCATGCTCAGTAAGTGTAATTTTGCTGCTGTGTGCATCCTTGTTTTGTTGTGAACCTGTGAGCAAGAAACTGGAGTGGTAGTGGATAGAATTGGCTTGATAAACCTAGTGTAGGGAGTAACCTCTCAATAAGATCAAGAGGGTTGGCTACTTTGCTATGCACACCCTGAGAGCACTAGAAAGGAAGGTATGGCTTGAGGGACTGTGTGACAGTGAAGAGAATACTTCCTTGTGATTGGGTGTGTAGGCATTGTGAGTGCCAAGCTGAATAGATCTGGGAGAGGTACCCATAGCTCTGTGGTTGAGCTCACTAGCTTAGCAATTCTTCCCTTCCATGTCCTAGCAGCCTGATAAACCCAATTGCAGATTGGCTTGGCTCATCTTGGTGTATGCTTGGCTATGAGTGAGTATGTTGTTCCCTGGTTCCTTGTAGAGATCATGCCAGCTCGGGGGTGGCAGTGGTGCTGAGAAATTGAGGAGCACACTGGCCTACGGTTGGGTGGAACGTTGCAGTTGCATAGCCAGTTGCGTGGGACTACTTTCGCATAACATGAGTATTCTCTTGTGTATTAACTTGCAATTACTTATTGATGAACATCTTAAATGTATGATGGGTGTGCAATTCTTGATATTCCGCTGTGATTTTTCTTAAAATCATACATTTCCATATGTCTCTGTTATATTATGAGAATGCTTATGGCTAAAAGTTTCATGGGGCTAGATGCCCAGTTTAGTATCATGCCCATTATGCACTTTCACATGTATAAGTTTATTTTAATTTGAACCTTTGTTTTGAATGAATGGGGTTGGATGCCCGGTTTAACCTCACGATCCTCTCCATCTAGCTGGTAGGATGGGAGGGTACGTGACAGAATGGTATCAGAGCTGCGTTGCAGCATTGGGCCTCTATGGGCCAAATCTGATAGCAATTACAAGAAAATTGTTGTCTTATGAGTTTCTGAAAAAAAATTTGGTTTAAGTGTGTTTTTGAAAAAAAAATTGTTTTAAGCCGTTTCGGGAAGTCGTCCCGAAATTTCGGAAAGGTTCCGTGAACCTTCCCACAATTGTTGAAGAGTTTCGCGAACCTTCCCGCAATTGCGGAAGAGTTCGGCGAACCTTCCCGTTGCGGAAGAGTTCCGCGAACCTTCCCGAAATTGTGGAAGAATTCAGCAAACTGCTCCGAAACAGCGGAGGAAAAAAAAATTTTAAGTGAAAAATTTTCTAAGTGTCGGCGTCGAAAGGAAATATTTTCGGAAAGAATTCTCTTCCGAAATTGAGGAAGGAATTCTCTTCCGAAATTTCGGAAGGATTCCGCGAATAGTTCCGCAACTGCGGAAGACTTCGCTGAATCATTCCGCAACTGCGGAAGACTTCGGCGAATCGTTCCGCAACTGCGGAAAACTTCGCCGAATCGTTCCGAAAAATCACCCGAAACCGGGGAAGCATTCCACGCAACGGCGGAAGCATTCTGCGAACGGCTCCGAAATTGTGGAAGCCTTCGCCGAATGGCTCCGCAATTGCGGGAGCATTCACCGAATGGCTTCGCAATTGAGGGAGCATTCGCCGAATGGCTCCGCAACTGCGGAAGCCTTCTCCGAATGGCTCCGCAATTGCGGGAGCGTTCGGCAAATCGCCCCGCCATTGCGGAAGCATTCAGTGAACTGCTGCGCAATTGCAGAAGCATTCGGCGAACTGCTCCGCAATTGCGGAAGCATTCCGCCAAGCGCCCCGCAATTGCGGAAGCCGTCGCTAAACCGCCCCGCAGTTGTGGGAGCATATAGTGAACCGCCCCACAGTTGCGGGAGCAATCAGTGAACCTCCCGTTGCGGCTGGATTCAGCGAACTGCCCGTTGCGGCAGGATGCAAGCCCCCTTGACCCCCTTTTTTTTGTTTTCTCCTTGTATGTCGTTGGTTGTAAGAGAATTCTATGATTGTCAACATAATGTTTTCCCACGTGCATGATGTAATTTGTGAATTTTGAGAATGTAATGCAGCTAACAATTGTGTTGATGAACACATTTCAGAGAGTCACAGTTATAGTAGGGTAACATTCTAGATAATACAGTCAGAGAGTTTTGGATCTTGGTTGGGCCAAGAAAATGACCATCATGAATGATGCACAGGATCCCTATGAACCTAAGACAGATGCCATGGGGGAAAACATACAGGTTGAGAATGCTGAAACATAATCTAATGGGAGAAGAAATCAAGAGACCCCTCCAGATGTTGCAGCCACCATGAGAAGCCTAAGGGTGGAATTGCAAAGCTGTAGGGAAGATAATGAAAGGATGATTAAAGCTCAGGAAGAACAAAATCAGCTGAATGCAGCCATGTTGCAGAGTTTAACAGACATCCAAAGGCAAATAAACTCTGGGCATCAGATATCAAATCTAGAAAGGGGTGGGAGTAGCTCTAGAAGGAATTCCCGCAAGAGGGCCAGTAGCCCAAGAAGAGTTTCTACAGACAGGACATATACTCCAGAAATATCTTCTAATGAATCATCTGACTCTGAAGAATCCATTAAGGGTTCAAGCTCTTCATCTCACATGAGTAAGAGGAAGAAACACTACAAGAACAATTCACATGGGGAATTTAAGAAGGCAAAACCTCCTACATTTGATGGAGAAGTAAAGTCTGGTCAAGAAGCTGAAGCTTGGCTTCTTGGGATGAGAAAATATTTCCAAGTCCAAGATTACTCGAGAAATATGAAGGCAAGGGTATCCATCTTCAACTTGAACGGAAGAGCATCTATATGGTGGGAGCACACCAGGCAAGTGAAGAAGATCAACGAAAGGAAGATCGTTTGGAAGCAGTTCAAGAAATACTTCAAGCAGAAGTACCTCTCTGATAGGTACTATGATGATAAGATCAAAGAGTTCCATGAGCTGAGATTGGGACAATTGACCATGGAAGAATATGCAAACAAGTTCTTGGATCTGTTGAGGTATGTCAAGTATATTCGAGATGATAAGGTGAAAATTCAGCGTTTCCTAAGTGGACTGCCCCAGTCATATAAAGATAGAATTGAGTTCGATGAACCTCGAACTCTAGAGGAGGCCGTAAGAAAGGCCAAGTATTGCTTTGATCAGAACAGAAGCAAACCAAAATTCCATAAGGCATGGAAGGATAGGAAAAACAAAAAGTTTGATCAAAGGAAGAAGGGGTTCAAGCCTCCTCAATTCCGGAATCAACAAAGGCAACCATCACAGGTTGTGACTAAGCCAACTAGGATGATGGGAGACAAGCCCAGAGATCCTAAGGAGCCAAGAGAACCACTTCAATGTTGGGGTTGTGGAGGAGACCACATACTTAGGAACTGTCCACATAGGAATGGGAATGCAAATCAAGTTCACAACATCCAAGGAGCTGGAACTATGGGTCAAGTGGCGAGGACAATCCCTAGAATCTATGCAGCACTAGACGACCGCCAAGCAGATCATCAATCAACTGTGGTTGAAGTTGAAGGTAAGATTGCTAAGCAATCTGTTTCTATTTTGATTGATCCTGGATCTACTCACAGTTATGTCACTCCTAGAATTGTTGAGGTTTGTGCTTTCAAGAAATTAAAGCATAGTAAATCATGGTTAGTTCAACTAGCCACCGGAACCAAGAGAAAAGTTAGTGAAATAGTAGAGAAATGTCCATTAGAGATGGATGGGCTATTCACTTATGCAGATCTGAATATTTTGCCACTTGGTTCCTATGATATTCTCATTGGAATGGATTGGTTAAAAGCACACAGGGTTAAACTTGACTGCTACAATAAGACATTTGAATGCATGGACGAGGAAGGAAACCCGAGGGTTGTAAAAGGCGTTCCAAAGGTGACTTCTGTTAGACAGGTTTCAGCCATGCAGCTGAAAAAGTTCTACAGGAAGGGATGTCAACTGTATGCAGCCCACATTTTAGAGGCAGCAGAGAATGAAACTCTTAAATTGGAGGACTATCATGTATTGCAAGAATTCAGGGATGTTTTTCCCGATGAGATTCCAGGACTCCCTCCAAAGAGAGACATTGACTTTACAATTGAACTTGTGCCAGGAACGGCACCAATGTCTAAGACACCGTACAGGATGAGTACACCGGAATTGCTAGAATTGAAAATGCAATTACAAGAGTTACTAGAAAAGAAATATATTAGGCCAAGTGTGTCCCCGTGGGGAGCACCTGTTCTATTTGTGAAAAAGAAAGATGGAACACTCAGGTTATGTATCGACTACAGGCAGTTGAACAAAGTCACTGTGAAGAACAAATACCCATTGCCCCGAATTGATGACCTTTTTGACCAAATGAGAGGAGCAAAGGTATTTTCAAAGATTGACTTGAGGTCTGGTTACCATCAGGTAAGAATCAAAGAAGAAGATATTCATAAGACCGCCTTTAGAACAAGGTATGGACACTATGAGTTTGTAGTGGTACCATTCGGTCTCACAAATGCACCAGCTACACTCATGTGTCTCATGAATAATGTTTTTAGCAAGTATTTGGACAAGTTTGTTCTTGTATTCCTAGACGACATTCTTGTCTATTCTAAGAATGAAGAAGAGCATGAAGAACATTTGAGAATGACAATGCAATTACTAAGGGAGCATAAGCTATATGCCAAGTTGAGCAAATGTGACTTTTATAAAGATAGAATTCATTATTTGGGTCACATCATCTCCGACGAAGGAATATCTGTAGACCCTGAGAAGATTGAAGCCATTATGAATTGGCCAACTCCAAGGAATGTGACTGATGTGAGATCTTTTATGGGCCTTGCTGGTTACTACAGGAGGTTTATCGAGGGATTCTCTAAGGTTGCAAACCCGATCACTTCTTTGCAAAAGAAGGGGATAAAGTTTGAATGGTCACCAAGATGTGAGGAAAGTTTTCAACGGTTGAAAAATCTTCTTACAAGTGCACCTATTTTGAAGATTGCAGACCCGAAAAAAGACTTTGTAGTGTGTACAGATGCATGCAGTCAAGGACTTGGAGGAGTTCTTATGCAAGATAACCACGTGATATGCTATGAGTCAAGAAAGTTGAAGGAGCATGAGAAGAACTACGCTACTCATGATATAGAGCTTGCAGCCATAGTACATGCTTTAAAGATGTGGAGGCATTACTTAATGGGAAGAAAATTCGAGTTAAGGACAGACCATTGTGGTCTAAAGTACTTGTTTGATCAGCCAATGTTAAATGCTAGGAAAGCTGGATGGTTGGAATTTTTGTGTGAATTTGATTTTGAAATCAAACACATAAAAGGGAAAGAAAACAAGGTGGTTGATGCACTCAGCAGGAAGGTACATGAAATGTATGTGGCAGCGCTTAGTACTTGCCAACCAGATTTGAAGCAGCAGATTGTTAACCATATGGTTGAGGATGAAGTGTATGAGCAGATAAGGACAAATTGCAGCAGCAAGACCTTTGCAAGAAGAATGAAGGCTATCACTTGGAAGAAGGCGGACTTCTTACTTATAAGAATAGAGTCTATATTCCAAATGCGGCAGATTTAAGGAGAATGGTTATGGATGAGATCCATAAAGCTCCATACTCTGGTCACCCAGGATATCAGAAAACAATTGCTACAGCAAGAAAATATTATTTTTGTCCAGGCATGAAGAAGGATGTTGTTGAATACATTTCTAAGTGCATGGAATGTCAGCAGGTGAAGGTTGAACACCAACACCCAGCAGGTTTATTGCACCCAGTGCCAATTCCAGAATGGAAATGGGAAATAATTTCCATGGATTTTATTACAGGATTGCCAATGACTAAGAGACAACATGATTCCATCATGGTTGTGGTGGACAAGTTAACAAAGGCAGCACATTTCATACCGGTTAAGTCCACACATAAAGCCGATGCCATTGCAGATATTTTCATGAAGGAAATTTTCAGATTACATGGGTTGCCTAAGGCAATAATTTCTGACAGGGATACCAAGTTCACTTCCAATTTTTGGAAAGGTCTCTTTGCAGATTTGGGTACACAGTTGAACTTTAGCACCGCGTACCATCCTCAAACAGACGGGCAAACAGAAAGAGTAAATCAGGTGCTTGAAGACATGCTCCACATGTATGTAATGGACAAGCCATCCAAGTGGGAAGATTATCTGCACCTGGTAGAGTTTGCATATAATAATGGGCAGCAAGAGTCATTGGGAATGAGTCCATATGAGGCTTTGTACGGAAGAAGGTGTAGGACACCAGTGACTTGGGACAATCCAGTGAACAGAATTGTACTTGGGCCAGAATTGCTTAAGGAAATGGAACAAGAGGTTGCAAAGATCCGGCAAAATTTAAAAGCAGCACAGGATAGACACAAAATCTATGCAGATAAACATAGAATGCATAGGGAATTCAATGTTGGGGATCATGTATATCTTAGAGTGAGATCAAGGAAGAGTTCCTTGAAGCTTGGGAGTTGTGCCAAGCTATCACCTAGATATTGCGGACCATTTGAAGTGCTTGAAAGAATAGGTCCAGTTGCATATAGACTTGCCTTGCCTACTAGCACTAAAGCTCATAATGTTTTTCATGTCTCTTTGCTTAAGAAATATGTACATGATCCTAACCATGTGATTAATTGGGATGTGATCCAGGTGGAGCCCGAGAGAGAATTCCAAACCGATCCATTGCGCATCCTAGACAAGAAAGTAACATTGCTCTGGAACCGAGCCATCGGACAGGTAAAGGTGCAATGGAAGCACTACGGTCCCGATGAGGCTACATGGGAGCTGGAGGATGCCATGAGGATGGCATATCCATTTTTGTTCAAGTTTGATGAGCACTGAGGACAGTGCTAATGTAAGGGGAGGGGTATGTCACGTCCCCATTTTGACCCCCTTTGTATTAAATTGTAAATGATGTAAATATGGTAATTCAATCATGGTGAGGAGCTCAAGGCCAAGGCCCCACCATTGATTTAGCATTTTATGTATCGGCAATTAAAGAAATAGATGCCTATGGTTCTTGTGCTAGATGGGCACGATGTAAATAAGACATCATGTAAATACGAATTTTAATGAAAAATACCCACAACTAGCTATGCAATGCAACAAAGAGATGGGGCATGATTCTACAAGGAATAGGGAGGGAGATTATTCAAACCCTTGGGCCAATGGTGTTAATCCATGTGTCAATGGGGAAACCCATAAACCACCAACTACCCTTTTTGTCTCATGCACCCAATCATTTAATTCTTCCAAGAAATTGGTTAAGGCAGTTAATGCCTTGGAAATGAAGAAGTATGGCAGCCAATTTCGTGCATGGGCAAGCCATCAACCTGGAAATTCGTGTTTTTGCTTGTTGGGCAAGAAAACACCCACGAAATGGTGCCCAAGGCCATTCTGAACAGTCAGTCTTCTCTCATTCACGCAGTTGGAGCTAGCTGGGTCTTTCCCTACACGTTTTTCATCCAAATCCTGCATTTTTCCATGCCTGGGAGTTCGTTTTTGCATATATAGTAGCCTGGGAGAGAAGGGCCACGATTTGGGGACTGTATGGAGGTCGTTTTTGCCCCTGAATGTCGAAGGACGTTTTTCTAAAAACGGATTTGGCTTCCCTGGGTTGTTTCCCAACTTCCCATTTCATTTTTGTGGGTTCCCACGTTTTTCTAAGTTAGCTGAAACCCCATCTCATGCATTCCACTATGGAAAACGTTTTCTTCATGCTGAGTAAGTGTAATTTTGCTGCTGTGTGCATCCTTGTTTTGTTGTGAACCTGTGAGCAAGAAACTGGAGTGGTAGTGGATAGAATTAGCTTGATAAACCTAGTGTAGGGAGTAACCTCTCAATAAGATCAAGAGGGTTGGATACTTTTCTATGCACACCCTGAGAGCACTAGAAAGGAAGGTATGGCTTGAGGGACTGTGTGGCAGTGAAGAGAATACTTCCTTGTGATTGGGTGTGTAGGCATTGTGAGTGCCAAGCTGAATAGATCTGGGAGAGGTACCCATAGCTCTGTGGTTGAGCTCACTAGCTTAGCAATTCTTCCCTTCCATGTCCTAGCAGCCTGATAAACCCAATTGCAGATTGGATTGGCTCATCTTGGTGTATGCTTGGCTATGATTGAGTCTACTGTTCCCTGGTTCCTTGTAGAGATCATGCCCAGCTCGGGGGTGGCAGTGGTGCTGAGAAATTGAGGAGCACACTGGCCTACGGTTGGGTGGAACGTTGCAGTTGCATAGCCAGTTGCGTGGGACTACTTTTGCATAAGATGAGTATTCTCTTGTGTATTAACTTGCAATTACTTATTGATGAACATCTTAAATGTATGATGGGTGTGCAATTCTTGATATTCCGCTGTGATTTTTCTTAAAATCATACATTTTCATATGTCTCTGTTATATTATGAGAATGCTTATGGCTAAAAGTTTCATGGGGCTAGATGCCCAGTTTAGTATCACGCCCGTTATGCACTTTCACATGTATAAGTTTATTTTAATTTGAACCTTTGTTTTCAATGAATGGGGCTGGATGTCCGGTTTAACCTCACGATCCTCTCCATCTAGCTGGTAGGATGGGAGGGTACATGACAAGCATATTCAGATTTTCCCATGTGAAGATTCCATCCATTTCCAATGGACATTTCTCCACCATTTCACTATCTTTCCTCTTGCTTCTAGCTGCTAGCTGGATCAACCATGATTTATTATGCTTTGCTTTATTAAAAGCACAAATCTCAACAATTTTAGGAGAGATATAATTGTGAGTAGATCCAGGGTCAATCAAAATATAAATAGATTTCTTAGCATTATTACCTTCAACCTCAACCACAATTGATTGATTATATTCTTGGAGGTCCTCTAGTGTAGTATAGATTCTAGGGACAGTCCTTACCTCTTGACCCATAGTTTCATTGTCTTGGATGTTGTGAACTTGCTTTGCACTCCCATTTCGATGTGGACAGTTTCTAATCATATTGTCCTCTCCACATCCCCAACATTGAAGTGGCTCTCTTGGCTTGTCTCCCATCATCATATCTAGCTTTGCAACAACTTGTTACCTGGATTCCTTTGCTTATTTGAGGAGGCTTGAACCCATTGTTTATTTGGTCAAACTTCTCATTTTTCCTATCTTTTCATGCCTTATAGAATTCTGGTTTTCTTTTGTTTTTATCATAGCAGTACTTAGCCTTTCTTATGATTTCATATAGAGTTTGAAGTTCATCCAACTGAATTCTGTCCTTTTAGTACTAAGGTAATCCACTTAGAAAATGTTGAATTTTGACCTTATCATCTGTGATATACTTGACATATCTCAATAGCTCCAAAAATTTATTGGCATATTCCTCCATGGTAATTTGTCCCAATTTCAATTCATGGAACTCTTTGATTTTGTAATCATGGTACCTATTAGAGAGGTACTTTTTCTTGAAGCATTTCTTGAATTGCTTCCACACAATCTTCCTTTCATTAATATTCTTCACTTTCCTGAGGTGATCCTACCATATATATGCTCTTCCACTAATATTGAATATGGATACCCTTGCCTTCATGTTTCTAGAGTAGTCTCGGACTTGGAAATGTCCTCATCCCAAGAAGCAAATCCTTATCTTCTTGAACAGATGTTACTTCACCATCAAAGGTAGGAGGTTTGGCCTTCCTAAATTATCCATGTGAGTTGTTCTTGAGAGGCCTATTCCTCTTATTCCTATGAGATGTGAGAGCTTGAACTTTCAATGGAGTCTTTAGAGGTAGATGACTCACTAGAAGAGGAATATGGAGTATATGTCTTATCTCTAGAAACTCTTCTTGAGCTATGGGAAATTTGAGAGAATGACTTATTGAACCACTCCCACTCTTTTCCTCAATTCCTTAGTGTTGACTAGGATTATTCCTCCTCCGAATGTATTTTAAGATTTGGAGCACAGTAGAATTCAACTGGTTCTATTCTTCTTGAGCTCTCATCATTCTCTCATTATTTGCTTTGGAACTTTGTAGTTCCACTCTCACGATCCTCATTATTTCTACGATGTTTGGGGGAGTTACTTAATTTCTTCGTCCATTGGATTCTATCTATGCATTCTCAACCTGTATATTTTCTCCCACGGCATCTGTCTCAGTTGCATAAGGATCATGTGCATCATTCATGATGATGATCTTCTTGACCCAAACAAGACCAAGGATTTCCAAACTGCAATATATTGAATGTTGACCTTTATATGTCCTTGTTAGGGTATTGAATATGCAAAAATGTTCATATAAACACATTTGTTAGCTTCATTACATTATGAGATAATTATAAAATTATTTTTCATGCATTCCGGGTACTACCCATATTGACATTTTTTGTCGAATTATGGCCACATGAATTTTTATGAGAAAATTATAGAAGCATATGAATCACCCCTTTAGAATTTGACTCTGCACAATTTCCCCCCATGGATAATATTTCCAATGACTGTAAGTATGCACAATTCTAATTCCTCAACAAAGAGTTACATTCCTTCAAAATTGTCAAATTTGCTTAATTTTGTACTTTTCATACAGGTCCATTTAACTCTAGAGGCCAACTTCAAACACATGTATAAGATAATATATGGAGAGCTAGAACAACTTCTCTATTGGACTTGATAACAAGTATGACTAGGATTACTTAACAACTTTCATCCCTTTGATCTAATGCTCTAGTCACATTTTATAAAATTATGGAATTTACTACTTTTAACCTTTTTTACTTTCTCTAGACTTAGAAATTTTTTGCAGTTCTATAACACCTCAAACTAATAGCATAGTTGTCAACCCCATTCATGACACCATTCCCCTTACCATAAATTGTTTACAGAAAATTATAAGTGGTTTCTCATTAATGGTAAATGGTTTCATGTGAGTGGTAAGAGGTTTCTAGTGATGTCAAATGGTTTCCATCAATAGAAAATGGTTCCTCATGACCTTCACAATGCACTCCACGTGATTGGTTCATATCTACTTTTCCCAAGGGCCCAGGTTAGATCTTGGCCATTCGCACACTACCCCTCAGGATAAGCCATGACCAACTCTTCACATGTGAATGGTCTAGATATTCCAGTCCAACTTGCACGATCAAATCCTAGTCATTCATGGCAGGGGTACCCTTGTCATATCCCGTTCACCTTGACTTGCGTGAATGGCCACAATTTTCCCTTGGAACTTGCATGATCTAATCTAAGTCGTTTGTAGCATGACTGCTTGTAATACAGTACATGCACTTCCATCCACACGAATGATCATGATCAACCAATTGAACCTGCGCGAAGCAATCTGGGTCATCCTTGTGACTACCCCTTCAAATAAGGTGTGGTTAACTCTTCACACATGAATGGTTAGGATCGTGCAATGGATACCTTCACAATCCATCCCATCCATTCTTTGTAGGAAATGACACACCTGGTCCATCTGGAAACAAACAAGGCATTCGACCATGCCACATGTGTAGCTCGTCCGTCATGGATGGTCCACGTCACACCCCCTTATCCACGTGGCTCCTCCATGTTACAGCTTTTCCCACGTGGCATGGGTGGGGCCCACTCAAATTTTCCCAATTTTTTTTTAATTTCATAGTTACGTTAAATTTTAATTTTTGCAATAGGGGGCTTATTTCGAAATTAATTCTATCCCCTTCTTGATTCTGGGGCTTCTCTATCACATAACATAATAAAAACTTTCAACTGATAACTCTGCAATTCTAAAAAAATTCCCAATTTCCCTCGAGCAATCTACCTCTCCTGTTAGTAGAGCACAATTCTAACAAACAACTTGGTTAAATACCAACTAACTGTTAAACCATGGGTTTTCATAGAATCATTTCATCAAATACTTCATCCACATAATCATATTTATGCTTGTAAGTGTGTATTATGGCTCATACATCCTTGATGCCACAACCTAGAGCTCTAATACCACTCTATAACGTCGCCATCCACCATTCTGACCAATAGAGGGGGACATGAACGAATTTTCCCAGTGGCCATATTACGAATTTATAAAAATTTAAAATGCGTGTGCATATGCATAAATAAATACAAAGAATAAATAACTATATCCACTCACACAACACATGGATTTAGAAGCATAATTATCAAATTCATAATAATAAAATCATTGCACATTAGATACAAAGAGAATACTTATCTATAAACCAAGAAGATCTAAGCAACTGGTCGTGTAATATCCAAGCACTTTGTCCATAATATATGATATATGCTGAGAGGCCACCCCCAAGTTGGGCTATGAGTCCACCAACGAAAAGGACACACCTACAATATTCTCTCTCTTAGCCCATGACCCATTCTGCTTTCTATGCTTAGCCAAGTTCTCATACAGAGCTCTAGAGGAATCTCACTCAGCCATCATAGCATGGGATACAACGATACCTATCCAACACAACACCCTTCTAGTATTAGGCATCCTCTTTACTGATCCACAATTCCCTTGGGCGATCCATCTTTCCAGGAGCTTACCTGTGTGTGCATAGAAGGAGTCCAACTTGCTATATACTATTGGAGAACCACCTATAGCCTTTATTTCATGGATTCTCAAGCATGCAAAAGTATCAAAACTTAATGGGTAAATGTTTCTATCCTGCCCAACCTCAATGCTCACCTACATATGTCTCCTTTCCCTTCAAATCCACAACTCTAGTTCCAAATTCAAATTTCTAGGTTATACACAGTCTTATTATTGGTAATGGTATGAACATCATGAAGGACGACTCTACGTAGTGTAGAAATATGTATGATGATGGGAAAATGAGTGAATGACTCGAAAAGATAAGAGGTAATGGTGACAAGACAACTGACAAAACTTCTTACCATAGAATACTGTTGATGTATTTGTAACTTCGGAAGATATTCACTTATATATTACATTTGCACTTTATTGTATATCCAACAAAGATGTATAATTCCTCTAATTGGAAGTGTCGTCATTTTTATTTGCAAGTGTCGCAAGTTACATTGTAAGTGTCTTCATTTGTATTGATGGGTTATTAGACCACCAGTGTGGGGTCGGCCCTAGTTAGGTCATGTGGTTGGGTTATTAGGCTTCCTTAGGAAGTCGGCCCTGTTGGTTTATTGGCAGGTCAAGTTAGTTTATAAATAGAGGGTGTGCCTCTCTCATTCCATTCATTCACTCACTTCTCAAGCTCGCATACCTAAGAGAGAAAGTGGCGCACAAGTGAAGGAGGAGGAGTAACTGCTAGAGACATCTCTTTGGGTTTGATCATTGTGATCTTGGTTTGTGGTTTATTATATCTCTGAGGAAGTTGCGGGGTTTTTCACCTTCTTGGTTTTCCCCGAGGAAACTCGGTGTCTCTTGTGTGCTTGTTATTGTACTTATAATTGATATGTTGTACACGTTATTCTCTTAGTATGATCCTGAATGATAATGGAATGAAATTATCGAAAAATTAACATGGTATCAGAGTTGACCTAAGAAGAAGGAACTGTGTAGCTATGGAAGCTAGGGCTTCTTATTTTTTGGGTTTCTCTCCACATATCATCAAAGGCAGGAAGCTATATTGACTCTCCTAGCAAGGGCACATCTTTTTGTCAAGACATAATTCAATTCTAAGCACTTTCAGTTTTTGACCTATCTCTGCTGCGGGAAATTAGGGTTTTGGAGAAAATTAGAATTTTTGAAATCTGAGACCATTGCTGGAAGCTCCTCTAAAAAATCGAAGTTTCGAGACCAAGATCGAACTTTTTTGGTGGGTGAAGCTGCGAGAAAAGCAAACCCTAGTTCAGGGTCTTGTCAGTGAATCCAGAAGTTTCAAAGGCAATTTTAAGGGGTCAAATTTTACAATTTTCAAATTTGGAGTATACCAGCTTGACCAACTCAGCAAGGCGCATCTTTCTATCCTTTCAGAAGTTTGAAATTCAAATTTTGAATTTTTAGGGTTTCTCTGACAAACCCTAATCCAGCCCCGGATCCATTTTTCAGCAAATCAAGTGGTAAGACCTAATAACTTTTCTATTTCCATTTGAAGTACTCTTTAAGATGTCTCACCACACCAAGCTTGAGGATAATCTTGAAGGGGTTGATAATTTCTAAGCCTGGAAGTATAGGATTGGGTTAATCCTAGAAGAGAATGAGTTGGACACTTACATAAGTGAAGAGGTTCCAGTTCCAGAGGGAGAAGAGGCTAAGCCCTTACACAAGAAGAACTTGGTCAAAGCCAAGAGAATCAGTGTTGATTCTATTAAAGACCATCTCATACCCCATGTGTCTTCCCTAAAGGCACCTAAGGAGATGTTTGACTCTTTGACCAAGTTGTTTGAAGGAAAGAACATAAATCGAAAGATGACTCTGTGGAACCAATTGAAAGGGGTAAATATCCAGAATGGAGAGACCATCCAATCGTACTTTTCTGAGGTCTCTCAAATCAAGGAACAACTTGAAGCTGTGGATGAAGTACTAGAGAATGGAGAAATTGTCATGACCACTTTGAATGGCCTACCTAGGTCATGGGACTCCTTCATCCAAAGAATCTGTGCAAGAAAGAAATTGATCTCTTTCAGTAGACTGTGGGAGGAATGTTCACAAGAAGAATCTAGGCTTGTGGCCCGAGAAGAAAAGATGGGAAATGAAGATCAAGATCTCACAGCACACACCAAGAAAGGTAAGTCCAAAAGGGAGCAATCGTATCACAAGAGATCTCCACACCACCATCAAAGAGATAAGAAATATTTGAGGTGCTTTACTTGTAATGAGAAGGGACACTTTTCCTCAGATTGTCCCAAGAACAAAAAGAACAACAACAACAAAAACTACAACAAGAAGAAGAAGAGAAACAAGAAGATATATCATGCGCATGCTGCTGAGGATGATGAACCTCCCAAGAAGAAGACTAGGGCAGAAAATGAAGATTCATCAAGTGATGAGGAATATGTTCTAATCTCTGCTCTCACAGGTGCTATCTCTCATGGATGTGATGATTGGCTTATTGATAGTGGAGCTTCCAAACACATGATTGGTTTTAAAGAATCATTTATTGATCTATCTGAACATGAGTTACCTCACAAGGTGAAACTTGGGGATGACTATCAATATCCTATAAAAGGAAGTGATGAAGCCTCCTACAAAATAGACTCTAGGAAGTCTTTGAAGATGAAAGATGTTCTATATGTACCTTGACTCAAGAAGAATCTTCTCTCCATATCTTCTTTGGATGCAAAAGGAATGAGAGTCGCATTTGTGGATGGCCAAGTACTCATGTGGCCAAAGGGTAAGACCATAGATGATGTAATAGTAATTGGAGAGCAAGAGGGAGGATTGTACAAATTGAAGGGACAACCTGAACATGCCATGGTACATGAATCCGTGGAGCCAAGTGAACTTTGGCATATAAGGCTTGCACACATGCACTATAGAGCACTACCAATTGCAAGCAAAGCTGTAGAAGGTCTTCCTGAAATCCAATCAAAGCATGAAGGCATTTGCAAAGGATGTGCAAAAGGAAATAACACCAAGAAAGCATTTCCAAGCAGTGAAAGCAAAGAAAAAGGAATCTTGGAGATTATCCACTCCGATGTATGCGGACCAATGTCATCCAATTCTCTGAGTGGGTATGTATATTATGTTTCCTTCATTGATGATTTCTCTAGGAAGACTTGGGTTTACTTCTTGAAGAATAAAGATGAAGTACTTGATAAGTTCAAGGAATTCAAAGCCTTGATATAAAATCAAACTGATAAGAAGATCAAGACCTTCAGATCCGATAATGGCGGAGAATTCACTTCAGGAGATTTCAAGAAGTTATGCAGTGACTCAGGGATTAAGAGGGAGTTGACCACTCCTTACAATCCACAACAGAAAGGAATTGCATAGAGGAAGAATAGGACTATCATGGAAGCAGCACGGGAAATGCTTCATGACCAGGATCTGCCTATGCACCTATGGGAAAAAGCAGCTAGGACAGTTGTCTATGTACATAACAGAACACCTCACAAGATACTAGACAACAAGACACCAGAAGAAGTTTTCTTTGGTAAGAAACCTGAAGTTAGCCATCTCAGGATATTTGGTTGTCCAGTATACACACACATTCCAAAGGAAAAGAGGACAAAGCTAGATCCTTCAGGAAAGAAGGGCATCTTTGTGGGTTACAGTGAAAGCTCGAAGGCATACATAATCTACTTTCTAGTGTTCAAGAAGATTGACATCAGCAGGGATGTAACATTTGATGAAGACTCAGCATACATCAAATCGAGGAAAACACTTGTTGAAAACAATGAAGAACCAAAGGTAACCATATTTCAAGACACCACTATGAATGAAGCAATTCCAGAAGAATATCATGAAATTGAAGATCCACAAGAACCTGTAGATCCACCCCGTGAGAAGAACTCTCACAAGAGGAAACCTGCATGGGCTAGAGAGCTCATTCAAGATGGAGAAAGGTATGGAATTCCAGAAGAGGAACACAGAGAAAGGAAAAGGACAAGGTCACACACCAGTTATGTTTCCTTACTCTGTGACAATATGAACAAAGAACCTTCCAGTTATGAAGAAGCAGCGGAAAAGAAAGAATGGAAGGATGCCATGGTTGAGGAGTATCATTCGATCATGAAGAATGATGTTTGGGATGTGGTCCCAAGACCAAAAGGGAAGTCTGTTGTGACTTCCAAGTGGATATATCAGATCAAGCATGATGCAGATGGTAGCATAGAGAAATACAAGGCGATGTTTGTAGCTCGTGGCTTCTCCTAGAAAGAGGGAATAGATTATGAAGAGACTTTTGCTCCTATAGCCGGATACACTTCCATCAGGATAGTACTTGCTCTCGCTACAGTGATGAAGTGGAAGATACATCAGATGGATGTCAAGACAACTTTCTTGAATGGTGTAGTCGAAGAGGAATTGTATGTGGAGCATCCACTTGGTTTTGAGACATATGACAGGGATTCATATGTGTGCAGGTTGAAGAAAGCCTTGTATGGCTTGAAGCAAGGTCCTAGGACTTGGTATGGTAGGATAGACAACTTTCTATCCAGTTTGGGCTTTACCAAGAGTAAAGAGGATTCCAACCTTTACTACAATGTTGAGGAAGTCAATCCAGTGATACTCCTATTGTATGTGGATGACCTATTTGTGACAGGTGAGGATAGATTGATTGCCGACACGAAGAGGAAGCTTGTTGCCAAGTTCCAGATGAAGGACTTGGGGATGATGCACTACTTTCTAGGCATGGAGGTGTGGCAGAGTTCAGATGGAATCTTCCTTGGACAAGGAAAGTATGCGGTAGAGATCCTGAAGAGGTTCGGGAGGATGGACTACAAGGCCATGGCCACACCTATGGCATTGAACCTGAAGCTTTTGTGTGATGCTTCATCGGAACCAGTTGATGTCACAGTGTATCGTCAGATGATTGGGTCCTTGATGTACCTGATGAACACAAGATCATATATTTTCTTTGCGATGAACACATTGAGCCAGTTCCTGACGGATCCGAGAGGTGTTCACCTGGTTTCTGTGAAGCATATTCTGAGGTACCTGAAGGGTACGATTGATTATGGGCTCAAGTATGATGCGAATCAAAAATTTAACCTAGAGGGTTATGTTGATTCAGATTGGGCTGGCAGTGGTGCAGATAGGAAGAGCACTTCGGGGTGCTGCTTCAGTATGGGATCAAGTGTGATATCTTGGTTTAGCCGGAAGCAATCCTGCGTAGCACTGAGTACAGTCGAAGCAGAGTATGTTGCAGCTTGTTCGGCTAGTTGTGAGGTAGTATGGCTGAGGAAGCTACTATCTGAGTTATTTGCTCTCTCGTTGGATGCTACCTATATATTCTGTGACAACTAGAGTTATGTGAAGTTGTCTGAGAACCCAATGTTCCATGACAAGTCAAAGCACATTGAGATCAAATATCACTATATCAAGGATATGGTGCAGAGAGGAGCAGTGAAGCTCCTGTATGTTGTGACAGATGAGCAGGTTGCAGATGTGTTGACGAAACCACTAGCCAGAGTGAAGTTTGAGTACTTCAGAGATAGGCTTGCTGTTCTTCAGATTGAAGATACTTCGAGGAAGAAGTGATGGGACACATTTGCAGGAGCCATTCCAAGCATGGTGATAGGAGGATCCTTCCCATGGCTGTGGATGTAAGTGCTGTATGATGAGCATCAGGACGATGCTCTAGTTACTGCTATGTATGATAATCAGGATGATCATGTGTGATGATATGCATCAAGTGGATGCTTTGTATGATCAGTTTGATTATACGGTGATGATGAGTATCAGGACAATGCTCCAGATGATATGCATCGGGACGATGTTATGACGATGATCAGGATGATCATGCGATATGCATTAGAACTATGCTATGACGATGATCAGGATGATCATGCGATATGCATCAAGACAATGCTATGACGATGATCAGGATGATCATGCGATATGCATCAGGACGATGCTATGACGATGATCAGGATGATCATGTGATGCTGTGCATCAGGATGATGTACAGTATGATGATGATCAGTATGATCATGAGTATCAGGATGATACTTCGTGGTCGTGGACAGGTTGTGCGATAAGCATATAATCTTGCCCTGGGAGATTTGCAGATACTCTTTCGAGGTTTTTCCTATGGCATGTAATAGTTCCCTGGGAGATCTGGCAAATCCTCTTTCGAGGTTTTTACTTGGGAGGACATATAATATTTCCTTGGGAGATCTGATAGGTTGAACAATAAGCTCGTAATCAGTCCTGGGATGCTCTTTCAAGGTTTTGTCCAATGGCATATAATATTTCCCTGGGAGATCCGATAGGTTGAGCTATGTGCTCGTAATCAGTCCTGGGATGCTCTTTCGAGGTTTTACCATGACCACATGTAGTATTTCCCTGGGAGATCCGATAGGTTGAGCTATGTGCTCGTAATCAATCCTAGGATACTCTTTCGAGGTTTTGTGGTGGTCACATGTAACATTGCCTTGGGAGATCCGATAGGTTGAGCAGTAAGCTCGTAATCAATCCTGGGATGCTCTTTCAAGGTTTTGCGACGCACGTAATTAGTCCTGAGTTTTCCATAGTATGGCCAAAAATGATGAAGACCTACAGGAGGCTAGTCCTACATCCAGCATGAAAAAGGGTTGGCTCTATAGAACTTCCTATGACGAGAAGAATTCAGAGATAGCCAAGTGATGGAGATGTCAAGTACAGCAGCAATGATGATGATGATGCTCCGTGATCCAGTGATGATGATCTAGCTCCAGAATTGAAGACTTGCTCCAATATGTATTGATGACCTATGTCTAGAGAATACCTTCCTAGTTAAGAGGGAGTGTTGATGTATTTGTAACTTCGGAAGATATTCACTTGTATATTAGATTTTCACTTTATTGTATATCCAACAGAGATGTATTATTCCTCTGATTGGAAGTGTTGTCATTTGTATTTGCAAGTGTCGCAAGTTACATTGTAAGTGTCGTCATTTGTATTGATGGGTTATTAGACCACCAGTGTGGGGTCGGCCCTAGTTAGGTCATGTGGCTGGGTTATTAGGCTTCCTTAGGAAGTCGGCCATGTAGGTTTATTGGCAGGTCAAGTCAGTTTATAAATAGAGGGTGTGCCTCTCTCATTCTATTCATTCACTCACTTCTCAAGTCGCATAGCTAAGAGAGAAAGTGGCGCACAAGTGAAGGAGGAGGAGTATCTGCTAGAGACATCTCTTTGGGTTTGATCATTGTGATATTGGTTTGTGGCTTATTTTATCTCTGAGGAAGTTGTGGGGTTTTTCACCTTCTTGGTTATCCTGGAGGAAACTCTGTGTCTCTTGTGTGCTTGTTATTGTGCTTATGATTGATATGTTGTACATGTTATTCTCTTAGTATGATCCTGAAAGATAATGGAATGAAATTATCGAAAAATTAACAAATACAAGGACCCTTACAAATGTCATAAAAGGATATTTACCCCATGCTTGCATAACTACATGAGATGACTTCCCCGCCACCCTCACACATGCATTCAATGATTGGAGTTAATAGTCAAATGAATTATTTGGTTCATTTAAAGCACATAGAATGAGTTCTAAGGTTGACACTTGTAAATAGAGGATTTAATCCCCCATAGCCCCCCTTTCCTCTTCCCCTCCAGTGGAATCATAGCCTCTCTAGTGTTCTTTAAACAACCATCTTGGACCATTTTATTATTTTCCAACATAATATGTACATATATTTCGAGTTAGCATGAAAATCCAATCATATGATCCAATTAAAAATATTTACATCATACATGCATAGTCATTTACCTTGAGCTCTACACTGGGAACCCATACTAGCATATTTACATCATTTACATAACTTTGGTTAAATACATTCCAAGTCAAAAACTAGAGGTATTACAACATATGGAAAACACAAATGAGTTGAACTAGATGAATATGAGTTAGAAGTTATAAAACCTACTCTTCCTTCCATCTCTCTTACAATGTCCACATTCCCCTCAAGACTTGACCCTAGATTGGAGCAATGATGTGACAAGTGGCAATTATGATGGGGGTAGACATATGACAACAACAAATTAGTTGGAACTAGATGAATATGACTTGGAAGAGGGTAGTAGCTATGTGGAAATACAATTTAGAAAGTGCATGTAAAATTCATGAGGGCCCGACATAGAGGACGTGGTTCACATACAATAAAATGAGAATGCATTCAAACTTATAAATTGTTAAGAATTATTTCATGCGATGAATATAGTATTGTATTTAATGCACCAAATCCAATGAATGTAATTGATAGCACACTTAATATGTATTTGGAGAGAATGTTGAGACTTAGACACACCCAAGAAACCCACCATAAAAATCAAAATTCCAATCACAAAAAGACATGTGGGTGAGTGGTTGGGATATTAAAGATCTAGAGATGGTGAAATATCTTGGCTTGTGAAAACACATGTTGATTGGCATTGCATAACAAACAAAAGTTGCAAGTAACATAGTCTCTACCTCTTATATATATATAATTATAATTATAATTATTCAAAATTATATTTAAATAAAAATAAAATTTAAATAAATTTAAAACAATATTTTATAAAATATAAAAGTTACTTGTCCATCGATTACATGTTTCAAAAATTGTTAAAAAAACAGTAGGATTCTATCTAGGGTTTCGCGCGAGTCTGTGAGAGCTCTGGTTTGTGGCGGCCGGGCCGCTGGCCTGATCCTCCTCGACCTCCCGTGGTCATTGAGATGGATCCCTTGGAACCGTCCCTGTAAGAGTGGCGGCGGCATCTAGACGATGCATTCCGAGCTCTGGTGGCTTCAACCCTGCAGTTGCTTCCGTCATCCTCCTCTTCAAGTGAGGCCTTTGTCAAAAGAATGGTTGCCCCCAGTATCTAGATCAGGTCTGCAGCTTCATGTCTGAAATATTTAGCCTTGAGCGAGCGAGGTTTAATTGGGCAATCCACTAGGATTTGGCCATCCCCCAAGACTATGGATTCCTGGATCAATAAAAATTGGATTCCCTTGATCATCGGGGGACTGCAACATTGTTTTTGTGGTAAGGGATTCTTCTAATTTTTGTTTGAAAATAAAGCAGATTGAGATTTAATTTTTAGAAGTGCCCCGTATTTCTTGGGCACTCGTGACCTCTACCTTAATAGATGGAGTTTAGATTTCGATCCGGAAAGAGATGTTCCTTCTGTTGTCCCAGTTTGGGTTCGCCTTCCTCATATTCCATTACATTGTTGGAATGAGGATACTCTTCAGGCAATAGGAAATTCCCTCGGCAACTTCATTGACAAAGCAGAACCAAAAGGACCTTTGTTCTCTTGTGCTCGAATTTGCGTGGAAGTAGATCTGGAAAAAGGGTTTCCTAAAGTGGTGAATATGCAAATGGATGGGTGGGAACACATGCAGAAAGTCGACTACGAGCAGCTACCCTTTAAATGCAAGAAATTCCATGAGTATGGCCACTTTGTTAAAAAAATTCCCAAAAATAGTCCAAGAAACTCATGAAAAAAACCCTGAAGAAGGGTGGAAGCAAGAAAAGAAGGGGAGGAAAGCCCCACAAATTGAGCCTTCGGCAAAAGGTTCACACCTGGAAAAAAAAGAAAGAAAAGGTGTAGGAAGGGATAGAAGCAACAACCAGTAATCAGTTCCAATATTTGCCTTTGGAAGAAGGTGAAATCCCAACACAAGTTAATGAGTCAACGCCTGCGGCAGATACTACCCATATTTCCATCATTACTCCCAATCACTCTCCTCAAAAAGAAGCGATAGAGGCTATCATGGAGGAAACCATAACCCCCGGTGGCACTTGGGTGGACAGAGTTAAGCAAAGCAAAGGAGTGTTGCAACCTTTCTCTCCCGAACATTCATCATCTCAAGAGTTTCTGGATCCACAAGACAGTGTCTCAGCCCCAAATACAAGAGGAAGAAAAACTATAAAGCATCATCGTGAGCAGGAAGCTGAAAGGGAGCTAGAATTAGGAAGACAAAAGTGTATAGAAGAAACCAACCTTCTTCAAAATAACAAAAATCTCAGAGGAGCAAAGCTAGAAGGAAGATCTCGAGAAGGGTCTCAAGCCACCAAGAAATGCTGAAAATCGTCTCCAGGAACTGCAGGGGTTTGGGGGGTTCCATGAAAGTTGATGCCCTGAGAGATATGACAAGATCAGAAAAACCAGACCTGTTGTGCATTCAGGAGACAAAAATGAAAGATGTGGAGGCTCTAGCGCTTTCACGTCTTTTTTGGAAGGATTGTCCTGGAAAATATCAAAGCGCCAAGGGCGCTTAGGGAGGTATTGCTACGTTCCTTTCTAGCAAGGTAGTGATAAAATACTCTAAAGAAAGTCATCACTTGCTCCTTATTGAAATACAGGAAAAAACAATCAGAATTCAACTTATATCTGCAATGTGTATGGTCCAACGCATTACAGGGATAAAGATATTTTTTGGGAAGATTTGTCCAAACTAAAAGATGATCTTAATGGAAAAGATGTAATCATTGCAGACGATTTCAATGTTACTAAAAACCAACAAGAAAAGGGTGGTGGACTGAAAGTCAGAGATCCCTATGGTGAAATACTGGAGAACTTAATTCTTGACTTAGACTTGTTGGATATTGATACGAAAAAAAGAAATTTCACCTGGAGTAACAGAAGAGTTGGTCTAGGACACATTGCAGCTAGGATGGATAGATTCCTGGTCAACTCCTCTTTCCTTCTAAAATATCTCCTTCCTTCTGCTTATACCCTTCCCTATCCTGCTTCAGATCATAAACCTATCTGTCTGACTCTCTCCCCCCCTTTCAACCTTGGGCCTATACCCTTTCGCTTCAATCCTCTTTGGCTTCATGATGGAAATCTCCTGAGCCTTATTCAGAACGCGTGGCACTCCAACTTCTCTGGTTCGCCAAGTTATATTTGGGAATGCAAGCTTTGATTAGTTCGGGCAGCTTTAAAATTTTGGGCCAAAGAAAAATTTACAAATCCAGGACCATTCAAGTGCAAACTAAAAACTGAGCTCACTGCTCTTCACCCTAGTATGGAGAGCGAGGAGGTTTCCACTCCCATCCTTAACTATGAGAAGGACCTCAACTTAATAATTCTAAATGCTGCAAGGATTGAAAAAGAAGATTGGAGAATTAAGTCAAGACAGACTTGGTTAAAAACAGGGGACAGCAATACGGCTTATTTCCATAAGCAAACAAAATCCCAGTTAAGCCGTAACACCATCAAAGAACTGAAAGGTTACAATGAGATCCTGGTCTCTTGGCAGGAAGAGTTGAAGGCTCATCCTTTGGAGCATTCTCGGGACCTTTACACTGATAAAGAGGAAGTGGACCCAATTGTGCAAGCCGACCTTCTTTCAAGTATTCCCCATCTCATATCTGATTCAGACAACTATGAGCTAGACAATCCAATTTTAGAATGGGAAATTAGAAATGAAATTTGGTCTCTCCACCTTAATAAAGCCCCCGGGCCAGATGGTTTCACCATAAACTTTTATAGAGAAGCTTGGGATATCATTAAGGATGACTTGAAAAGAATGTTGAACTGGACTAGAAAGAAAGACAAAATCGGTGGAGCTACCAATTCGTCCTTCCTGGTGCTTATTCCAATGTTGAACTGGACTTGAAAAGAATGTTGAACTGGACTAGAAAAGAATGTTGAACTGGACTAGAAAGAAAGACAAAATCAATGGAGCTACCAATTCGTCCTTCCTGGCGCTTATTCCAAAAGACAACATCTCAACCTCGATTGATAGGTTCTGGCCCATTTCGCTCTACAACACTTCTTATAAGATCTTATCAAAAATCATAGCCACCAAAATGAAAAAAATTAATGGGAAAAGTCATCTCAGACTCACAGGGTGGCTTTATTGTTGGAAGACAAATTCTTGATAACATCATCATAGTTCAGGAGGCTATTCATTCTAGCATGGAAAAAAATCAGCAGGGAATGGTAGTGAAGTTGGATATGGCAAATGCCTTCGACAGAGTTAATCACTTTTTCTTGTTTGAAATAATGGGCAAGTTTGGCTTCTCCAATAGGTTCATCAGATGGGTGAAAGATTGTATAAACAGGCCATGGATAGCCCCCCTAATTAATGGCAGGCACACTAACTTCTTCCAAGCTACAAGAGGTTTGCGCCAAGGATGCCTGATGTCTCCTTTTCTCTATCTTTTAGTGGCTGAATCCCTGAGCCGGAAACTCCAACTTTTGCAAGGGACGGGAGAGCTTAGAGGAATAAGGATTGATAGAGGAGTCAAAGCTGCCAAACATGCCCAATTTTCTGATGACACGGTCCTGCTTGGAGGAGCCTCTCCAATCATTGCAGAGGGATTCAAAGGGGCGCTAACCGTATTTCTCAAAGCCTCGGATGGAAAAATCAATTCGGAAAAATCCCAAATCTATAGCTGGAATTGCCCAACAGGAATCTTAACCAGAATTGTTAGGATCTTTGGCTTTGAGGTTTGTCCAACTTGGAAATCTTTTACATACCTGGGAATTCCAATTTTTAAAGGGAAGAAAAAAGCTATGGATTTGAAAAATATGATCGACAAGATCAAATTTAAAATATCCTCCTGGGGTGCTAAGTGGCTTAACATGGCCGGAAAATTGGTCTTGTTTAATTCGGTCCTCTCTACATATCCCATATATGCTTGTTCGATTTCTTTAGCGCCTAAGCAAGTAATTTAGAGTATCACTAAAGAAATTAGACGATTTCTTTGGCAAGGAGGAAAATCAAATGGAACAAAAAAGTTTCATCTACTGAATTAGGAGCAAGTTTGCAAGCCAAGAATCTATGTTGGAGCTGGGATAAAAGACCCTTCGGCAATGAATCTTGCCTTAGGTGCCAAAATCCTTTGGAGAGTTATCTCAGGGAATAGAGCTTGGTGGAAAGAGATCTTGCAGAAGAAGTATATGTCTGGGGAGAGAAAAAGATGTGTAGAAAACATTGATCAAAGCAAAAAAGCACCCCCATATGGAACCTCTGCAAGAAGGCGGCACACATTGTTCAAAAGAATCTCTATTGGATCTCGGGAAGTGGGAAGAGGATTAACTTGTGGAGTGATAATCTTGGGTCGGACTCGTGCCCTCCTGCCAAGTTTCTTCTGAATTTTGCTTACCTAAAATCCTGGATGGATCAAGTCGGAATTACAATGTTATTCAACATTTCTGTTTGGTCCGACTCAGGGAGGTGGTCGGGTTGGGTTAAGCTGGATATTCTGGAGAATCTTTACAGTGATTACAGGGCCTTTCTAGAGCTGCTTCATGGAGCATCTCCTGTACATCGGCAATTGAAGAATAGAAGAGGCTAGAGCAAGTCAGGAGAGTATACTGTTAAAGATGGATACTGAATGTTGGACAACACCAGAAGAATTAAGGACAAAAAATGGACAAAAGTGTGGGGGAAAGACTGCCTTCCCAAAATTAATTCATTCACCTGGCTGCTTGCACATAGGAAAATTCTCACTACGGAGAATCTCAGAAAAAGAGGCATCGAAGGGCCGGCAAGGTGTGTTCTTTGCAAAGCCTTAGCGGAAACAATAGACCACTTATTCCTAGATTGCAGATTTGCTCAGGAAATCTGGCATAGAGCTTACATTGATCTTAGTTTCGAGGTAACTCTACCGACAAACTGGAGAAACTTATTTGCCTGCTGGAAGGACTACTATATAGGATCTCTCAATAACAAGCCTGACTTCAAAAGGCCATGGGAAGCCTACCCAAATTTTATCTGCTGGAAGCTCTGGGTAGCCAGGAATAAGGAAATTTTTGAAGAAATCAGTACCACACCAGGTAGAGTGCATACATCTGCGAAAGCCCTTTGGATGGAAGCCCTCCTAGTAAAAGGAATGAAGAATATCAACAAGGAGCCTCTGACCATGGAAGAAAAAATTTGGGTCTCCGACTTCTTAAACCCAAACTCATCTCTCATTATTGCTTCATCTACAGGAAGGCCAATATCCCAGAATTGGCACATAAGAAAGAATGCTGAAGACTTTCAGAATTGGAAGAGCAACATTGGGTGCAATACCATGTTCTTTGATGGGGACTTGAAACGAAATCAAGGGCTGGCAGGTGCGGGTGGAGTCTTGTTTGACTCGGAATGAAATAATTTGAAAGATTATGCTTGGGGAATTGGAAGAATGACAAATAATAGCGCAGAATGGTTATCTTTACTAAAAGGCTTGGAGATTGCCAGGGATGAGGGCCTTTCAGACCTTACAGTTTTTTGGGACTCAGTGCTAGTTATCAGAGAAGCTCAGAATTTTCTTACAAACAGAAAGACCCCTACCTCTAAATACCATCGTATCCTTAAATGCTTAGTTAATGAGTTCAGTTCCATCAACTTTTTTCATGTTCTGAGAAGCAACAACCAGCAGGCCGACATCTTGGCAAATAAGGGGGATTCGCAAGACAATGGTGTTCTGGTTAGTAATCAGACGGGGGCTAGCCAGGCCTGGATTTCTTAGAAGTTTTCACCATGTCGCCTCAGGAAGAAACCTTGGTTTTTTTAATGAGTTTTATTAAGGCCATGTCTTATCCCTTAGAAACCATATGTTTAATTTTGGACTGGAATTTGGAGCAAACTCCAAATGGCTCTAGCAATCTAGTGAGGGGCTTTGCTATTGTTATCGTCCCTCATTTGTGCATGGGGGGACGGGAAGTTCACACGCATGAGGCACATGGTTTCCATTTGGGAGGCATGCCCGACTTTAATGCAGCAAGCAGGCAAGTTGAAACGTGGTTAAAGGCACGGTGGTGGGTAGGTTGGCACTTGGCGGCATTGTTCACCCTTGGAGCTCGAAAACATGGCTGAGAACAGAACTTCTGCTAGTTGTATTCTTGCAGGAAAACTCCCCCTTGCACAGGGGCCTCGGCTTTACCCGACTTTAGGAAGACCCATCCCTCTTTCCCTGCCTGTCAGGGTGAAGGAGTCCTTTTCTGCACGGTTTACAGCAAAATGCTCAACATCAAGGGCTGAATCCGGTTTTGATTGATGATGATGGCTCAGGTTCTGAAAAAGAAGTTGATAGTTTGCTCAATGTCAGAGAACACCTCCAAGATCTGGAATCCCAAGTTGGTTTGCTGCGTATTGAAAACTACGAAATCAAGATGGCGTTGCATCAGTTGTTTGCTCTGGCGCGTGTTTCAAATTTTGAGGCTCGTGATAACAACAAAGAACTCATGGCGAAGATAGATGGCCTTGCTACGGTTCTGGAAAATGGTTTCCCTTTCTCAGTAAATTTGGATGCCAAAATATGGGCGGTTAGCTGCAGAGCCAGAGTCATTGAGGGCATGATTGAAGGTATGAGAGCTGATATCCGAAAAATGACAAAGGAGCTTCTGGATGGACTCGGCAAAGAGAAAGGAGCAGCACCAACGCCAGGTTGATTATGTCAACTTATAGTTGGGGTGTCCTCGCAGGTTTTTGTTTTTCTTTTTGAATGGGGATATGAAGAACCAGCACTATTATCCCGGAAATTGTAGCTCTTGTTTTGGGTTTTTGACCTTGGTAGAAGGAAAGCGTTGATAGTTTGAACTCGATTTTCATGATCTATTTCTATTTAAAGCTTCTAGGGCAATTTGTTCAAATATACAACTGTAATAGGTCATAATTATGCCAGGTTAGTTATATTTTAGTAAAAGATGAATGTAGAGACGGATCAGCTCTTTCTTGTAGAAGAGCTAACCTGCTCTATCACTATGTAACTTAGCTTCGCTTTTCTTTTTAATATTAAGTTCTTAATCATTTATGTTAAAATATATATATATATATAAAAAAAATTATATGTTACAAGTTTTTATGTCTTGTATTATTTTATATAACATCAAGTGCTTAAAGATATGTTTTAATGTTTTATATATATAACATCAAGTGCTTAAAGATATGTTTTAATGTTTTATAAAATGTTTTAACAATAAAATGAGAGCAATATGGAAAAAAATTAAAATTAATGTAACAACATTGTAATTAGTCCATATTATATATAATATATAATAAACAATGTACTTTTACACATCTCCTTTTTAAATGTAAATGTTATAATATAATACAATTTTATAAATCTTAAAGTTAAATAAAATGATATATTTTAACTATCATATTTTTATATAGAAAATAGTTTATTAACATAAGTTTTTAAATTCTTACTTTGAAGTGGACATTGTGAAGTAGTTTATTAACATAAGTTTTTAAATTCTTACTTTGAAGTGGTCATTTTCACAATGTCCATAGAAAACCCACCTTGAAACTATAATATAACGTTTATATTTGCGGTAAACACAAAATCTATTTTAATGAGTGCGTCATCAAACTATTTGGAATTCATTTGGCTTGCAACTTTTTGTGGAATTCATTTATGAGTCAAGGGATGAGCAAATGTTGAGTCGTTTAAGCTCAACAAAAACATATTCACAATCTTAAGGCTAAAGTCATTGAGACAAATTAATTAGGGAATGATTCATTTATAACAATTCCATTCATAAAACAAACTAATCAAAGTTTAATACATTTTTAAACGTCCACAGTTTTATAAATTTATACATTATGTTATACATAAACGCTCAAAATCATATACACGGTCCAAAATAACAAAATATTGTTATTTATTGTTGAAAAATGTTAATCTCAAAACCAAGATGTCAACATAAGGTGTCCTTGTAGGTCTAGCTCACCAATATAGCCCAAGCCTATCAAGTGGATAAAAATTGAGGAAAAATCTTGATCGTCTGCTGTGTTATTTTTTTTTAAGATAAAGAAACAAAACTTGTTCAATTTATAAAGAGAAAGAACACTAGGGAACTATCACACATTTGAAAGCAAACCAATTCATAGCTCAAATGATATGCAAAAAGTTTGTAACAAAATTACAGATGCCATTGCAAATTACATCAAATATGTTTACACTGTAGATTTATGAATAAACATAATATTATTTAAAAACAATGAAGTGGATGATACATAGCATCTTAGACCTAACAAAGGGAAGATAAAATTAAATATGTCTTAGAATTAAAGTGTGTATAGATTAAGATATAAATGAAGCAAGTAAGCTTAATAAGAAAATATAGTTCATTGCTTTTCTTTTTTAAGATTTAACTTTATAAAAAAAATTATAATTCCTTACCTTTTCTTTTTAAGATTTTAGTTTGTTAAGTGTTCTGAGATTCAAACATATCTGAAAGAGTAGAACTAATTAAATTCATCCATATAGATAAGACTATATGTTTTGCTATATGTTTTGCTGAAAAAAATAAAATTATAAAATTGTCCTTCACATTATCATCATTAATGACAAATATAATAAGCCATAAAATGAGATGTTTATAAATTTCAAATCTACAAATTTCGGGTACAAGGCTTTTACCTTCGACTAAATTGGTAGAAAAATTATCGCACCCCATCAAGCTTAGGACCCGCGATAATTCAAGATTTCCGCCCCTTCTCTTCTCAGGCTTCAAGCTTCTCTCCTGAGGTAACTTTTGACCCGTAAAACAAACTGGAATTTCTCGAAAATGATTACTCTCAGCTTTCTCGTTCTCTGCGGCCTCCTACCAAGCTCTGATACCACTTGTTGGATCAAACAGCCACAAAACACAATATGCAGCGGAAGTAATTAAAACAAGAAAGCAAATAATGACACACAAACATAAAATATACGCAGAGATTTACGTGGTAAAAACCTCTCTAGGGAAACATCCACAGAGCAATGGTATCGGTCTTCTTATTATTCAAACTCTGAAGATTTACAACAACTCTCAACTCCTTAATCTTCTCTACGAGAATACAAGAAATATATATATTTCTTACACGGTTACTCATAGCTGACCATATTTGGTTAGACAGTTACATAGACACCGAGAGACCGGTTGTCACCTGTTTCCAACACTTTGATGTGGGAAGATTGGATATAAAGCAGGTGGCTGAAAGGGTTCAACATGTACTAGGGCTTGTGGAAGAAAAAATGGAGAACATGAATGAGGTTTGGGAGGTGTTTCAATCTAGAAGTGCTGCAACTGAACTTAATATTCATTCACACTGGTTTGTATACATGCACATCAAGATTTTTTCAACAAATATATAAGTTGCATCACAGCTCTTGTCCATTAATTTTGCAGGTAAGAATTCAACAATCGAATTCTAGCTTGCCTTCCATATGAAAGTTAAGTAAAATGGAATGGAAGAGACAGAACTACCATTTAAATTATATAATATAATTCGGCCATAAGAACATAGAAATGTTTAATTCTAAGATTTCACATTCCATGCCAACTTTAGTAAGGATCTAAAATAAAGGCCTTTCTTACATAATATGAGAAATGAAACTAACACTAGAAAGGAGTATGAAATGAGGGCTTGTACTATTCTCTAGAAAGGAGGAGTATGAAATGAGGGCTTATACTATTCTCCAGAAAGGAGTATGAAATATGAGAAATGAAACAGACACTAGAAAGGAGTATGAAATGAGGGCTTATACTATTCTCCAGAAAGGAGTATGAAATGAGCGCTTGTACTATTCTCCAGAAATGAGTATGAAATGAGGGCTTATACTATTCTTTTTAATCATTGTTAAACGATTTGACTAGGTAGCTTGCACCTGGAATCTGAAAACATGTGAAGATAGACCAGTGCAAAACAACCTATAAGAAGTAGGACATTAAAAATTTAACCATAGGCTGTAGAAATAATATCTGAGAAATTCTTATCTGAATTAATAATTAATTTCTCTTTGTTTTAGTTTGAAAATTCAAGTTAAAAAATAGTCCTTAACGGGTTTTATTCTATTTAAAATAGGCATAAGATAGAAAGTGAACCCACCTCCAAAGGCTCCAATTAAAAGGGCGGGCTTCTACCTGGTTTAAAGACTTTTTATGATATCCTCGATTGACACACATCGTCTACCTGGTACAGATACTTCTTATGATATACTCAGTTGCCATATAGCTTAAACATGAAGATATGTAAAACCGTTTGTGAAAACTCCTTTCTTTATCATACTGAACTAAATTAAAAACAAAAAACAAAAACAAGAAGCAAAGTCAAAAGACAGGCTAAAAGCCCATGATAATCATTTAGCTTGGATGTCTTCAGAAATCAAATCTCAGACTCTTCACTATGCCTAATAGAGAAAGAAAATTAATGTGCTGCAGTAGAGAGGGCTTCCAGAAACATCCGGTACTGCAGCACCTAAGAAGGCAAATTAAATGTGTTTCAGTGCCTCTTGGTGTAACCAAAATGAGAAAATGAGAAGGCAAATTAATTGTGTGTAAGTGCCTCTTGGTGTAACCAAAATGTATTGCATGCCAAAAGCTTCGGAAAACTAAAAGCTTTGGTAAACTAAAAGCTTCTAGAAAATGCTTGTCAATTGTGTCAGATAAACATTTCTCTAAATTTTAAAGTCTCAAGAATATTATTTTTATTTTGTAATAACTACTAATAGGTTCAATTATAAAAAAATGTCACATTTGAAATTATTGCTCAATAAACATTAAAATAAAACATAATAAAAATATTCAAAAATAATATTATTTATGACTTTGTAAAACATGATGTTTGGTAATTATAATTTTGGTAATTATAATTGTTAAACAAATTATAAATAATGGAACATATAGTCTTTTTCTGGGACAATGGGACTAATAACGCACAACAAGGGATAGGTTATTTTATTCTTGAAAATACCATGTTATATCACTTGTGTTAGCCATTGAAAACTCTTTAATATATTTATTTCAGGAAAGACACTTACCATCTTAAGTTATTAAGTAAATAAATGTGCATAACAACACTCAAGACCATATATTTGAACATTCAATACAAGATATTGCCAGAAAATGTCTCCTAAAAGAAAGACTTGATCTTTGGTTTTTTTTTCACAGTAGGTGAAATGGCGCGCTCTATTGAGAGAGGGAGTCGCGAATAACAACACTCAAGACCATATATTTGAACATTCAATACAAGATATTGCCAGAAAATGTCTCCTAAAAGAAAGACTTGATCTTTGGTTTTTTTTTTCACAGTAGGTGAAATGGCGCGCTCTATTGAGAGAGGGAGTCGCGAATAGCATAGGTTCCGAGTTCAATACACACCAAGGTTACATTTGCCGGGGTCGAACCCGGGTGGGGACGGCAACAGCCGACCGCCCCAGCCACCCGGGATATACATATCCCCTAAATCTTTAGTTAGAGACACGATAAACACGTTGGAAGTATGAGATAAATGGTTGCATTGCTCTATGATGTATACGATTTATTAATACCTTCCAAAGTAGGTTATATATATATATATATATATATATATATATATATATATATATATTAAAACTTAGAATATTTTTTGGAAAACAAATTAAATTAAAACCTTTATATATATATATATATATATATAAGAATTTCTTTTATTTTTTGAATTTCATAAATGTAATTTTTTATGGGTATATAGACCATAAATTGACTTGATTAGCCCTGGTGTACAGAATGTCTTGTGGATGTTATTTGTATCAAAACTAGCCACTAAAAAATTTGTATTTTCTATAAATAAGTGGTTGGACAAAAAGTACAAGCGGAGTTGCCTATGTGACTTGATATGGAATCTCTAAAACAATATAATGTCTTTTCAATAGCATTCTTGAAATACAACTCAAAATATAGGTTTCATTGAAGTACTCTTCATAGCACTATTGCTTCATTGAATAAGCATGCCTGTAAATTTCTAGAAGCCATGTTTTTTTTTTTAATTTTTGTTTGTTTTTTAGAATATAATTTTTCTAGGCATACTATAAGTTCATAGTGGATTAGGTCTTGCTAAATAAGAGATTTGTTCTTTCCCAATAACAAGTATTATGATTTGGTTTCTTTTGGAGATGCAAGAATATTGTGAATTCCCCTCCTTGTTTAAAACTAGTTATTCAGTTTTTTGCAATAATTGAGACAATATTCCCTAAAGACCCTATCCACCAATGCAAGCGTCAACCCGTATGAAAATAATCAAATTTGGCATCGATATATTTTTTTGTTAGTAGGTTGAATAATTCAATTGAATGTTGAGTGGGATACATCTGACTACAATGAGATAAGTTTCTTGATTAAATACAAACAACAGAGGTTTTGTCCTTGTTTGTAATCTTTGTTTGGTATTTAGATCTATAGATTCTTCCAGAATGGAAGCATTGTTGAGTTTTGCACGGACTTGTGCTTGTATTGGGACCTGGGTGGTTTAAAGGACTGCCAATGCAAGAAGATTATTGGAGCTTGAGTGTGAGTAGGTAAACCCAATAGGCATTGTGATAGTCTAGAAATTTCCATTACAAGTAGCCTTAAGAAATTTGTATTCATTGGCATTGACATTTAGACATAAAATATATCCATGATTTTGAGCCCTAATTTTAATTTTCCCTATCGATTACTATTTTGAGATTGGAACTTTGACATTTTCTATGTCATTACTGCATTTTTGTAAGAAATATGTGAATAGAGATTATCATACATGTTTGTGACGAGGAGATCTTGGTGACTGTTCCACAGTCGCAAATATCCACCATTCAAAATCTCTATCCAATCAATGAAATATAACAGTGTGTTTTCATTCTGTGAAAAAAAGGAAATAAGAGGGTTGGGTAGTGTCAATTCACAGAGACCATATTAGAGTGGGATTTGACTCCTCACAAAATATTTCTAAGGTTGTGCCATGTTCATCATACACAACCAATGAACTGTATGGTGGCACTATCTTATGAGTGGGGTTAGGTACACTCTTAAGTGGTTTTGAGTAAGAGGTGCGAGTCACAGGGACTTACACATGTTCAAGGGATATGGATGCCATTAGGAAATTTCATGTAGTAGTAATGATATTGATCCCTTGACATGGTCGAGATAAGAAACATAGTACATCTCAAGGCCCTATGACTCTAATTAGATGGTTTTAAGGACCATGGAGCCATCCAAGGAAACCGTAGGCCTTGTTGAGCATGGGAGTCTCGTACCTCCTTTACATATTCTATGCCACCTTCAAGGTAGGTCCAGGTAGGGGAACAAATAATTGGGTGTATATTTGAATTTCTTGACCAATGTTGAGCAATGAAACTGAAGAGTAGGGTGCAAATGGTCTCTTCTAGGGATCAAGGGCCAAGATAAATGCCTTGAACCAACATGCATGGCCTCTTTGTGGGATATTAAAGGTTTTTTATATGTGATATGGGATGCACAGAAGGTTTTGAGCATCCAATATTGGTTGTGGGAACTTGGACATGTTCAATAGAGGAAAAGTGGGCATTGCGACCTGAAGTAACCTTCCAGGAATCAAACAAAAAGAACAATGCCTCTAACCATTGTGCTCACCTCTTGAGAGTATAATTTTCTTTTGAGTTCATATATAGGCACCATATGGAACTTTTTTATTACTACATATGGGTATTGGTACCCGTACCATGGTTTAAGGAAGAAACTTGAGTTTGGGGCATTAAAGGTAGATTCCAAGGTTTAAGTTCCATGAGAGAAACCTTGAACCACCATGCATGCCTTCGCTATGGAATCTTTGTGTTCAGAGAGGGATATCTTTTCATCACAAGGTTTTAATCAATATGGATGGGTCATGTTGCCTAGTTTCACATGGTTGAAATAATTATCGTAAACCTAGACACCTTAATAAATATTTGAGGCACCCAAGGCCAAGAAAATTTAACCTTGAAATAGTGCACATGATCCATTGAGTGTATTCTTGGCCTCATAGTGGGGATATGGATACCATTAGGAGATTTTAAGAAATTATATGTATCACTGTAACAATTTCACAATAGTTAGTGGAGGAATTGAAATCATCATGAATTAGGCTCTTAAGTTATCTTTCAAGTATGAAGCTCCATGAATAACACCATAGATAACAATTTGTTGAGGAGATTATGCATTGGTTTCTAAGTGGATATATGGGAATCGATATAAATTTTCAAGCACTAGGTATGGGTCTCAAGGCCTGGTCATCGACATGGTTGGGAACGATACCCAAGCCTTATGAGTGTCCTCCCTATGGTATCCATGTCCCATGAGTCAGTTTATGTGCTCTCAAGTGGTTTTGAGCAATAGGTGTGAGTCATAGGGTCTTACATATGTTCAATGGATATAGGTTCCATTAGGTAATTTCATGTAGACTTAGTAATGATCTTGATCCCTAGACATGGTCTAGGCAAGAACCATAATATCTCAAGGCCCTGGGACTCGTTAGATGACAGTTTTAAGGACTGTGGAGCCCCTAAGGAAATCGTAGGCCTTGTTGAGTAAGGGAGTCTTGTACCTCCTTTACATATGTTATGCCACTTTCAAGGTAGGTCCAGGTAGGGGACCAGATAATTGGGTGTATATTTGAATTCCTTGACCAATTTCGACCAATGAAACTCAATCATATGGTGCAAATGGTTTCTTCTAGGGCTCAAGGACCAAGATAAATGCCTCGAATCACCATACATGGCCTCTTTGTGGGATATGAATAGTTGTTATATATGATATGAGACACAACATAAGGTTTTGAGAATACAATATTGGTTTTTGGGACTTGGACATGTTCAAGAGAGGAAAAGTGGGCATTATGGTCCCTGAAATAACCTTCTAGGCATCAAACAAAAAGAACATATCCTCTAACCATTGTGCTCACCTCTCGAGAGTGTCATTTTATTTTGAGTTCAGTTATGGGCACCATATGGGGGTTTTTATTACTATATATGGGTATTGGTACCCTTACTATGGTTTAAGGAGGAAACTTGATCTTGGGTCATTCCAAGGTTTAAATTCCATGAGAGAAACCTTGAACCACTAGACATGCTTCGCTATGGAATCTTTTTGTTTGGAGAGGGGATATGTGTTCATCTAAGGTTTTAATAAATATGGATGGGTCATGTTTCCTTGCACATGGTTGCAATAATTATCATAAACCTACATACCTTAATAAATATTTGAGGCATCCAAGGCCGAGAAATTTTAACCTTGAAACATCGCACATGATCTACCAAGTGTATTCTTGGCCTCAAAGTGGGGATATTGATACCATTAGGATATTTTAATAAATTATATGTACCATTGCAATGATGTCACAATAGTCGGTGGAGGAATTTAAATCATGAATTAGGCTCTTAAGTTATATTCTAGGCATGAAGCTCCATGAATAACACCTTGAAACACCATATATAATAGTTTGTTGAGGGGATGATTCATTGGTTTCTAAGTGGATATATGGGAACCAATATAAATTTTCAAGCACTAGGTATGGGTCTTGGGGCATAGTCATTTACATGGTCGGGAATGATAACCAAGACTTATGAGTGCCCTCCCTATGGTATACATGTCCTATGAGTGGGGTTAGGATCTCTCAAGTGGTTTTGAGTAATAGGTGTGAGTCACGGGGTCTTACACATGTTTAAGGGAGATGGGTACCATTAGGTAATTTCATGTAGACTTAGTAATGATCTTGATCCCTATACATGGTTGAGGAAAGAATCATAGTATATCAAGGCCCTAGGAATCTATTTACATGGTTTTAAGGGCTTTGGAGCCATCCAAGGAAACCGTAGGCCTTGTTGAGTAGGGAAGTATTGTACTTCATTTGCATATGCTATGCCACCTTCAAGGTAGGTCCAAGTAGGGGAACAAATAATTGGTTATGTATTTTAATTATTTGACCAATGTCGACCAATGAAACTCAAGCATAGAGTGCAAATGGTTTCTTCTAGGGATCAAGGGTCAAGAGAAATTCCTCAAACCACCATGGATGGTCTCTTTGTGGGATATTAATTGGTTTTTATATGTGATATAGGACACAACAGAAGGTGTTTAGTATACAATATTGGTTGAGGGGACTTGGACATGTTCAAGAGAGGAAAATGGGGAATTGTGACCTGAAGAAACTCATACCTTACACCTTGAAATAATATTGAAGAATTCTTGATCCAACAACAATGCATTGAAAACCACATGCAACCTATCGAGGAATAATTTTTTGATGTTCGAATATGTGTGCCACTATTAACTTCTTTAGCACTAGGAAAAGTCTAAGGGCCCTAAACATTCTTGTGGGAGTAAATGTGGATTTTGGGTCCTCGATAAATCTTCTAGGAATATAGGGATAAGAAGAATGCCTTGAACAACCACATGTGTCCTACTTATGCTATCCATATCTTATGAGTGGGGTTTGGTTCTCTCAAGTGGTTTCAAGTAATTTGAGATCGGTTATGGGGACATGGACATGTTCAAGAGAGTAAAAGTGGGCGTTACAACCCAAAGTAACCTTCTAGGCATTAAATAAAAAGAACAATGCCTCAAACCATTGTCCTAACCTCTCGAGAGTATCATTTTCTTTTGAGTTTAGATATGGGAACCTTATGGATGTTTCTATTACTACATAATATGGGCATTGGTGCTCTTACTATGGTTCAAGGAAGAAAATTAATCTTGAGGCATTAAAGGTAGCTTCTAAGGTTTAAGTTCCATGAATGAAACCTTGAACCACTAGGCATGCCTTATATATGGAATATCCTTCTTCTAACAAGGGATATGTGTTAATCATAAGAATTTAATCACCAGGAATGGGTCATGTGGCCTTTCACATGTTTCAAATAATTATCATAAGCCTTGATACTGAAATAAAGAGTTCAGGAATCCAAGGAATTTACCCAACACACACACACACAACCCTCTAACCTTATCCCAACATCTAACATTTATAGCCATGGCCATTATAGTTCGCAACTCTTTATTCTCAAACTTTAACATTCCCAACACCAAACCATTATAAAAATAATCACTATCCTTGAAAACCATTTATGGAACCATTAACCCCTAAACGATATAACACTTCATAGACTTACAATTATCTATGACCTTGGTTGCATAGAGAAAATATAATGCCATAGTTTACCCCCATACAATTTATGAATTTATTGGTATTGTTAGACAAACAAGACATAACATATTTTGGAATATTTCCTAACAAGTCAAGTCCCTCGCTATTATGTTCTACGTGAATCCATGGTGCTCAACCCTCTGATTTCCACACAGTCCTACATATCATTGATCGTAGAGAGCTCCGAAGGGTGGGAATTTGCTACTATGGAAATCTCGCTAAGATCTCTTCATCACGAACATATCTGGTATGTATTATGCTCAGATTTATTTTAAAAAATTATGAGATCAAAAATGGAAAATTTAGGGCTTAGGGTATTTATGTATTGCTCAGAGTTAGAAATAAGAGTATTTCTTTCAAATTCATGAATGGGTTGCACTTGGGTATCCATTTTAAATTCAACCAAATCTACCAGCCTTTCCCAAATCTCTCCTGCCCCATTCCACTCTCCCCCTATGTGTCAAAAAACTTTGGAACAACATATTCATTTTTTTGGATAACTTGGCAACTCAAACTTGTTGCAAGTGTCATTTATTCAGGAAGTAAATTGTATCCCCAATATGGGAATCCGATAGAAGATGTGTGCCCTTCTTAGTAATATGTGACAGGGAAACTGTGTTTTATGTCATCCCTTCTTTGTGTACTTACGAGAGAAATACAAACAACAAATTGGAAAACTAAAATGTCAGAAAATTGGATTAACAAATCCTTTTTTAAAACATGGCTTCTGTAAATTTACAGGCATGCTTTTTTTTAAACATGGCTTATGTAGCTTCGTGGTAGCTTCTAAGGTATTTTTTGCACAACTACTTATTTATAAAAAATACAACAATTTTTAGTTGTTATTCTAGATACAAATAAGTTCCATAGGACATTCCAATCACTCTATTTCATAAATTCCAGGACAAGGAATCAACGATGTAATAATCTCTCCCTAAAACTTAATTCAACATTGTGCCAAAATGGGTGATATGAGATTTGGAGAAAGTTGGAAAGGTGATCACGCTCTGGGTTATGCGATGTGAGAAAATCGTATGATCTAGACCTAGGATTTGGATTTTGACATGAACCTTTGTGAAAGCAGACCCGGGATTCCTAGGCCCACAAGGCCTGACAAAATACCTCTATGGCACCGTCAAGGGGCGACAACCAAACCCCACTATTTTGGTACATTTGGCATTTCAAAAGATTAAAAAAAATGACTTTGAACCTTGAAGTCCACACTGACACATTAGGTCTCTCAACGAACAAAAATGATGAAGATAAGAGTTTCCCCAAGGGTCCAAAGACACTAGGAGTGAAGCAGGCTCAGGAGTAGTAGAATGCAAGGACATGAATCCCAAAATCGACTACAGTCCCAAGGTATGAGGTTACATCGAATCGAGTTTCCAAGCATATTCAATATATGCATGATCATGTAATCATTTGCAAATTTATGGGCCTATGGCCATCTGAAAAAGCACTGATCAGATGGATCAATCACAAATGGAACCCTAAATGCCATTATGATTTGAAGCTAGGCTCAAAGGGATTATTCACAATAATCTTTCATCATTACGAGGATTACATGGTAGCATTTGAAGGAGGTCTTTGTTTTTTAAAATTAGTTGGTCTCTATGTGAGACCATGGGTAGAAAACATTATCCCCAATAGAGAAGACTTCAAAGAGGCATCGGAATGGATCAAACTTTACTCCCTCCCTCGGGAATACTGGGATTCAAAAACACTATAAGGCATATGTAACACCCCAGGATGCTTTGAAAATATCTCAAAATCCACTCATCATGGTTTTTAAACCTCTTATGCATGGATCTACATTTATATGAACATTTCTTAGTCTCTCCTGGAATCCATCTGTCTAGATTACAGGCACACGAAAATGGATTCAAACCCTATATTATGAGCATATCCCTTTCCATTGTAGGAAGTGTCATGAACATGGTCATATCTTTATGGATTTCCCCCTTAACAAAACTTCCCCACAACAAGCTCCGATGAAGGATAAAGATGTGGATGGATTTTCCAAAGTCACTACTAGAAGAACGAATAGCAAAAAAATCCCAAATACTCCCACTAGTGTGCATGTTCCTACTTACAATCAGTTTGATTGTCTATCCAACCATCCAGTGGAAGTGGAAATTTACAAACCTGTATATCAAGATATCTCTCAAGAAAAAATGGACACGGGAAACGATAATAAGCCTCTAGAATTAGAGATGTAGGAACCTCCTGAGGATATGGATGAATCTGAATTGGGGGACTTCGATCTTCAATAAATTGAGGAGTCTTGGAAGCAAAAAATACCTAGCCTTGAACCCCAACTATAACTCTTCGAAAAAGTAATCAGAAAGAAAAGAACTACCATAGACAAAAACCACAAGACCATGGAAAAGGAACCAGGATTGGGAATCAAGAAAATCAACAAAAAGGATCTTAAGAAGGCAGCATCAGGAGGACAAGAAGAAGGGTCTCATAATCAATCACCAATGCTTGGATGAGGTGGGAAACTTAATGCTAGACTTAGGATAATACAACCATATAACATATTTCGTCTCTGCCCTCCCTCAACATTTTAAATGAATATTGTTTCCTGGAACATAAGAGGGATGAATAGCCCCTCAAAGAAAAGACTCCTAAAAAAAATTGCTATGGAGAAACCCAATATCATAATGTTGCAAGAAATGAAATGTGCGACTCAATCAATGGAAGTTATAGAAAAAAGGATCTGCAAAAGTTCCAATGGAACAACAATGGATTCCTTGGGTGCCTCAAATGGTTTGGAGATCCTCTGGAACCCTCAACAAATAGTGATGGACAATTTCATAGCAACTCCTAGAACCCTATCGAAAAGCTTCCATCTTATAAGAATTGAAAGAAAATTATTCCTAACCAACATCTATGGTCCTAAAATCATATATCAAAAGCTCAAATTCCTCAACCATATTTAAGGGCTCCGGGATCTTCATGGGAATGAAAAATGGATCATTAGATGGGACTTCAACATGATAAAAAACCTAACATCAAAGAAAGGTGGGATCATACATCTCGAAAGAGATAGTCAAGCCTTTAGGAAATTCATAGAGCACAATCACATGATTGATATAGGCACAACCAATAGGATCTTCGCCTGGAACAATAGAAGAGGAGGACATCACCAAATAGCTTCAAGTCTGGACCAATTCCTCATCTCTGAGAACCTATACACCACTGGGGAGGAATGTTGTGCTACAATTATCATAGCCAATGGATCATATCACTAACCAATATTCCTCCAATAGAATCGGGAAAGAGTAGGGAAGAACAAGCCCTTCCGGTTTGGAAAATTATGGCTAGACTGCCCATACTTAAAAACCAATATCAAAATATAGTGGGAAGAGGTGGATTTTCCCTTAGGATCTCTCATGTACATATTCCAGTAGAAACTTAAAAACTTGAAGCAAAACTAAAAGTGTTGAACATAACAATCTTTGGTAACATCTTCGAGGATAAAAAAAGAATCCTATTGGCAGGCGGTTTGGTAAGGAAGAATCGCAGCATCGCTGATGCTGCGACACATCAGAAGAGGTTGCGAAAGGAAGGAAGATGGATTATTTTATGCATTTTTGATTCATTTGTACCACAGCATGTGGGTTTTTGGGTCATTGGACTGTAGTTTATGTATTTTTTGGTTAATTGTACTGCAATAGGCAGGGTTTTGGGTCATTTGGACCACGTCAGTTAGATTTTGGGTCATTTGTCCAAGTGTCAGTTAGGAAGTTGTTAGTAAGTGGACAAGCATTGTAAAGGTGGAAGAGTATATATAGACATGAGTTGTAAGTGTTGCACAGGTTGCATCTGAGTACGGCTTTTTGGATGTTGATTGTGCGCATCTTTGAGTCTGTATGTGAGATCAAGAGATATTGCTGAGATCTGGTTTTTGTGGAGATGTTGTATCAGGGATTTTCTGAAGTAATATGACATGACGGAAATATTGGGTGAAATTCCCTGTGTACTTTTTATGTTAATGCATGTTGCGATGGTTTCTTGCTGCAGTTAATACTTTAATGTTATACTTGTCACGATGAATGTTTCTGTTGAATGATGCTATGAATATGAATGATGTTATACTTGAATGCATAGACCTATCTTGAATATTGTGATAAGTTAAGTAATTGTTGCCGCAATCATCCTCCTTCATTCGGAGGAAACATGGTTCCGTCCACTCTCCCTTGATCGCCTCAGGTGAGACCTCATCTGCTCCGCAGGTGTTCCTGGATAGGGTAAAACCTATCTGGGTCGGTGCTCAGGGAGATCGCGGTGGGTTGGGGTCGACAGTGATGGGAACCCCTGTTGACTGGGTTTGAGTCAACAAATGGTTCTGTTGCCGGGACCATGAGCGAAGTGAAAGGAGGATATGTTGTGGCATTCGACACAACCAAAGATACAGAGATGGTTTGATCAGAGGTTGCAGGAATTTGCTGAAGAAGAAATCCGGAACACTCGACTAATGGTAGATTAGTGGGTGGATAGATATATTCACAACGGTCCACACGAATGGTTTTCTGTGAATTCCCAGTCCTTTTGTTTGAATGGTTGGAAAATTTGACCTATTAGAAGAGGAACCACCAAGGTGGTGGGCAGACAATTTGGACCCCGGAGCTAATCTAAGAACTGCAGGAAGTCGACAATAAAGCATTGCAGGATATCGAAGTGTGGCTTGATAGCATCTTGGAAGGGTATATCACTGAATTCATGGTTGACACACAAAAGCCCTATAGCGAAGCTGAAAGATATTTCTTCCGCGAACCCAGGGGAAGGTTCCTGTTGTCGCTCCAACTATCCATTAAGATGCTTTTCTGCGAAAAGGGTATATTGAAGATGCATATAGATCAGTAAGCAGCCTGGTGGGCGGAGGCCGTGGGTATCGCGACGGCAAGGGGGTCGGTGCATGGAATGATCAGGGGTAGATGGGTGCGGCTCACGACGAGACTGTGAGTGAAGTCGAGGAAGAAAGTGGTCTTACAAGGGGAGGAGCAAGGTTTCGACAGGAAAAGAGGCAGAGGATAGGAGAAGGTCCTGCTGCGATCGAACCGCAAGTTCACGAAGGAAGACCACACGGGACGAAGCAACCTCACATCCCGGAGAAGGACGCACAGGCTATGCCCAAGATAGAGGCAGGACCTAACCCCAGCAGCAATGTACCCACACCTCCGTTCACTATCTGTCAACCAGTGAGAAACACCACTTCAACCCCATCGGGTCAACAAAACTTGATCGCTAGTAGTTCGGTACCTGCAGGAAGGAAGCCCAGGATGGCGGGCGATGATGCTAAGTTACTGTTGTTCCACAAGAACGAGACTGATAACCCAGAACAGTATTGGTTTTTGTGTGAAGCGGTTTGGACCGTAAAACAGATCACTGACGATGACCACAAGAAAGGACAGCTGGCGACAAATCTGCGAGGTCACGCCTTAGATTGGTTTATGAAGTTTGTTCTAGTCCATACAAGAGCTCCAACGAAGTCACTAGATGAGATTAGGGATGGGTTGATTGCAGAATTTAGGAAGCCCAAGTCTGAGGCTTAATATAAAATAGAATTGAAAGAAATTAAGTAGTATCCCAACGAGACGGTGTGGGATTTTGACCAGTGGTTCAATACGCTGATGGCAAGGGTTAGTTTTGATATGAGCGTTGTCTAACATAAAGAGTGGTTCATCGCGGCACTGCTAATGCAGATTCGGCTACCATTAATGAAACAAAACATCATGACACCCAGTGAAGCTCTGGAGATTGCAATGCAATTGGAGGCGTCGCCGATCGGTGAAAATGCAGCTAGGATGTCACAGATATAGACACAGTTGGCTAACCTGACCATACAACTACAAGATTTGAAGAAGGGCAAGGAGCAGCGTGAAGAAGTATGGTGTACGTGGTGTCGAGGGGAAGGGCATACTAAGGACAATTGCCTTGACTTCCGCAACTATTTGGTTTTCGGAGCGCCAAACCTGTTGAATGGTGGTGGCATGCCATGGTGTCATGTTTGTCAGGTATTTGGGAACCACCATGAAGAATGTCCATATATGCAGAAAATGGTCACCAAGTCGATGAATCTATATTGCACTTTCTGTAAATCAGTGGGACATGATGACAAATATTGTCGGGCATATGGGTTGCTTCATGAGAGAACGTATGATGCATTCTATGTAAAGGATGACCAGCATGCCGTACAACAACCGCAAATGCAGCCGCAGGTAGCCCAGCCGCTACCTCAACCACAGGTATAGTTTGTACCACAGTAGAAACCGCAGCAGTTTGTACCGTAATATGCTCCGATGCAAATGGCTCCACAACAGCCATAGTACGTTTAGCAACCGCAGTATCCATAGAAAGGGCAGGGCATGCAACCAACTCCGATGTAGCAACAGTACAACCAACCGCAGTACCAACAACAAGGCGGATTCCGTGGAGGAGTCTGAGGTGGATGTGGCAGAGGATTTGGTCGTGGAGGAGGACGAGGAGGTCGTGGACCCGTTCAGTGCTATCACTATGTAGTATGGGGACACTATCAACGTGATTGTCCGCTATTGCAGACGCAGTGTACATTTTTCTTTGTTACAGACCATACAGTGGAGAACTACCCACAGTTGATTGTGCGATGGCAGGCAGGGAACGTTCCATAATTGCAGAACCAGGCACAGTAGCTAGTACAGAATCAGGTACAGCAACCGGTGCAGAACCAGAACCAAAATGATAATCCAAATGTGAACCAACAAGGGAATCCTACACCAAATCAGAATCAGGATGGGAATGTTGCGATAATTTCGGTGGAGCCAAGACCACAAGATGCAGCTGTCGCAGTCATCACTTGTGGAGGCACAATAATAGGAGGGGACATTCGAAAGGTCGGGCAGAATAAGGTATTATTTGATGTTGAGTCTGAGCATGATACGTTCTTCCAAGAATGTCATGTGTTGGACCAGAATCGCGGTAAAGCTATCATTTATGACATGCCCCCCATTTTTTACATGAATTCAGAGGCTGGTCCATCAGCGCGGTATGGTACCTTACAGAAGTTTCTTGAGAGTTGTTTGTTGTTAGCAAGAGATCCCACGGCCCTTGCTGAGATTGAAGGGTTGTTGCAGTGTCCAGCTAAGGGACGGCAGGAGATGCAAATGAATATCCAGATTGGGGATTATGACGTTGATTCAGTTATTCTGGATCTTGGTTTGGATGTCAACATCTTAACCAAGCAAGCGTGGCAGAAAATGGGGAGCCCCCCATTGAGCTAGTCTCATGTACAGCTCCGGTTAGCTAATCAGGCTAAAGTGACGTCGATCGGGAGAGTCCCACGTTTGGTGGTGGACATTGAGGGCATGAAGACATATGCTGACTTCGATGTCATCGAAGTGGTTGAAGGAGGAAGTTCATATCCCGCGTTACTGGGGATCGGATGGGCTAATGACAGTGGAGCGGTAATTAACTTCAAGTGGTGGATGATGACTTTCGAAAACCGCGATCTCAGATTCATAGCCCCATTGGATCCGGCTGAAGGATGCAGATACATTGAGCTAGTAAAGGATGACGATCCCAGTGGATGGGACCATGCATTCAACATTTCCGAAGATTATATTCATCCAACTGCCAATGGTGAGCTGGGATAGCGCAGTGACAGCTCTGCGTCTTTCGACTTTGATGACACGTTAGAACACTGGCAAAACTGCTTGCATGAGGTATCGCTACGCAAGTGCAGGTTAATCACGCAGTCGTTGTGCCGCGTTGCGACTGAAACAGTAACAATACCCGTATATGAAGGGCTTTCTGGCTTGTTCGACTTTCTGGCGAAGTTTGAGGAAAGAGTTTCAGAACCACAGCGATTACTGGCATTAAGCGAAGCACTGAAGGCTGCTCCAGCATGCTGGTGGGCGACACATAAGGACTCAATTGATGGTTGGTCGAATTGCAGAAGATTAATGACTGTTCACTTCGATGATTCCGAGGTCTACCACACAAGGAAGTATGATGGGCCGAATGACCTTGGAGGCAATTTGATGGAGTGTCAAACATTATGGGCATCGCAACCACGAGATTAGTGGGTCCATGCATTTGTCCATACCTTGGATGAAATGTTGCGGTCATGGTACATTGCAGCTGAATTACGGGGAGAAATCACTACTTGGTTGGAGTTGACCATATGTTTTACTCATATGTTCAGTTTTGTTGATCCCAACCCAGAGGTCCATAATCACTACTACATTTGGACTTAAAAACCGACAGGAAAATTCGACGGCGCGTCGATCTCTCTATTTTTACCTATCAAAAATCACAAGTTTGTAATTTTTTTTTTAAATGGCCCCGACTGTCCGTTTTGCGATGGCGCATTTAACACCCATCGATTTTGCTACAATTAGCTGAGGGGGTGTCGGATGTTCGACGGTAGGGAAAAATTTGACCGTTGGTCAACCCTTAAATTTTGGTCAACTTTTTAATTATATTAATTTTTTATTCCATGATTTGAGCCGCCATCGAATATCCCATGCTTAAATGATATAAATAGAGAAGTAGGCCAATTACATAATCTCACTTGTGATTCCTCTTCTCTTAGGCCATGCGCATAAGGTAAAGAGAAGTAGGCCAACCGAAATCTGTCTAGGGCATATTTTATGCTACTTGGGTTTGCTCGTACTTTGTTCTTAGGTTTGAGTAATAAAATGCCACGTAACAATAATGTTACAGGTCATCAATCTCAAGAACAAAATCGACAATTGCTTGCTAGGTTGTGGGATGGAGTGCAAAGAAGGGGTGATGGAAAATGTTATTGTCCTTGCAGTCGATGTAGGGGCTTTAATCCGAGAAGGTTACTGATCTCAACAGCTAAAAGACATTGTAGGGAACATGGACATGTTGAGGGGGGGCATGAATATCATCCATTGGTAAGTCCCAATTCAATATTATATATGAGGTCTTTATATTGAGAGTTTTTGTAATTGTATATTGTATCATTTTTTTTTGTTACTTAATCGACATGAATAATGTTCTTTTTTTGATGTTTTAATTGTAATTATAAAGGAAGGGCCTCCTAGGGAAGTTCCGAACATGGAGAATGTGGTAATTGCAGAACAACTAGCGCCGGAGGAACAATATGCAGGTCCTGCGAATATTGATGATCAAGTTAATGATGATATGGAATTAGACGATGATCATGATGATAACATATTTGAGGATGATGGTGCAAATACATTAATCAATGATGCATTTAATGTTAGAATGGATGCGGATGATAAACATCATGAAAATCATGACGACTTTGATGATCTTCATGATTTACCTATACTTGAGAAGGCAGACGATCCCCTTTTTGAAGGCTCCCACATAACTCTTCTCTCTACTGTGTTGCTGATAATGAACTTGAAGGTTATGAATGGTTTTTCAAACACATCCATCACGCATTTGTTAAGGTATGTGATTATATTTTTCATCGATCGCATATATATGATCACGATAAATTACATATATTTATGTTTCTATAATATTTCTATTCTAGTTATAAGTTCATCAAAAAAAGTAAAAAGGATGAAATTTTTGTCATTAATTATATATTCTTGAAATATTTATATTAACCATTATTTTTTAAATTTGTTGTAACGGGTTGATAGGTGAATATTTGTTACCACCATCAAATATTTTACCTCGCACATACCGAGATTTAGTTGCCATCATGAAATATATTGGAATGGAGTATCAAGCAATTGATGCATGTCCTAATGATCATATTTTATATTATAATCAGTATGAATTTGCAACAGAATTCCTTATATGTCATAGCAGTAGATACCGAACAGATCAAGTAACCAAAAAGGTGTCTTGTAAGGTTCTTCGTTATATTCCTATTATTCCACGCTTGCAACGACTGTTTAGGTGCAAAAACATAGCACAATTTATGGATTACCACGCACGAAATAGAAGTGGAGATGATATTATTCGAATGCATGCAGATGGTTCTGCATTTACAGACATGGAGGAAAAATGGTCACACTTTAAAGAAGAACCTCGTAATGCTAGAATTTCTTTGGCAGCGGATGGTGTCAATCCATTTGCAAAGACGAGATCTACTTACTCGGTCTGGCCTGTTTTTGTTATCAACAATAACATTCCTCCATGGATGTCAATAAAGAGGGAGCATATAATGTTGGCAATGATTATTCCAGGTATAATTTGTACTTTAGAACAATAATTTTTTAAATATGCATGATTAGTATTTAATTTGTGATATTTGTTGCATATTTACTTATATGTATTGTATTTGTTGTTTTCTTTTAGGTAAGTACCAAGTTAAAGATATGAATGTATATATCGAGCCTCTTGTTGATGAACTACTTAAGCTATGGAATGGCGTCACTATGTATGATGTCTCTAGACCAATATGGCAAAGGGGATTTCAATTTCATGCAATGCTTACCTGGACAGTTCACGATGCTCCAGGGCTAACACATTTTTGTGGTATGTAATTGTAACGTACTGCACTAAGATAGTTTTTAATTTTATTTAGTGATATACTAATCAGTTATACGTATGTTTTTTAAATAATTAGCATGATATTATATAAAATATATTTTGCTTACCATAATTTATCCATGTAGGTCTTCAAACAAAGGGAAAATTTGCATGTCCAGTTTGTGGTCCCAAGATGAAATCTCGTCGTTCAAAGAGTTTGTCAAAGGAAGTGTTTGATGAGTATAGACACTTCCTCTCTAAGAATCATAGGTATCGAACTACCGAAAAACATCTTTTCAATGGGAAAGAGGAGACCGCATTAAAACCACAGAGAATGACACCTCACCTATGGAAGTTGCAATATGATAGAAATCATCAAGGTACGAATCAATTTGTCTATCTTATATATTCATATTGATCATCTATGATATGTTTTTAATGTTTTGTTTTGGTCGATTGTATATTTAATTTTATTTATTGTAATATACGACATTTTAATCTCTACTAGTTTAGCTTATATATTGATTAATACCGATGGTCATGAACATGAAGGTGTAAATGGGCTTCCACGAGGAATGAAAACCTATCCCAACCAATTTAGTAGGTTTCCCTACTATGAGCACTTACTAATTGTTCATTTGTTTGATACAATGCATATCGGAAAGAATGTAGCTGAAACACTATAGCGAATATTAGATGGAAGGAGTGACAAAGAAAAAATTGTCAAAATTTGCAGTGACATTCAGGACTCCAATCATGCAATGAAAGATATCATTGAACATTTAAACAATGATGGATACCAAATCAATATAAGGTCACTTCCATGGTTATTGACTGAGCAACAAAGCAATGCGGTAAAAGAAGTGATAGAAAAAATGAAATTTCCCACAGGATTTTGTTCGAACATAAAGAATATCTTAACAAGGAAAGGTGATTTTGGCAGGGTAAAAACGCATGATTGGCATATCTTCATTAAGGTAATTATATATTTCTGGTATTATATATTGCTATATTACAATACTGCATTTTTTTGGTTTACTTCTTTGCCTAATTTTGAAAAATATATTGATGAAACGTGTTCATTGTTACAATATGTTCTACCTGTATCTCTCCCAGACAACTTTGACAATAATGTCAAACAGGTCATATATGATCTTGGAAAATACATGAGGTAGTTAGAAATAATTTTTTTCACGCTAAATTTGTAATTTTTTTAATCCATTGTATAACTTATATGAATTATGACATTTGTTTTAGTCAATCATGTAGATTTGTACTACAATGTTTAATTTATGTCATTACATGATATCATTATTTTCTTGCATCACATGTAGATGGTTTTCATCTAAAGAAATCCACAAAGAAGATATAAGGTATTGGAAGAGATAAATTCCTCATTTAATGTGTCAAATGCAGAGATTTCTACCTTCGGCATTTTTCAATGCACAAGAACACTACCTCATACACCAAGTCGAGGAGATTGAATTGTGTGGACCTATACACGCAAGGTCCATGTGGATGGTTGAGAGGCACTTGAAATTTATGAAGGACTTATTTAGACAAAGAGCACGTCCAGAGGATTCTATGGTGGAGGGATATATGGTATTTCAGGCCATGGTGTATATTGTTGAATATCTTCCAGGGTTGGCGTTTGTTAAGACGGAATTAGATCGATGCAATGGTGATCCAAACTCGACTAAGAAATTCGAAGGAGAGTACCTGTTGGGGAAAGGTAGATCGAGGAAGGTCAAAGGTAATTATTAAATATTGGTGTAGATTAATAATGTTAATACATTTTAATAATATCGTACTTAATTATTTCATTTTTAATATTCATTAATTATATGCATCATTAATATTATAATGTTACATCGCGTTAATTATTTTTCTGAGTTGATTTTTGTAATTTTTTTTTCATGCAGTTGGCCGCGAGTGGGATGCACTACATTTGTACATTGCAAACAATCTTGATTGGATGAAGGTATGATTGAACGATGTAATCAATCTGGTCGAGGACTATCATGGGAAGGTGTGGCTTCATTGGTTAAAGAAGCACATCGCAATGGAGATGGCAATCTAACAGAAAGGGAAATCGATTTAGCATATGGTTTAAAAGATAAACAAGTAATTAGCATGATATTAATATAAATATAAGCCACAATATTTTCAATTATGATATTCATGTTCATCTTGATTTATTTCATTTTCTTTACATAGTACTTTAAGAACATAAAATACTTACTAGCTGTTCATTATCAATTGATGATGTACTGATCATTTAATTTACATGTTTTGCAATATATTGCAGGTAAAACACCACAAGGCTATGTGGTGCAACGGTCGTAAATATCGCATTAAAAAGTTGGATGAAACAAGGAAAACATGTGATTCTGGGATAACTGCAGTCTTTGAGGTCACTAATGTTTCCTCTAGAAGTGACAAACATCCAGAATTGTCAGAAAAATAGATATTATGGGTATTTGGAAGATATCATTGAATGTGACTTTAAATCATTCAAAATAATTCTTTTCGTTGTGAAATGGTACAGGCTATGACTAAATCGATCTTATCCCAATAGAACTGTTATTGAACATGCTAATGGATTTACCATGGTCAATACAAGGTTGCTTGAGTCACGAACGTCAGAGCCCTATATTCTTCCAAGTCAATGTGAACAAGTATTTTACTCAGAAGTTCCTGGTAGATAGGGTTGGTCGTTTGTTATTAGACATGATCCAAGAGGAAGGCCGGTAAAGTATAATATTCTAGAGGAAGATGAAGAGGGTGTTGAAGAAGAAGGTGATCATGTAGAGGATCAACATGAGTTAGATGTTGATGATCATAATGTTCCAGAGGAAGATGTTGAAGAGTTAGTTGAAGCAGATGATGTAAGAGACAATGTTCATGATGAAGATGATATTGACGATGATCACTTTATCGAAACTTACAGCGATGACGATGATGATATGGCCTTTAATCCTTATAATGTTGAATCCGGATCAGATAATACAGATGCGGACTTGGATGGAGAAGACGATGATGAATTGCATTGAACAGATGCATTGAATATTTCTAAGTGATGTGCGGGGGGGGGCAGATGAGCTTCCACCTTCACGTGGTTGTCCCTGTTGAGTAGAGAATACTAAGATATTCTCGAAACAAAGAGAAGCTCGTTAAGGTTAATGCACATTTGTGCTTATTCCCATCATCATCAATACGATCATCATCATGTTGCCATTTCCATCATCCTCAATATTGTCACAATGACCATCAATATTGTAGTCATCATCGTAATATTCATCGTCGTCGTCATCATCATCATCATCAGCATCATCCTAATCATCATCAGCAGCATCATCATCATCATCACCATCATCATCATCATCATCATCACCATCACCATCATCATCATCATCATCATCATCATCATCATCGTTGTCGTCATCATCATCATCGTTTTCATTGTCGTCGTCATCATCATCATCATCATCCTCATCCTCATCCTCATCCTCATGGATTTGTGTGGTGTGTAAAGGTCTCATGCATGACCAATGAGCCCAAGAGAAAAATGCTATGGCCTAAGGCCTTGTATTTTGACTATGGACCATGTCAAACACCTTAAGAACCATTCATGGCGTGTCAATCCTTACAATGATCATATCTCACTTATGGGATAAAGATTACATATGCAAGGCCTATGTGGCGGTATATGGCACCATGTATGGCCCATTATCCATATAAGAAATTGGTATGAACTTATTGCCTTAATTTTGATCCTAGGCAATTGCTTAGGCCCTAAGATCCACATTGTAGTCCAAATATTCCTTATTTATGGCTTGTGTGATGGCTTAAGGGCTCAAACATGACACATGAACCCCATAGGTAAAATTTATGGCATAAGACCATAGATTTTAGCATAGGACCATGGACTAGGCGATAAGATCCACCTTGTAGGCCAAATATGTCCCATGTAGAGCTTATGTGATGGCTCAAGGCCTTGTACACGTTACATGGCCTTGTACACGGAACATGATCCCCATAGGTAATTTATATGGTATAAGACCCTAACTTCTAGCATTGAACCATGGCCTAGGCCCTTGTATCTTATCATGATGTGACAAGTCTCAGAATGACCACCATTACTCACACATGTCAAAGATTCCTAGCACATGACATGTGTAGTTCCTTAGGTCCCTATTCACGGCCCATGAAACCTTTAGACAAATTTTGGGGCCTAAGGCCCTACTGTTGATTTTCAAACCATGGGTAAGACCCAAACAACTATCCCCAGTGTTACAACCTATAAATGGACACCATAGTTGACCCTCAAGCTAAATATTCCTTATATAGATCACGTGGAATGCCTTTGAGCCCCTATAGTGGTCTAGGGAACAATGCAGGTTTTATGAACCTTAGATTCAAAAATTGGTAGGTCTAAGACCCTACATTTTAACCTAGAACCATCCTTGGGGTCTAAGATTCATCCTTATTAATGTTTCAAACGTTGAAATGGCCACCATGCCCTTGTTATAGGCCACAAATTATCTATAAGGCATTTGTGATGGCTTAGTTCCCTAAGCATCTCCCATGAACCATTGAAGTAAATGTTATGACCCAAAACCTTGGATTTAAGCCCCAAATCCATGTCATAGGCCCTAGCAGCCTAATATATTATGAAAAAACATGAAATATGCACCATATCTCATGAAATATGCACCATAAAAAGTATATAAAATATAAATTAAAAAATTAAAAATTAAACAAAAAAAAATCAAAACAAAAAATTAAAAACAAAAACTAAGCATTTCCATTTCGTGCGCCCCTAACCATTTCCTTGGCACCCGATCATCGTTCATCAAGCTGAGGTTTTTCTGCAACTCGTTCGGTCGTTCGACGTCTACAACTTAGGGTAAATGAGGGTTTGTTTTATTGGTTTCCCATCTCCCTGATAGTGCCCTAACCATTTCCTTGGCACCCGATCATCGTTCATCAAGCTGAGGTTTTTTGGTTCGGCGTCTGCAACTCGTTCGGTGGTTCGACGTCTGCAACTTGGGGAAAATGAGGGTTTGTTTTATTGGTTTCCCATCTCCTTGATGGTGCCCTAACCATTTCTGGCACCCGATCATCGTTCATCAAGCTGATGTTTTTTGGTTCTGCATCTACAACTCGTTTTTTGGTTCGGCGTCTACAACTCGTGGCTTCGGGAGCATATTCAAGAAGCAAGATTGTCAGCAAATTCATCCCACAATGACATCAGTAAGTTCAAACCCTTCATCATTCTGAAAAAACCGAGGCCTTACTCACTGAAACTCTCCAATCATCCAAGTCCAAAATCCTATATTTTGAAATTTTATGTTTTTGGGGTTTTGTTCATTTTTTTAAAATTTTCTTCTCTAGTTCAAATTAGGGCACGGGGTATCTTCTGAGCCACTGTGGTTGATGGATCCCATTCATTCGTTTTAGCTGTGGAATGTTGTTAAGGATCATTATGATTGGATTTCATGGTTTTCAGTTCGAGTCTTGTAGTGTTCCGAGTGTTTGTAGTAGCTCGACTCATGTAATGAGTTCCTGAGTTTCAGTTGTGTGGTTTTGTTTGGGATCACTACGAGTGTGTCTCGAATTAGAGACTGCATATTGGTGAGTAGACTGTGGTGTGCCAACTGCTGGAGGATTGATGATCTCATCATCAATTTAGGGGTCCTCTATTGTATTGTGCGAATGCAAGCGGGATTGAACTCAAGACAACTAGTTGGCAAACACTGAAATATTTTACCTGACGTGATAGAGGCCTGAGTACCTCATGGTGTTAGGGCCCACGAAACATATGGTGTGTACTATGTAGCATGCCCATTTTACCTAATTATTTCATATTGTGACCCCCCTAACTTGTAATTGAAACACCTTAACTTCTAGAGATAAGAAAATATGGTTATGGGAATGTGTTGACCCCAAGCCATTACTTGAAATAATAGTCTTTTGTAAGTTAGGCTCTAAATTTCAAGCACAAGAGAAGCAAGTGATAGATTAAAGAATTTTTGCAAGTTTATGTCTGGCGTAATATTTGGATGAGAAAAGACCTTTAGAGTGACATTCACTTTGCAATATTATACACAACCTACTGATTTGAGAAAGCAACAATATTACCCAAATTGGCTTTTCCAATATGGACAATAAGAAATATTTTAAGGGTCCATGTTTATCTTGTTAAATTTTTAACATAGATCTGATTTGATAGCAGTAACAGTCTTTTTCAAAAAATTTGCAGACTTCTAGCATTTAGTTTGTAAACCAACAATAGACAAAATAATCATCCACAAGAACCATAGACAAGTTCACAGAGATTTTTACCCCAGGGAAACCTTTTCAGGAATAAAACCCCAGGAAAGAATATCTTCCTTAATATGAGATGACTGAAATTTACACGAGTAGATTAAGAGAGCCGACTTTTACAAAGAAGGCTGTAGGGATTATTACATACTAAGACCACATATGATGTTAATAGGACCACAACTGTTCACGACGGCCATTAATAGGGCCTTATCATGACTTGACAGCCACAATCCACGACTGCCCTTAATAGGGCCACAATTGTTCACGACAACCGTTAATAGGGGCATGACTTGAGAACCCTCAATGGGGCCTTAACAGACCACAACAACGCTATTCAGCTTTAGCATTGACCTTGGAAGCCCTTCCAGAACCCTCAACTTCCATTGGAATCCCTTCCTGAACCCTTGGCTGCCCTTGGAAGCCCTTCCTGAACCCTCAACAACCTTAGAAGAGAGAAAAACCAGTCATGTAGAAGACGACAGCCTTGAATGGAATGATGATAACCCCGTTGAAGTTAGGGCAGACCTTTGGCAGTTATGAAGAGGAGGAAAAACAATCCTGTAGCCGATCCAATACCTAAGAGAAAAATTCTGAGATGATGAAGAATTGAACAACAACTGCAAATACCCCAACGAATTTCTTGGACAGAGATGAGGAATGAATTTGTGGTGATCAATTTCATTTGAGAGGGTTCTTGTTTTATATCTCATCATTGTGTGTCTTCCATAAGTCAAGGAGTCCAAAATAATAATATAAAATACATTGGTTATGTCCCTTTTAATTTTAATGTGGGATTTTAACACTTCAACACCTTATTTGGGGTTCGTTGTTGTTAAAATATTGATCTCTCTGCTGATTTTAAATAGTTTTTTTTAAATTTTGGTGACTTTTTAGTAAAATAGTTTTATCCTGTAGAATTTAGGCAAATTGTTCTTGGAAAAAAATTGAAATTGGAGAATCTATTTTGGAAACAAAAAGGAAAATTAATCAAATGGTGAAATTTAGTGCCTAAATTTTTCCTTGGTAATATGTGCAAGATGATGACAGATTATTTATGCTAGATACTTGCATTACAACCTTGTCCAAAACTTGAGCTCATTGATTACAGATTTCTTTTTGGTGCTTCCACCAAATAGAGGCATTGAGAGGCAGGTAGACAACAATACTACATCAGATATCAGAATTGTAAGACCTCGGGAAGGCATCATTGCTCGATTAGCTAGACCATTACGATCGATCCTATTGCCTCTACTTCCAGGATATCTCACACCACACCAGTAGTTAGGTTACCTCATCCAGGTCACGTTTGTAGACTTTTGTGTCTAGACAACGAAACATATCTCATATCTTATCCCTGGGCTCTTTCAGATCATCCGACTAGTCATCTATTAGGCGTTTCTTCCCTTCGGCCTTGGATGCTAGGAGAGAGGGATTCAAGGGATGTTGAATGCACCCCAAGTGAGACATCCCCCAGGATGGCCAATGGCTCTTGAAATTCGATTTTGTATCGCATTTGCATGTATATGCATCATTGCTTTATTTCACTTTTCCATGTTGTCGTGACTTAGGTTTTGGTTTCTTCTTTATATAGTATATATTTGCTTTTATCGTGATTTTCCAAGAGTGGCTTTGTTTCACTTTGTAATCTAACTGGTATACTTAGCAGTCCCATAGAGCCTATTTAATATAATGTTTTTCCAGTTAACACCTCAATCTACAAATTGTGAGATCAATTTGATTCCATACAAATTGTGAGATCAACTTTTGTTGTTTGATTGTCCGTTCACAAAATTGGCTTATACCTTCCTTTGCTAATTCCTCCATGGATTCCACAAGCTAATCAAAGGAATATTGGTCTAGCTCACATAGTCTCACATACAATGATTAATAAATTACTCCTGTAGCTGATATACAGTACTAAAAGTGAATTTAGTAGTGGAAACAAATAATTTACAATAGGCTGTCCTAAAAGATTATGCGCAATAAATTATATCAGCATGCAGTAAAGAGCATTTAGACACATAATGTTTGGTCAACCATGACTCTGGAAAAACCCCACACCTTGAGGAAAACTAGTAAGAGGGAGATTTATTTATCTTCTTCAATAAAGATTACAACAAAAAGAATTTACTTCAGAAGTTCGTACAGACATTACACTCAGTCACAGAGCCAATTCAATCTTGAAAACAGTGCCTACATCAAACCATTAGAGTGCTTTCTTAAACCTGTGAGCCTAGGCCTCATGCACGTACTATTGGGCTGAGAGTGATCATCATTTATCCATGATGTATGCATGATTTTCCTTTGATACATGAGTGTTAACACCCAAAAAGTGCTCACTGGCTCATTCCCTTATTCACATGACCCATTTGTCCACTTTTCCACCATCTGAGCCTCTGAAGCCAACAAAAGGTCACCAAAAGACCTTGGTACACCCCTTTTTCCCACTCAAAAAGATTATTTTTCCTAAAAAGCATAAAAAACCCTCAAAAAGGATCCAAAATTCCCAAAATATTAAAAAGGGAATAAAAATATTAATTTTATTCAAAAAAGGAAAAAGGAGGGAAAAGTACCTAAACCATGTTGGTCAATACCATTTGGTTTCCACAAAACCACAAATGGTATTCCCCACCACCAAAACCTATAAAAAGGTGGTAGGGGCTCCTCATTTCACATCCATCCATATTCCTATCCTCATGCTGCCAAAATCTCCCTTGAGTATTTGGCCATTGTAGCAAGCCTTGGAGAAAGGACCCATTGGAGATTGGAGCTGCTCACCATTGGAGCCATTCAACAACCTTCATCACTTGGAGGTATTGTACTTGCAAGCATTTGCTTTCCCCATTGTCAATACAAAAATTATTTTTTATCTTTCTTGTTCTTGTTTTTAAAATATTTCCATTATTTGCTTATATTCTTGCATAGATCCATGATTAGTTTAGTTTAGATTTAATTTATTGTTATTTGCTTTACATTGAAACTACTGCTACTAGTTAGCAGGTGCCCATAGCACTAAGCCTGGTTGCAAAACCGGGCCAACAATGAGATTGTTGTAGCATTCTACGAATGTTTGCTAACTATTTCTCTTATTCGGTGGAGTGTAGGTACAACCGAATAGGTATTTGTCGGATCTGTCATCCTCAAGCGAGGAAAGATCAACAAGACTAGAGGAAAGTGAAACATCTAGTAGGCCCAAAAGAGCGAGATCAACTAGATGTCAAAATATTAGAAGTAAATTCAATAAACGAATGGAATTTTTTCTCGTTGAAGCAGGTTCATGCTCTTATGATGATGAGACCATAGGCGACATTGATGTGCCCTTGAGGTACAAACATTTAGTCAAACAATGGGTACCGAAGAATCTTCCTCCTCTAAACATAGATTTTTGCATGAACGAGAGGATATTTTGGATTGCACCTTCGTCACTACACGGTTTGGGGTTGTTTTGCATGGATGGCATAAAGGTGGGTTACGGCAAATGTACCGAATTGATGGAGTATGTCGGACCCTGCTACAATTACAGAGATTGGATGCGGTTGGTCCAATATACACACAGTATGCGTAGATATGGATTGTTTGCAAATTATTTAGAGTTAAAAAACAATAATCAAAGTAAAGGAGCGAGTATGTACATTGACAGAAGGCCCAAAGCATCAAGTAATATTGTGGGGTTTATAAACAACACAGAACCCGGGTCTACAAATAAACAACCCAATTGCAAATTTGAGGGGCGTGAAGGAAACCGTGTTTTCGTCTGCGCTATAAAATCAATAGCATCAGGGGAAGAGTTGCTGATCAGTTACAATCTGAATCAGATAGATTGATATGCAGATACTTTGAGAGTGGTACATATAACATTTCACCAAACATGTAATCAATGAATATAGTATCTTTCGTTTTTGTTTATGTTATTAATTTCGCAATATGTTTTCCATTAATTTTTTTTTAAATATTTTTTTAAATAATATTTTCCCCATTTATTGGTTTCAGTTCGAAATTAATGTTTTCAATTACTTTGTTGCAGTCAGCTGATCGGGGCAAGTCCCCAATGGAGCCTCGGAGGCCGACAGCCCCCTACATGCGACAGGTATATATACCACAATTTTACTTATCTGCTTCTTTCAAAAGTACATTTGTTTAATTATGATATCAACATGGTCAATATTTTGTTTGTAGGTTGAGGATCGGGGCAAGAGCCCCATGACGGGTGATAGGACAGATGCATCGACTACGCCACAGTAGGTATACCCCATTGTAAAGTTTCGAAATTGAATATAAAAAATATGTTTTTAATTAAGATTTTATCAATGTATTGGATGTTTCACTTCGAAATTAATGTTTTCAATTCTTGTGTTGCAGTCATCCGATGGGGGAAGGCCCCCAATGGATCATAGTGTTAGCACGCCACACTCATCGGGTCATGAGCAAGTATATAGCACGTTGTGAACTTCAGAAACTGTATTTAAGCATTATGTTTTCTAATTATATTAATGATTTCAAATTGATATTAATGTTTTCTATTTTTATGTCAGATGATACTTATCTATCGACACAGGATCCGAGGCATATGGATTTGGGGAACATTGCCAATGATATTGACCTCTTGAATTCAAAGAATATCCAAGAGGCAATTGAGAAAGGAAAAGCAAAATTAAATGATGAGGTCGTCCATCTGCTAATATCTCATCTGCAAACGGATGAGACTAAAGCAAAGATAGATCTTATGTTGCTTAGAGTACAACGCTTGGATGTAAGATGCAAACTCTTTAATTATAAGTCTATTTCAAATGCATTTTTTTTTCCTATTCGTATATGAGTAACTAAACTATTATTTGTTTCTACGGGCATTTTTTTCCCCGGTACTACTAGTGAGGGGCATGCTGGTACCACTGAATATGAAACCCCCACCGCCACTGATCATGTATTTTTGTTGTTTGGCCAATCGGGAACGCAAATTGAGGAAACCGAGATAGACAATGAGAGTACTACACCCTCTGGTGGTCCAAGCACGACAGGTCGTGCCGACCAGGATCAGGGGGTAAATGCAGAAGAGTATGACAGTGATACTGCCCTCGATGCATTTCCTAGATCTTTTCGTGTTACTAGCACGGGAACAGTTGAGACTACTTTTTTGGTGGATGAAAATCTCGTCCCCTATAAGATGAGTAAGATTCCAGGTACTATTTACAAAATGTTTTAACTATTTATTATAATTTTATTGGAATGTAATTATGAATCATTCTTTTTACACTAATTAACACATACTCGTTTATGCAGGAAATGATGTCTTTTACAGACATCTAAATGATTGGTCTTTAGAACTATTTGGGCCCACCATCCGCACATGGTGGAACCGACAAAGTAAATTTTTGAAAGATGACCTTATTGCTCGCATGGTTGGGTTTTTTGGTGCTAAAACCTTCAACCATAAAAAGGTCCTCGAAAAAGCTGGCCAACATTTACACATTGTAAGGGAGCAATATAGGAACAACTTAGCAAAGCATCCAAAGTATGAGCGCCCTCCGATGATTCCAACAAGGGAGTGGAAATCCTTGCTGGATGATGGAAGGGAGATTGCTATGGGTAAAGAGGGAAAGCTAGCACCAGGCGCAAAAAGGTATGCAATACTTTCAGCAATGCAATTATATCATCATTACACTTTATTTCCCATTATTTTTCAACGTCTAACGTACTTAAAATTACTTTTATAGGCTACCAGATACCTCGAAGGCCACCCAGGCAAGAGTAGAGAAACATGGGAAACACAAGCTTGGGCCTGGTGGATATTCAAATTTGGTAGCACGATTCGTAAGTATCAATAATTATTTTATTGTATAGAAATTATTATAGATTGCATTTAAAATTGTTTTCATAACGATATAACAACAACAATGATGATCAAATTGAAAATTACAGGCCGAAAAATTCAAAGAAGTGCCCATGGAGGAAGACCTAAGGATTGGCCACCAACGCGGGTTTTTAGGTGTGAACATCGAACAAGCAAAAGTGCTAGCCAAACAGAGTCTTCCGTTAATCCATCCTGCGCACAGGTAACTACAATAAACAAATTCTATTTAAGATTAATTCATTGTGTTCTCTATTCATTAATAAACTAGTCCATAAAATATTGAGTCTCTTTGTGTTAAGCCGCCCAATGAAAGTAGACAAAATACAGAGGATGGAGGAGAACGAAATATTGAAGTTGAAGTTGAGCGACATCCAGGTAATTAACGTATTCCTCTGTTAAAAAAAACCTAGTCTAGATTAAAGTCTCAAATATTAAATTGCAAATACTATAGTGTTGTAAGTGTTGATGTTTTAATGTAGAGGTTCATCATGTACAACTTGAGGCAGCAGCAGAAGAAGAGCAAACGCATGATATTCATGTGGCCCAGTTGCCAGGTAAAAATTACCGCTCTAATTTTTTTTTCTTAATGAAGGACTTATAATGAAATAATAAAAACACGTCAAGTAATTAATATTTCTTCATTTTTCCAGTAGATCCAGGCACCTTACAGCAGTCGCGTACACATCGTGAGCACACAACGTGACAAACAAGATCATAGGTAGTTGCAGAGGGCATAAGAAACACAAAACAAGTTGTAGAAGAGGACGTCACTCTTAGAGAATATGTGGAGAGAAAAAAGCGTAAAAAAAAGTAGTGATTGTAATAAGCACACAATTACATTATTTTTGTATGCATTGTCCTCGGATATTATTTTTGATATTATCGAGTAATGTCTTCAACTATTTCTTTCCTATGTGTGAATGAATGAATGAGTTAATGAATGAATTCTATAAACTAATTAATGATCGAATGCACGTAATTCCTTTAAGACAAGAAAGTCACGATGTTCGCACAAAAAATCATTTATTTCCAAGCACATGCATTGGGTATGGGGAATTGATAGTGATGTGAGGGGGGGGAGGGGCCATATGAGCTTCCACCTTCACGTGGTTGGCCCTGTTTAGTAGAGAATATTAAACTATTCTCGAAACAGAGAGGAGCTCAATAAGGTAATTAAAATGCTCTTCTATTCATATTTATTATAGATTTCTGTCAATTATTCATATTTATAAAACCTTCATTCTTCATACTGCAGGGATAAGTTGGCCCAGTCCTCTTGCCCAATTTTTTATCTTTAATTCCATCCAACCTTGCATTTGTTGCAAGATGGAAGTCTATATTTAATTTAGGTTGGCATTCTTTAAATGGTTTTAATTTACCTCTCTAATTTCTAATTTTTATTCTTTTTCTTATGAACATATCCATTCATTTCTTTGAATTAAGGCTCTTGAACAATGCTGAAGTTGCAATTTACTATTTTATTATTCATGTGAATTGTTTTTGTGGGGATGTAACAGAATGGGCATGGCTTCACACGTCATCTTAAAATTTCTAAAATTAAGAGCCAATTGAGTAGAAATAACAACATGTATACAAATTCAAATGCATAGAGTAGTGAGTCAAAGGGGGGTTGTGGATTACATCCCACTGCAATATACATGAAGTCCCAAAGGCCACAAAAGTCAAGGGAGAAGACCCTCGAAGGAGGGTACGACCTATATTAATGAAAAATAGGAAATGCCATGCCATCCCATTGTCCTAGTTGTATCCTCAAGCTGAGGATCTCTTGGCCTCTCTATAGGGCTCTGTTGAATATGTAGGCGGTGAGATTGGGCTGCAGCAGTGTCTGGAAATGCAATTTACATCTATGAAAGACATTGCAATAATAACATCTGCCTTGTTGTCCTGAATTTTAAAGCCATCTTTTGATTTTTACAAGTGTTGGCCAGTAAGACGAAGATTTATATTGTGATGGAGACGGTTGCTGGAGGTGATCTTTTTGAAAAAATTGTGAGTAACTAACAACTCTTGCAAAATACAGGTTGCAAATAGGGTGTAAAATTTTTGGTCTCCTGTTCACTAGTGAATAATGAGAGTTAAACAGTTTTCCATGTCTTGATTATCTTCCCACAAAATTGAATATATGTGGACTGTATTATTTGGATTTGTTATTGTAATAGAATAAATATCCACTGTTTAGAACGTCTCATGATTGACTGTATCACTTTAAAATGTTAGACTGGCCATGGGAGATTCAAGGAAGTTGAAGCAAGGAGATATTTTCAGCAACTTATTAATGCTTTAGATTATTGCCATAGTAGGGGTGTTTACCATCGAAATTTGAAGGTAAACCTTGGATTGATTTGATATTCCATCATTTAGCAAATTTATTTTTGTGCATCTGTATCATCTCTATTCCTCCTCTTAGAATCAATTTACAATTTCTAAGGAAAACAAATCGTGTGTTAACATGTTCTAATTGTAAATTTTCCTTTCATGGTGTTTGCAGCCAAAAAACTTGCTTTTGGATGAGTATGGGAATCTTAAAATTTCAGAGTTTGGATTGAGTGCACTACCTCAGCAAGTTAGGGTACGCATACTGGAAGTAAAAACTCCAATTCAATCATTTAATAGAGAACACTGTATTTTTTATTTTTAGATTTTTTATTCTAATTTTCCAAATTTTGCATAATGACAAGTAAAATAATGATGCATTCAAAATTTTGAATAGTAGACAGACTGTTTTACATATTGATCTTTACTATCACTTGCACCTGGAGAAAAACATACAACATACAGCAAGGGTTTCAAAATTTGCGTAGTGTTGTCCTTGTCAATATTGATTTTCAATAGTGTTGCATTTGGTTTCCACCAGGCAGAAGAGAAAATGTGCAAAATTGATGTTTAAAATTGATTCATTGCATAAGGATGGTTTGCTTCACACAACATGTGGAACACCAAACTATGTGGCTCCCGAGGTATTGATATTAGTTCAATTAGTGATCTGGCATACAATATTCACTTTAAAGTATGATTTTTTCGGATTTCCTATGTCTATGTTAATCCCTAACTAGAAAACTCAATCTTTTGGTGGTCACCCATTTTTCGCGTGTTTTCTGCAGGTCATCAATGATAAAGGTTATGATGGTGCAACGGCAGACTTGTGGTCATGTGGTGTTATTATTTATGTTTTATTGGCAGGATTTTTTTCTTTTAATGAGGAAAATCTTATTACTTTGTACAAAAAGGTGAGCATAGTACTGATTTCAAGTTATTTTATTATAGTTGTTTTATAGTATTGTAACTCTGTTGACAAAGAACATTCCTATGACTGACCTTTTGCAAATGAGTTATAGATTAGTAAAGTAGATTTCACCTGTCCTTCAAATTTATCTTCAAGTGCAAAAGATTTGATAACAAGAGTTTTGGATCCAAATCCCAAGACAGTAAGTAAAGACCTATTTTCACATGTATCTGAATATGTCACACATACATAGTTGTATGGAAGTCACTCAGGGTACATTGAAACAGATTTGTCAGTATTGTAAAATCTGTGATTGATTTCAAACTATAATTCATAATGATAACAGGATGTGTGACGTCTTTCATATGGGAACATAGATTTACTGATAATGCCAGAATTTTGAAGGTTGGAAGTGAACTGATAAGTTGAATGCTTGCAAACCAGATTGCATCTTTGTACTGACTACATATTGTGAAAGACAGTCCAACTTCTCTTAGTTTAGAGATTTTCATTTTTGCATGGAAGTGCATTACGATACAAGAGATTGTGGTGCATGAATGGTTTAAGAAAGGTTACAAGCCACCAACATTCCAGGAAGAGGAGAGTATAAATATAGATGATGTCAGTGCGGTTTTCAATGAATCAGAAGTAAGGTCTTTCTACTTTAAGCTATCTTTGCCAAGGTGTAAAATTTGTGAAATTTTCAAGCATTGAAGGTAGTTTTTAGTAAACCTAGGTATTTTGAAATAGGAATATATTGTGGCAAATAAGAAAGAGACACAACCAAAGTTAAAGAATGCATTTGAACTTATTACATTGTCAAAGGGCCTTGATCTTTCCAATTTGTTCGACAAGGGGATGGTATGTAGTGGACAAATATGGTTTAGAATGAATGGTCTAAATTTTGTATATTTTAGTTTTTAGTGTTTTGATATATGTGAATCCTTCCTTAATTTTATATTGGGTATATAACAATTGGTACCATATATGCAATATGCAATTATTCTGTCATGTATTCTATAGTGATTTTGAATGAAATATACTCTGTTTTTGTGCAAGGGAAAAAGAGCAGCTCTCTTTCATCGTTGGGGTTTAAATTTCACGTCGTATTTGATAGTATTTAGTATGGATTCTCTGAAATTTTCTTGTGTAAATGATTGAGTGCAAACTTCAGCGACTTACAAGTTATTCGTTTTAATAAATACACATCAATTATGAAAACTTCCAGTGGCTAACTCAATGCAACACTATATTGTATAGTTGCATGCATGACACTTCGAAAATAGTATGTTGCATTAAGAAAGGGTCACATTCCCAAATTTCCTAGAGCATACTTCATCATTTATGTGCTGAACTCCAAATGCAAAATCACTCCCTTCATTTTCGCTTTCCTCTTTGCAACACATAACTGCATGTCCACAGTAAAGTCTCAAGAACGAATACCTCTTCTTCTCTTCCAGAGATGGAATTATAGTGAGGAGGATGAATATGTTGGGATTAAACTTGGAGGGTAAATAGGAGTTTGAGTTAAGAGAGGTGAGAGGCATTCTATTACTTGACATAAACCACAATTTTCTCTCAGGAGAAATCTCGCCTGGGCTCTCTAACTCCAACAGATTGCAAATTTTGTTGTTAAATGATAGACACTTCTCAAGTTTGATTCCCACATAGTTGTTCAACTTAATGGAGTCATTGAGTTTGGATTTAGGGTTTAATTCCATACAAATCTCCCACAATATTAGGTCACATTTTTTTTTTTTTTTAATTAAAGGCCGTCGCTTATTCGACGTCCTGCGAAATATATTTGGTTTTTAAAAAACTACAGGCCGTCGGTTAACCGACGGACATGCTATAATGCGACGGCAGTTGACCATCGGTTAATCGCCGCCATGGCATAGTAAACCGATGGCCTTGCTATACCTGCAATGGCAGGTGATCGTCAGATTGTTTTTAAAAAATGGCTTAAGGCATACGTTAACCGACGCTTAGAAATTGGCTATGCATCGGAGAAGCGACGCCTTCGTTAAGTTTTTAATTCTTTAAAATAAGAACGACACATCGCACAACCGATAGTTAAAGCACCATCGACGGTACCAATAAGCCATCGATTAACCAACAGTCAAAGGGAGTGTCGGATAACCTACAGAAAACCACCGACGGCTAAAAAAAAAGATAGTGACATATATGCGACAGACAAGTGTCGCATATCAGATCATTTTGCCGTCGGATTTTGGGTCAAAATGTAGTTGTGAATTCTCTTCAGATCATCCATGATGTGGTTTTAAAGGTTGTTCCCGTGGCGTACCCTGCGGATCCGCATAGACACTGCTAGATGAAATCAATAATGGAATGTTATAATATCATTGGTGGGCCTGCAGACGGTGATGATCCGAAGGAAGTTGCGATGTGGTACCACCTGGTGCACCAAGTGATCCGTTCAGTCAGCCCTTGAAGCTTCGCAAGATCAATATTGGGACAGAGGCCATTCCCAAGTTCGAGAATGTTGGAGATTAATGGGATGATGAGATGATGGGAAAGGTCACTGAGTTGTTGCATGAGTTCCAAGACCTTTTTCCTACAAAGTTCTCTGAAATGAAAGGTATTTTGGGTGATCTAGGAGAGATGAAGATTCCCTTGAAACCAGATGCTAAATCGATCAGGAAGGGACCTTATCGGTTAAATCCACGACATAAGGAGAAGGTCAAGGCAGAATTTGATTGCATGTTGGATGCTGGTATCATTGAACCGGTTGAAGATTCAGAATGGATTAGTCCTATGGTGGTACAGGATAAGAAGACTGGTGAGGTGCGCATCTGTGTCGATTTGCGGAAGTTAAATGATGCCTGCTTGCATGATCCCTTTCCGACCCCGTTTACTGATGAAGTACTTGAGGGATTAGCTGGCTAGGAGATGTATTCATTCACGGATGCGTTCTTGGGTTATCACCAGATTTGCATTGCAAAGGAAGACCGCCACAAGACTACTTTTGTGACAGAATGGGGATGTTTCCAGTATACCGTGATGTCGTTTGGGTTGAAGAATGCACCTACAATATTTTCGTGGGTTGTTGTTTCTACATTCAAGGATTTCATCCAGAAGTTCTTGCAGATATACATGGATGATTAGACAGTCTATGGTTTTATCTGCGATCATCTGGCCAATCTGCGGTTGATGCTGGAGCGCTGTCGACAACACCAGATATCGTTGAATTTGAAGAAGTGCATTTTTTGCACGCCGTTTGGGATATTGTTGGGTCACATTGTGTGCAAACAAGGGTTGTTAGTCGATCCAACCAAAATTGTGCTCATCTTAAGCTTGACACCGTCGACCACCGTTAAGCAATTGAGGGCGATGTTGGGGCATACTGGGTATTATCGCAAGTTCATTAGGGGATATGCAGCGATCACCGCCCTTATGGAGAAGCTCTTGAAGAAAGATGTCGTATTTCAATGGGACACTGAATGTCAGGACATTTTTTAGAAGCTCAAGGCTAAGATGGCTTCGGCCCCGATATTGGTATTTTCAGACTGGAGTAAGGAATTCCATGTCCATGTTGATGCATCGTCGATTGCACTCGGTGTGGTGCTAGCACAACCAGGAGAGGGGGATCTTGATCACCCTATTGCTTTCGCAAGTCGGAAACTGTCATCCACCGAAAGAAACTACACCACTACTGAGAGGGAAGGATTGGCGATGGTCTATGCGCTACAAAAGTTTCAACACTACTTATTGGGCAAACATTTTAAGATGTTCACAAAACACTCTGCATTGAAATACCTGGTCAATAAGCCTATGTTGGGGGGGAAGATATGCCAATGGCTACTTCTCTTTCAGGAGTTCGATTTTGAAGTGATTGTGAAGCTTAGATGGTTGAATTCTGGCCCTGATCATCTATCACAGATTGAAACCAGAGAGGAGCCACCTAACATTGAAGATGGGTTTCCTGATGCGCAACTGTTTAGGGTTGAAGTAGCCGATGGCTATTTTGAAGAAATCATTCAATTTCTAACAATAGGTACCACACCAGAAGAGTTCGCCACTAATCAAAAGAAGCAGTTGGTGGTTAAAGATGCAAACTTCTAGCTCATCGCAGGAGAGCTATACAAGATGGGTGCAGATGAGATATTGCGACGGTGCGTCTTGCCACATGAGCAAGCTCAGATCCTGTTAGAAGCACACAGAGGTGTGGCTGGAGGGCACTATGGCGGTCGGGCGACTGCCAGAAAGGTGCTTCGTGTGGGGCTCTGGCGGCCCACACTGCATAATGATGCAACAGACCATGCGCGGTCCTGTGATGTCTGTCCGAGAACTGGGAAGCCATCCAAGAGGGATGAGATGCCGCTAATGCCTCAGTTAACACTACAGCCATTTGATAAATGGGCAGTGGATTTTGTGGGACCAATAAATCCACCAGGTAAGCGCACTGGTGCAAGATATATCATCACGACGACAGATTATTTAACAAGATGGGCGGAAGCTACACCAGTCGTTGATTGTTCCGCAGCCATGGCTGTGTGGTTTTTGTTCGACAACATTGTCACTCGCTTCGGCTGCCCCAAGATATTGCTGAGCGATCAAGGCAGCCACTTTCTCAATCGCACCATCAGCGCATTGACGGAGGAGTTGCAGATACAACATAAGAAGAGTATGCCATATCATCCACAGGAAAATAGCACGGTGGAAGCTTTCAATAAGATATTGGAATATGCACTGACAAAGGTGTGCAATTCGAACCGCGATGACTGGGATCTAAAAATCCTAGCAGTGTTGTGGGTGTATCGCACCACATGTAAAAGGTTGACGGTCCAAACACCATTTAAGTTGGTGTATGGACAGGAAGCAATCATGCCAATGGAGTACATCATTCCAAGTCTACGCATAGCAGCAACGACAGGAATGGATGTTGCGGCAACATTGAAAGAACGTCTAGCGCAGTTAGTACAACTGGAGGAAGATCACTTTATCGCAGTTTTCCACCAGGGTGTGGAGAAGGATTACCAGAAGGCTTGGCATGATCGCCACATCAAAAACAAATAGTTTCAACAGGACGACTTGGTACTGTATTATGACAGCAAGTTTATGAAACATCCAGGAAAATTGCAAATGCATTGGCTTGGTCTGTATCGCATTAGTAGCATAACTTCAGGAGGAGCCATACCGTTGCAGTAGTTGGATAGAGTGATGCTCCCAAATTTGATTAATATAGTAGGTTGAAGCCCTATCGGTTGGGATTGGAACAATGCGATGTCTCAGTCGCATCAGGAAAAAAATGCAAGTTGATCGGTGGCAGGATAGCGCACCAACAGGAACAGAATGCGGAAGCAGGAAGGCTTGTGCCACAAGTTAGGAGCGGTCTGCGACTAGTGGAAGGGTTGCGACCAAGTCAAATCAACAATAAATGCCAAAAGTTAAAACAGTTAATTAACGGCGCTTCTTAGAATGATGGGAATTAATGGAGGATCCAGCCGATCGACTGATAGGATCGACGATGGATTTGAGCCATTAATACAGGATTTCGATCGAATTAAGGTGGGATTTCGTAATGATTATGGAGGATTGCGTTGGATGCTATAAGAATGGGTCGAAGCTGGTTGGAAGGCACCAAGAATTCAGTTGTTAAGTGCTTGTGAAGTGTTGCAGAGTGTCGTTAGTTCCTAGTGAGTGCAGTTGTGAGTTGGGAAAGGTTTGGATTGAACTTGCAGAGTGTTGAGCATTGAGTGGGTCTGTCAATTACCCCGGTGAATCCACCAATTGAGAACGCCGGGTGAGGTATGCCACGAGAGCTAGAAACAGTTGAGATTAGCAGTGAAGTCGAGTCTCCGTTCACCGGGATTTCCATTGAAGAAGAAGTCAAGTCTGCGAGAGACGTCAATCTTGAGGCAGAGATTGCAAACATGCCAGTGGGAACGTCGGTAATTGCCAAGAAGCGACAGGGAGGTCAGTTGTCTAAGTCACCGCAGAGCAAGTGTCAGCTTTGGTCCTCCACTGCTGTGGCAGGGGAAGTTCAAGGGGAAGCGGGGCCATCTAGCCATCGGGTTGATGATTCCACCGCATGGGAAGGACTCTCAGCCACTGATATCCTGGGGTATGTTCCCCTCAGTCATCCTAGGATGCCTTCCTAGAAGGTGAAGAGGAATCAGAAGTACCCACTGAAGATGCCTGCACTGTCGGAAGGAATGGAGTGCTTCGTTGATATTGGGTCAGCACTGATGCATCTGAAATATGAAGACCATGATATGGTGGCGTACAAGGAGATTACGTCAACCCCTTATGAGACACAGTCACAGTTGTGCGGTACGGCGGTTCTGCCTGATTGGGTGTGGGGGTTGAAACAGGAAGGCCTGCTAGGCCTCATCAATATGCCCCATTTTGGATGACTGCTAGAGGTCAATGCATGCATGAAGCAGCTGCTGGCCTGATTTCATGGCAGTACATTGTGGCTGGATGAAGCAATTCCCATCACGGTGCATTTGATTGTAGAGATTATCAGGTTGCCCAAGGATGGGGTCGACCCGTCGTAGTATCTCCGAGGAAAGGAGAATGACAAAAAGCTGGCCGTGCAGTTGGTCAAGTGCTATGATTTGGAGAAGGATGGTTGGGGTTACCACACCAGCAACATCAATGACTAGGTGGTGCTCACCGGCACCAATATACTTTCCTGCAAAGTGGTTCGGGGTGGTCGACCCAATTAGTGTAATTCAGGCATTGTGGCATGTGATAAACAGTGTGCGGTCGGGGTGCAGATGAAATGGTCATTGTTTCTGCTGAATCGGTTGGGGGAGGATGCCGCGGTAGTTCAAGCCGGTAAGGGCTCATTCACATATAGCTGGCTGCTGCTATTGATTGCATTTGTGGCTTGGAAGGAGCCCGACGTGTACCAAGGTATGGAAGTTGACGCTGTGAAAGAGCGTTGTGGTGCACGGTATCAAAACCTGTGCTTTGTCCGAGAACAAGAATGGAATAAGGAATGTACATTGTTGTTTTGGTTATACTAGGAGATGCTCTGTGCGTCTGCGATGAGGGTGCCCCATTTGTCTGAAGAAATCGCAGCATAGTTCAAGCCGGTCATGGTGTTTGCAATCCAACTGCATTCCATTTATGTCCAAGCTCGCCACGACCCAGATAGGCAATGGTTGCTGACATCATATAAGGTAACGACAGCAGAGTTGGAGGCTATTGTGAACGACTGGCCAGCGGAATGGCATGAACCTATGGGGTTGGCCGAGATTGAGGCTGGAGAGCCGGCGAAGGGTCCAGATGATCACATATCGGCACAGGACCAGCACAGTCATCATGACTCAGACTGACAATCCATAAAGACACAGTTAGATGATGAGTGTGACCAGGCCTTGGAAGAAAATAGAACGAAAGGGCACCAGGACCCAGCGACAATCAGTGGGTTGCCCCTGTCGACGGAAGCGCACTTGGGTCGACTTATAAAATCAATCGTTGATGCATCCACCACAGTAGCTCAGAAGATGACACGGGCAACAGATGAAGGATTCCATGCACTCACTACTCATATGGACTCTTTGTGTGACATGGTTTCATGGAGGGCACCGGAAGAAGCAGTGGCACCACAAGTTAGCACAATCAGCATTGAGCCGCGGGTCAGGAATGTGGAGATTCCCCTGATTGTGATTGTGACTAAAGATGAGGCTATGAACACCTTGATGCAACAGTTACAGAAGGTGTCCATCAATGTTAACGCGTTGTCGACGCAAGGATTGACAACTATGCAGACGGCCGCTAGCCGAGAAATGGTTGACCAAATGCACAAGATCAGTGTTAAGTGCACGAAGTTGCAGGAGTGCGAGGCATCTACACAAACAGCCATTGCAGAGTTGACAGGATGGGCCGCTGCAGCACGGCAGGTTGTGGATGAGCTCGAGGATGACATCAAGAAGGAATGAGCTGAGAAGGTTCGCGAGATTGAAGAATTGAAGAAAGAACGGGACCACCTCATCGCGGAGAAGGCCCATATGTGGGATGACCGTGTGCAGGTAGAGTGGGCCATTGCGGAATCTTATTAGCATGTGCCTGAGCCCACTGAAGGGTTGGATATGCTTCAGCGTGTGCAGCAACTGGGGGCTGCTATTGTCCAGTTGTGGCATGAGAATCAGGAGTTGCGAGCTCAAGTGAATCCCGGCACACCGCAAGCAGAAGTGGACGATTGCAAATGAGCTATTGAAGACATAAAAACACAGCTAGCAGAGCTGGAAACAACGGCGACGAAGCTCACAGCCGATACTGTGCAGTTTTGGGGTTGGATCATTTAGGCTGAGCAGGTTGAACAACTGATGAAGGTTCGACAGGAAGCAGAGGGACAGTTGGTGACACTCAAAGTGGCGATGTGTGCGATGCTACCCATGAAGAAGGTTTCCAAATCTATGGATTTGAAAGATCTACAACAGCGCGTCGCTAAGGCCAATGAGCGATAGAAGAAGCATGTCACGCAGCTGGAGGAGTTTCAAGGTGTTGGTGGCCAGTTCATGATGGAGGCTAGCGAAGTTCTCCAGGCATTGCAGGGACATCGTCAACAAGTGGCTGCAAAGTTGATTGAGCACCCATCGCCCCAGGACGTCGTCAACAGTCAGGAGGTGGATACGGCAGCAAAGGAGATACTTACGACAATTGAGCAGTAGTACAATGATTTCAAAGTCAAGACTACAGAGTACACCATGTCCAGTTGACGTGGCTCGAGGGCAAGCCACAAGATTGTGTTGGGGGCCTGTTGGAAGGTGATTTGGTAAGGAAGAATCGCAACATCGCCGATGCTGCGACACGTCAAAAGAGGTTGCGGAAGGCAGGAAGCTGGATTATTTTATGCCTTTTTGAGTCATTTATACCACAACATGTGGGTTTTTGGGTCATTGGACTGTAGTTTATGTATTTTTTGGTTAATTGTACCGCAGTAGGTGGGTTTTTGGGTCATTTGGACCGCATTAGGTAGATTTTGGGTCATTTGTCCAAGTGTCGGTTATGAAGTTTTTAGTAAGTGGACAAGCATTGTAAAGGCGGAAGCCTATTTACAGACATGAGTTGTAAGTGTTGCACAGGTCGCATCTGAGTACGGATTTTTGGATGTTGATTTTGTGCATCTTTGAGTCTGTATGTGAGATCAAGAGATATTGTTGAGATCTGGTTTTTGCGGAGATGTTGTATCAAGGCTTTTCTGAAGTAATATGACATGACGGAACTATTTGGTGAAATTCCCTGTGCACTTTTTATGTTAATGCACGTTGCGATGGTTTCTTGATGTAGTTAATACTTTAATGTAATACTTGTCGTGATGAATGTTTATGTTGAATGATGCTATGAATATGAATGATGTTAAACTTGAATGCATAGAGCTATCTTGAATATTGCGATAAGTTAAGTAAATATTGTTTCTGCAATCATCCTCCTTCATTCGACGGAAGCATGGTTCCGTCCACTCTCCCTTGATCGCCTTGGGTGAGACCTCATCTGCTCCGCAGGTGTTGCTGGACAAGGTAAAACCTATCTGGGCCGGTGCTTAGGGAGATCGCGGTGGGTTGGGGTCGACAGTGATGGGAACCCCTGTCGACTGGGTTTAAGTCAAAAAATCAAGGACTAGATGGCGGAGCTACAACAAGAAATGATCCTTTCAGTTTGTTCAGAAGATCTCTCCCATCGAGAAGGCCTTCTCAATCAACAGCTGGAAGAGAGGCTCAAGAAAGAGGAAATTCGGTGGGATAAAAAATTGAGGGTGCAATGGCTCAAGGAAGGAGAAAAAAATACCAATTCCTTCCTCAACTTGATGATACGACATAGCCAACATAAAAAAATTGTGAATCTCAAAGACAACCAAGGTCGGTACATGCATAAACATGAGGAGATATACATGGAACTAAACTCCTTCAAAAATCTCCTTATAGAACCTTCAGGAGATCTCTCAAAGGCCATCAACAACATAGCCCAAAACACTCCATGTCTCATAACTGAGGAGCACGATGCAGGACTGGTGAGTCCTGTCACTTTGGAAGAAGTTGAGAGGGCCACGAAATCCATGCAAGAAGGTAAATCCCCTGGACCGGATGGATTTACTACTGATTTTTTTTCATTCCTATTGGGATATCATTAAGGAGGAGGTATGGGCCATTGCATAAAACTCTTCTCAAACCTATGACATTATCTGTGCTTTCAATGCAACCTTTATCACCCTCATTCCCAAAGGCAATAACCCCACCTCTCCAAAAAAAAATAGACCCATTGTTCTCTACAATGTTATCTACAAAATTATTACCAAACTCATAGAGAATAGTCTTAAACCCCTCCTCCTCCTTTTGCTTTCCCCGGAGCAATCTAGTTACATAGAGGGACGAAAAATTTAGGATGGAATCGTATTGTCCCATGAAGTCATCCACTCTTTCAAAACAACTAAAATCCAAGGATGCTTATGAAACTAAACATGTCTAAGGCCTTTTATCGACTCAATTGGAACCATATCACCAAAATCCTTCAAGCTTTTGGTTTTAGCCAAATATGGATAGATTGTATTATCTCCCTCATCTCCTCGACCTTCTTCTCCATCCTTATGAATCGCTCTCTTGCTACTCCCTCCCACCCATCAAGGGGCATCCATCAAGGATATCCTCTATCTCCCTTCATTTTCATCTTGATGGCAGAGGGTCTAGGAAGAACCATTCAAGATTAGATCAGATCCCATAATCTCAAAGGTGCTAATCTTCACAAGAACTCTCCTACATGTTCACACCAACAATTCGTGGACGATACCCTTCTCATGGGTTATCCCTCTTATAAAGAAGCCCAAATATTCAAAGGTATTCTAGGTCATTTCAACGATGCTTCAGGAGACACCATTAACCAGGAGAAATCCCAACTCTTCTTCTTCAACACAACCCTTCATGTCCAACATCGTATGATGCAACTTATTCATTTTCAAAGATGCTCTGTACCCTCAAAGTATTTAGGAGAAACCTTCCTAGATAAGCCTCTCTGAAAGGCCAACTGGGAAGGCCTCTTAGCCCTCCTCAACAAATTCCTTTCAAGCTAGTTTTTTCGCTCTCTCAATATTGTTGGAAGAATTATCTTGGTAAATTTTGTCCTTCAAGCCATGAACCTTTTTTTTTTGTTCTAGTAGTCGCAAATACTATCCTCTAGAAAATAAGAAATATTCAAATAAAATTCCTCTTGGAAAGCAATGATCATCAACATAAATGGGATTTGGTAAGCTGGGAGGAAGTTTGTAAAGCTAAGCTGAAAGGAGCACTCAGGCTCCAAGACCCTGAAACGATCAATGGGGTGATGGGATCCAAAATTTGGTGGAAATAGATTACCCTTAATCAGGAACCCTGGGGAGTATTATGTCAAGCCAAATATGCCCTCATATGCTTCAATGATCAGGCCCTTGGGTCAATCACTAGAATCTGGCATGGGATAACAACAAGCTAATTCGAGACCACGGCTTCTAGGAAATATGAAATGGAGCCATGACCCCTTTTTGGAGGACTCTTGTAAACAAGTTGGAAATATGGACCATATCTATCCTGATCAAAACTATCGAGAAGGAATGGGAATGCTTAATTTCTACTAAGTGAACCACTTATGGGATAGGGAGAATGAATATGGAGAATGGAGGCACTAGTTTTTAGTGGTAAGATGGCCCCTCCCACCCCCTCCAAAGCTAATTCTCCCCCTCATCAATGAGATCAAGAAAAGAGGGATAAAATAAAGAACGAGGAAGATAAAATTCATTGGGGGCACCATCCAAGGGAATTCTTCACCATAAAATAAGGATATGCAATCATATCGTGACGTAATGATCTTCTGAAAGAACCCATTTGGTCCCAAATATGGATCACAAATATCTGGCCAAAAGTGGCCACCTTCCTCTGGCTTCTAGTCCATGACAAGAACCGCACTTGGAACAATCTGGAAAAAAGAGGTTTATTAGGTTTTTCATGCCGCTATCTCTACATTAATGTTGGGGAATATAAGGAACACCTATTTAGTGCCTGTGCTTTTATAGTGGAGCTCTAGTACAAAGTGACAACTCTCTTTCGCACCAAAAAAAGAGATCAATCAAGCATTAATAACTCTCTTTTCAATTGGAAGCGACAATTACCTTTTGCCAACCCCTTACTCAATAGAATAAGGCACCTCTTTCCACCCTTCCTTATATGGGAAACCTAGAAGGAAAGGAATAGAATGATCTTCAAAGACAAATCAAGCACACCAGAAGATATATGGAGAAGAATCAAAACTAGCATGCAAGAAACCATTCGACTCCAAACATGTTTGGATCAGGATAAGAAGCTCAACCCCCAGGAAGCCACCATTCTCAATTACCGGGCCTAAACATCAATCAAATATCCGATCTCCTGAACATTACTCGACCAAGAATCTCTATCCATTCATAATGGAGCCCCCCTGTTAGGGCTCAGAAATGTCGTATTTTCATCCACCTTTCCCTTCACTATTCCTTACATTTCATCGCCCTATTAAACCTTCATCATATCATTTGCATAAATACATTTGGGTTTCACATTATTATTTTCCACTTTATTCATTTTAGTATTAAAAGTGAATTTATGATTAAATATTAGAAAGTATACATGTTTTCATATATATCTCAATTATGTGTGAGCTTTGTAATATGTAGGAATATGTGAATGATTAAATCAAAGAGACTTCTCAAATATCTCTTACACCATTCTAAAGGAGATAGTTATTCAAGCCTATTCTTAAGGAGAAGATCATGGAAGATTTGGATGGCATATCTTATCTAGGATTCATGAGAGATATGTGGAGGATTTGAAGGCACCATATCTTGTAATAATAGGAAAGTGGTTGAGAGTAGTTGAGAGAATAATGGATCTGTAATTAATGCATTCTTATCTTTTTCTTAAGGACTCTCATGTATAAAGGAGAGTGCTCCTTCTCCATTCCATTAAGTTGGAATTAGCTTAGATTAAGCTTGTAAGAGGGTTGTAATGAAGTTGGAATTAGCTTAGATTAAGCTTGTAAGAGGGTTGTAATGAAGTTGGAATTAGCTTAGATTAAGCTTGTAAGAGGGTTGTAATGAAGTTGGATTGGATTGGATTTTGTATTTGTTAGATTAAGTCTTGATTTGAGATTCATAATGTGATTCAAGCATTTCATTGTTATGCTTTCATGGTTGTCATTTGATTATTGATTTGTGGATGTGAGCTCACTTATGTCGTTGTTGTTAACTCTTCACATGTTGTATTTCTCTTACGCAATTTCAATGCTTTCTTAGTTAGTGTTTCCATGCTTTCCTAGATTAATTTGATTTCAGCAATTTAGATTAAGTTAGATTAGATCTACTTCAGTCCTGCACAAACAGTGCACGTGCTTCGTCAGTTTACGTACCCCGGATTGATAAGTAAATAGTTGGGCAACTTACTGCAACGTAATTATTACGACATATAACTCACCTGACATTTTGGCGCCGTTGCCGGGGAAGCACAAGGGATTGAGGTATTAATTTATTTATTTTTCATGCAAGTGTGATTATTCATGCTCCTAACTCTGAGGTGACATATGGGTAAGGCATGAAGGGTGTGTTTCAATTTCTGCAAATTAGCGTAAATTTCAATTTCTGCAATTTAGGATAAATTTCAATTTCTGCAAATTAGTGTAAATTTCAATTTCTGCAAGTGTGTTTCAATTTCTGCAATTTAGCGTAAATTTCAATTTCTGTAAGCATGTTTTTGCAATTTCAATTTCTGCAACTGTGAAGAGGTTTTCATGTGTTTTAACAAGAGTGTTTTGTTTTCAGCAAGTGTGATTTTCAGTTTTCAGATTTTGATTTGGATCATGTAAAAACCCCTTTTACAATATGATTTAACTATGAGTGTCAGCTTGGAACAACTCGCTCACATCATTGCAAAAATCGGAGTCTCCTCTTCTCTGGAAGAGGAGATCTTGACAGCAGCCGAAAGTTTAAATACTCCTTCAGAAACGAACGAGGAATCAGCATCTGAAGACTCCTGCATATTTGATGACGAACAATCATTCAAACAAAAGATTGAGGAAGATGACAAGGAGCTGCAGCATGATTTGAGTGAGGGAAAATGCGCTTACGAAAGCCATATCGAAAGATGGTTCCAGGTAAGTACGCAATTAGATCAATTTAGTTTTTCTTTTTATTTAGTTAGTTTGTCGTTACAGCAAGAAGACTCACTCATTCTTCTAAATTTTCATCTTTCATTTGGAAAATTACCACTGAACATGTTGCTGTTACTTTTACGTGCATGGCTCCTTGGAAGTTTGACTACACATAGCATATTTCTAAATTCTAATTAGCATAGAGTAGGTAGGTCTTCATTTTCAGTTTCTGCTTTCATTTTCAGATTTACTTTAGTGTTGAATAAGTATGCTCTCCTCCGCGCTTCGTGCGATCGCGAGGATCAGAAAGTAGGGATGATTAAAAATGATTTCAGAAAGATTTTGACGATAAAAATTGCCTAATCTGCTGTTCCTCAAAATTTGTTCCATTTGCTCAAATTTTCCTTTTAAATCTGCAAAATAAATTTTTACGAGTTTTGTTTATGAAAATTAACTTCGAAATTTGCAAAATAAATTTGCAGATTAAATTTTTTTTTTTTCTGCAACGTAAACAGGGAAAAAAATATTAAATCTGCACCTCCATGCTCCATCTGCAAATAATAAAACTATAAGTTGCATTAGGATAACAATAAAAGAAAAAAATCTAATAAAAAGCCTGCAACAACCCTTGAAACAATGAAAAGAACCTGCAACTTTCTCACTGATTTACGAAGGCAGGGATACCATCTCTTTGCCTTCATCCTATAGCTGCCTGGAAATTTAACTCGGCCACAAAAACAAGAACAAAATGCTTAGGCCAAAACCATTTCTGCAATTTGCTGTATCCGCGCACTCCATCCACCTGTAATCCCTTAATAATAATAAAAAAAAAACCGTTCAACCTGGAGTAAAACTTGCAAACAAAACCAGCTGCAACAAAAAAAATAAGTTTATAAGAAAAAAAAAAATTTGGTTTCTCCCGAATCTATGGTAGCTTAAATGCTGGCAATATCACAACTGCAACACCGTGGACAGGTAAGGGATAGGATATGCTTCCAAATTCGCACGAATAATTGACCAAATCCAACTTGTTCTTTACGAATGATAAGGGACGTTATTCATTTTTTATTCTTTTTGCTATAAAAAGGAAATTAAACGAGAATTTTCAGAAATGAATAATGAAACCCTATCCAAAATATATTCCATTAGGAACTGATCTGCGCTTTTCAATCCTTTTCTTTGCTAGAAGATCTCATAAAATTCGGGAGACAGCATTCTTGTGATTAATTAAGGGGGCGATGAGACTGTATATCTCGGCATTCACATGTGTGTTGCATCTGCGAATTACCCATCAATAAGTAGATCCTACCTTCGATTTCTGGAGCCAGAATTGAGAGATCTCATTCCCATGCAGCTATCCACACACTCCAAATCTCCCGTTATCAGAGGCTTCATGCATTTTTAATGTAGGGCGTCCTGTTATGATTGGTTAGTGGTGATTTTTTTCAATTAACTTCACGGTCCCTTTTCACATGAGTTGTATTTAAGACAGAAACTTTGGTTGAGCGGTTGCTCACGCCCATCTATGATTCGTTGATGTAAATCACATTTTGAAGGGTTGAGTAAGTTGTATTCAGCAAACTTGCAAATCAATCGCCCAGGAGAAAGTCTGAATATGGATGGCATTAACAAAGCGTGATCCTTATGCTGTCTCGAAAGATTTGGATCCTTCCACTGAATTGCACGAGAAAAGCTTGCCTCTATCAAAAATGTTAATACTCTCGGGGAACACTTATTATTCCTGGAGCCCAGTCACTTCCTCATCGCAACATCATTCACGGAGTGACCAATTGGATCTCACGCAGCAGGTGAGAATCTATTTAATGCCAAAAGTCGATTACCCTCCTGTGACTAATCGATTCATTATTGCCTGCCTCAGGGATGAATGATCTCTGCCATAATGTTTGTTTATTAAGGTTCGGTAGCTGATTCAACCGGGGAAATACACCGCCATAATTTTTGAACACGTGACAGCACACACTGTCGAATTATACTTTGCCGGGTATGGGCTGAGGCATTTGTTAATAAATTGAGCAGTAGTTGAGGCACAACTATGGACTCGACATATTCCTTCTCTCTTTCCTGTTGGAAAGGCCGTTGAAAAGTATAAACAGTCCAATCGCCATATCAGTCTTGGTCGAGGGTCGATATTACATGAGTTCGCCATCACCATTGATCGCTGTCCTTCACTGCTTCGACCTCGTCGTAAGATCATAAGGATGCGATTCACTCACTTACATTGATGTGGAAGCCATAGATCATATAGGAAGGGATGTTAGTCGTAGGCACGATTGCAGAGATAGTGAATCATTGATTTCCCTCTGTCACCTGACTGCTTGAGTTTGAAAATTTATCTTTGAGGAATGCATGAAGTTTAAAGTTTGAACCATACCAATAGTGTGTTGCGAGAACCTTTACAAGATGGCCCAACACATTTTACGTAATAGCCACATCATCCTCTTAATGAAATTATCTTGGCGCATGTCTCCCTGCTCTATGCAGCGATCCCTAACTAAACACTGGCACGTACATTCCATCTCAGCCCAAGCCCAGTTCTAAAAAAATCCAGATATGAGGACGGGAAAAATCAAATCGAGACGTGAACACGTATGAGTACTCCAACTCGATTGATCGTATTGTCCAATGCAATTACTTTGTTATTTTGATCTGCAAAAAATCCTGTGAGGCCGCCCTTGGCCTACGAAATATTGAAGGCATTTTGAAAACCTGTATGCTCACATGACATATCTACACAAAGAGAAAGGGATTGGATATTAACGAGTAAATATGGCTGGGTTATATGCATCCCTGGGAACAATCGAGGCCATTAGAGAAGGCTGCAAACGAAACCGTGGCAGCATTCATAAATTTTCTCAAAGGATCGAGGAGCATAATCTTCTACTGGTGATACGTAGTGTTGAAGGCACTTCTGTCAGTGGTGGCAAGTATTCAGAAGAAGATGCAAAAGTTATTGTGAGACAAATCTTGAGCATAATGGCCTTTTGTCACATTCAAGGTGTTGTGCACCGTGATTTGAAGCCAGAGAATTTCCTATTCACCACTAAGGATGAACATGCACCTATGAGGGCTATTGATTTTGGGCTCTCTGATTTCATCAGACCAGATGAGAGACTAAATGATATAGTAGGCAGCACATATTATGTTGCACCAGAAGTTCTTCACCGATCATATAGGATGGGAGCTGATGTATGGAGTGTTGGTGTCATAACATACATTTTATTATGTGGAAGTCGACCTTTTTGGGCAAGGACCGAATCAGGAATTTTCCGTGCAGTTTTAAGAGCTAATCCTAATTTTGATGATGCACCATGGCCGTCGGTGTCTCTTGATGCAAAGGATTTTGTGAAAAGACTTCTTAAACAAGACTTGCGCGCAGGCCCGTACACATCCGTGGCTTCGGGGGCAACATGCAATTCCATTGGATATTTTGATTTTCAGATTAGTCAAAGCTTATATTCGAGCTTCTCCTTGAAACGCTGTGCCTGGAGCTCCTGACGGTAAGTCTTTCATCCTATCTTTTTAATACAAAGAATGCAAAGTATCTTCTCCTTGAAACGCTGTGCCTGGAGCTTCTGACAGTACGCCTTTCAGGCTATCTTTTAATACTGAACATGCAAAGTGCCTTCTTGAATATTATATGACTGTTTTCTTTATAAAGTGTCATGTTTACACACTGAAGCTTGACGATGAACACTATGAATCTGTTGTAGAGCAAGAGCAAAATCTTCCTTGAGTTATAATCTTTTTTTAAATGGAATGCACGGAACACGCAGTGTTGACTAAGTTAATATAACTATGAATAAATATATCTCAATCTCGTGTTGGTCGTTGATTATATTCATAGAAATTTTTGGCTCATTTGCGATATGCTTCAGTCAAGCTTTCAATTGCCTTCTACTTAGTTACTCAGGGGGATAATACATGCTGATACACGTCGACCGATACACATGGAGAATTACACAATGTTTTTTATCGCGACGATACAATCACACGATAAAATTTTCAAGGAAAGAGCTCCGAATACTCAACAGCCAAAGCAACGTCACATTGATATATGAATCCATTGGGGCTAAGAGGTGTACTCTTCCAAGTCTGCAGCAACACAAAACAACCATTGAATGAAGGAGACGAGTATTAATGAACCATTTTTATCATTCTGCATTTTGGTTTTGTGTGTTTTTTTTCTTTTATGATCGGAAACAGTATTTCGTTTGTGTTGTTCTTACAATGGTATGTGGCCGCAGGTTGAAAGAAGGATCTCAAAATATTTGTTGACTGATCCAATCTCCCACGATCTTGGCGATTACTCACATGCACAAAACTGACAGGCTTAAGGATGAGACAATTGCTAGGAGAATCAACAAACTGTTACTTATGCTCATGGGAAGATTTGATGAAGCTGAGACAAGCAGTGTTGTTGGAAGCTTTAAGGATATGAGGGCATGCAGATCTGCAGATCAGTTCTTTGATTTTAAGTATTTTTGACATATTGCATCATTTTTAAATTTCTTTTTGTGTGAAGAACAAAGACAATAAAAATCATAAAACTATCAAAGAGGAAAAGAAGAAGAAATGCACGGTTTGCTATGATTTTCATGATTTCGATAGTTATTTTTACTGCTTCACTTTGCAATTTGACAATAACGGCCTATCTTTTTCTGTCAAAAATGTTAAAAATTTCCATCATTCCTGAAAACAATACAAACGCATGGTTATTTACGCTTCACGCTAATTTGTTTTTCTCAAGTCACTTCAAACAGGATTTGACAAAGAAACTAGATTCGCCAGGACAGCCAGGTAAAAATGCATTTCATTTTATTTTGAATTTGATTTCCTAAAACACATATTTTTCCTGCATTTTATATTTTTCGATGCTCTCACACAAAATTTGCAGCAGGATTAGTACTCACATTTTTCAGGTTTCGGAGACAATCACATTTCATGCCAAAATGATTTTCGAGAATCACAAAAAAAAAAAAAAAATTCAAAGACACATGCTTTGGTTGAACAGCTGTGTATTGAACAGCTGCGCGTTGAACAGCTGCGCGTTGAACAGCTGCGCGTTGAACAGCTGCGCGTTGAACAGCTGCGCATTGAACAGCTGCGTATTGAACAGTTGCGCATTGTTTAAGCTGCGCGTTGAATAGCTGCGCATTGAACGGCTGCGTATTGAACAACTGCGTATTGAACAACTGCGTATTGAACAACTGCGCGTTGAACGGCTGCGCATTGAACAGCTGCGCATTGAACAGCTGCGTATTGAACAGTTGCACATTGTTTAGCTGCGCGTTGAACAGCTGCGCATTGAACGGCTGCGTATTGAACAGCTGCGTATTGAACAGCTGCGCGTTGAACAGCTGCGCATTGAACAGCTGCGCATTGAACAGCTGCGTATTGAACAGCTGCGCATTGTATAGCTGCGCATTGAACGGCTGCATATTGAACAGCTGCGTATTGAACAACTGTGTATTGAACAGCTGCGCATTGAACAGATGCGCGTTAAACGGCCATTTGAGTGTAGCTGTGCGTTGAACAGCTGCGCAAGCGCAACGGCAACAAGTAACAATGTCTTTTATTTTTAATCTGCCGCATTAATACTTATTTTTGCATATTATATTTTTCGAAACTCTGACAGTTTTCATGCAGAATTGGTACTAAGTTTCTTTTCAGATTCACAGACGATCATTTTTAATGCTGCAGTGATTCAAAAAAAAAAGAGAAAACATGATTTGTTGATAGCTTGAAGGAGGTGCTTCTCATCGCACATTTCATGACATTTGCAGTTACACATAAACCAATTGCGTCATGATTTGTTTACCCACATTTCTCCTTCAAAGCACATTAGTCATCCATGCTGGAGTCCAATATTCCATTACCTTATCTGTCATGACTTCACACATGCCTATTTTTCTGAATTGCATACAGTTTACCCCATTTTTCAGTTCATCTTTTCCCTCGCCAATAAAACCATTCCGCTCCCTCTCCATAATTACATTCCCTTGCCATAAGCATTGTTGCTACTGAGATATTTTCTATAGTCCTACCAATCTTTTTGTAAAAACTCGCGTTGACTGATGTGGGATTCCTTAAGGCCCACCTTTCAACAGTCTTGCCCCATCGACTTCAGCACCTTATCTGGGATATAGACTAGAGTCCATTTTGAGTACCTAGAGGCTTGCATGCCTTAATGGCAAGTTCTCTCGCTGACGATCATGGGAATACATCAATGTCCCTTGATCATCAGATCTTACAAGTGGCTCGACCTCAGCACATCCATTCGCACTTCGCAAGATGTACTCGGGTACCTTGGCACTCATTGACATCAATGGTGAGTTGCCTCGCACTGGTTAACGGCATTCATCAATGGTCGGTAATCCAGTGATTTCTCTTCATGCTCGACATCGACACCTCCATTCGCATGCTTAGAATTGTACCATCGGGTTTGTAGCAGGTGAAGACTATACACTCTTTCCGGATTCCCTCGGCAGTTCTAGCAGCTTGAATCCATCTATGAGAGTTTGACAGTTCCACATTTTCATGATTCATCAGCACCAGTTCAGATCTCTCCACTACACATGCTCTGATTCAGTAGTGACCATCATTGCAGTTCCAGCTGTTGCTGTTACAGCAGGCATCGTTACAGCAGTTGCTGTTCCATTAGTTACATCAGTTCCGGCAGCTGTTGTTTTAGCCGTTCCAGCACTTGTTGTTACAGTAGTACTGCTACAGTAGCAGTCTCCTTTCACATGATCCTACAGCAGTGACACCTTCCATCTTCCAGTCGTCGCAGTCCCATATTCTTTCTGCCAGCCGTTACAGTAGTTGCAGCTACAGTACTAGTCACGATTTTCTGCTCCAGCGGCCGCAACAACTACATTTCTATCGCATAGTTCATCTACATTTTGGGTGAGTGGAGGTATGTTGTTTTCTAAGCTTTGATCATGAAATTCCTTCTATGCTGACTTGAATATTTTGGAAAATTCCCTCACCACACTTCATTTCGTTTTCCCTTCCATGACCTACACTATGTTGCATGAGGGCATGCAACCGATTCAGTTGGGGAGGGGGAACTATTGTCATAATCACCACATTTTTTTTCCTTTATCATCATTCCATTTTCATCCCATTTACCATTCCCAAAAATTTCTTTTCCAACAATCCCCTGATGCACTTTACTTCATGCATTAATATACATTGGCATGATTCATACCAAATTGAAAAAATGGCTTTCTTATACTCAGTGATGCTCTCTTATGCACATTGATAGCTTATGATTTCCAGTGAAGTGTGTGGTTACAATTATTATCATAACAGCAAAAAAAAAAAAAAAAAAAAAAAAAATGAATGTTGTTAACACAAGAACCAACATTCTTATATTCATGGTTGTTACACAAGAACCAACCATAGGAAAATGCCAGCTGTTACTCATGAGCTGTTACTCATGTCTCCCACATATCTTGGAAACATTCATCATTAAAAAGACACCATAAATCAAAGCCAAAGTTTAGATGCCAAAGGTTCTTCAGAAGATCCATGCATGGTTGCATGAGGACATGCAACACCTTCAGTTGGGGAGGATGTTAGGACTCAGAAATGTCGTATTTTCATCCACCTTTCCCTTCACTATTCCTTACATTTCATCGCCCTATTAAACCTTCATCATATCATTTGCATAAATACATTTGGGTTTCACATTATTATTTTCCACTTTATTCATTTTAGTATTAAAAGTGAATTTATGATTAAATATTAGAAAATATACATGTTTTCATATATATCTCAATTATGTGTGAGCTTTGTAATATGTAGGAATATGTGAATGATTAAATCAAAGAGACTTCTCAAATATCTCTTACACCATTCTAAAGGAGATAGTTATTCAAGCCTATTCTTAAGGAGAAGATCATGGAAGATTTGGATGGCATATCTTATCTAGGATTCATGAGAGATATGTGGAGGATTTGAAGGCACCATATCTTGTAATAATAGGAAAGTGGTTGAGAGTAGTTGAGAGAATAATGGATCTGTAATTAATGCATTCTTATCTTTTTCTTAAGGACTCTCATGTATAAAGGAGAGTGCTCCTTCTCCATTCCATTAAGTTGGAATTAGCTTAGATTAAGCTTGTAAGAGGGTTGTAATGAAGTTGGAATTAGCTTAGATTAAGCTTGTAAGAGGGTTGTAATGAAGTTGGAATTAGCTTAGATTAAGCTTGTAAGAGGGTTGTAATGAAGTTGGAATTAGCTTAGATTAAGCTTGTAAGAGGGTTGTAATGAAGTTGGATTGGATTGGATTTTGTATTTGTTAGATTAAGTCTTGATTTGAGATTCATAATGTGATTCAAGCATTTCATTGTTATGCTTTCATGGTTGTCATTTGATTATTGATTTGTGGATGTGAGCTCACTTATGTCGTTGTTGTTAACTCTTCACATGTTGTATTTCTCTTACGCAATTTCAATGCTTTCTTAGTTAGTGTTTCCATGCTTTCCTAGATTAATTTGATTTCAGCAATTTAGATTAAGTTAGATTAGATCTACTTCAGTCCTGCACAAACAGTGCACGTGCTTCGTCAGTTTACGTACCCCGGATTGATAAGTAAATAGTTGGGCAACTTACTGCAACGTAATTATTACGACATATAACTCACCTGACACCCCCGTCCACCAAAAATTCATCAAGCTCAATTTCGACGGTGCTTCCAAGGACAACCCAAGTCAAGATGGATATGGCGAGGTTTTTAGAGACGACATAAGCACTATAATAAGGGTGTACATAGGCTATATGGGAATCAATAGAAACAATGAAGTGGAATTATAGGATTTCATATATGGTCTAAATATATCCAGACGTCAGGATTGCAGACAGGTGGTCATGGAGGGAGATGCAAAAATTCTCATTAATACAATAAGCAAAATCCAAAATGGATCCCAAGTCAAACATATAATTTCCAACTGGTGCTTGGAGGACGATATAAGGATGATGGAAGCAATAGTTAAGGAAATCTTGGTTCTAATTACCCTCCATGTAAGGAGATGAATGGATAACAGAGTGGTGGATCAACTGGCCAACACGAGGCCATAACTAGGAACAAGAATTGTCAATGACTCAGTTTCTTGTGTGGAAGTGGAGGCCTTTATGCAAGAATTTCAGCGACTTGCTACAAAGGACGCTAAGAACATCTCCAGCTTCCCATGTTAGCTGAATAAGGAAGATATAGGGCCCACTTAGCTTGGCCCAGACTATGACAACAACATCATCATCATTAGACAAACCTCCCTAAGACAAATGGATAACCCGAGACACGCGGAGGATCTCATCCATGCAAAGCACATGGCAAAGGAAAGTAGTTATTAATGCAAGTTATTCTAGATCTTAAGATCCCTATGGATGAGTGCCGAGGAGGATTTTGTGGGGCACGGAAGAGAAGGTAAAAGTATAGAACCATGACGTACTTGGAGTACTTTGGGGTGAGTTTGGGCATGCCAATCATGGAAATCTATGGGTTTATTAGGATGGAACTGGGTAGGAGAATCTACATTCTCTTTTTGGTTAGTTGTATAGGAGGCAAGATGAAACATAGTCATCAACCCAAAAATATGATCATTCTCATGGAGAGAGGTAAAAGGACCGGGAACAAAGGGGCAGAACAACAAAGACCGACAATGAATTAGATATGTGCCACTTAAGCTAACAAATTTTATAGAGATTTCATCCCAAAGGACCTAATAATTAAGATCGAAGGAAAGAAAATCGAGATTTGGCTGGAAATATTCATATTTCAGCATGTGGAGAAGTACCAAGTGATAGATAACTGGTTTGCCTACCTAGGAAGCTCTCGTTCCCGTGAGGGTCCTTATGAGTATTCTCTTGTCTCCTTTTGGACTGGGAAAGTCACTCTCGAGCTCATTCTGGAGGATTAGAGGAAGGATATGGACGTTCAAAGAAATAAGTGGAGGATTTTGGAGGATATCCACAATGATGTGGATATTCTCAATGCAAATCTGACAAAGATAGCCTAGTGGTGGTGGAAACGCTACTGGACCTCCCGCCACTACAACATTTATCCCAACCCTGGGATCCATAGTACCCTCTATCCCTGTTTCCACAGGACCTACCCCTGACTCCACTATGCACCCAATCACGACATCCATACCCATAGGTAGTGGTCATGTCTCGACAACCACAGCCCCTTCGGTCACTGGTACTACCCTTGGGGGCACTACCTCTTCTTTTCATATCCCTCCTCCCCACATAGGTAGCTCCTCAATTCCCATTGCGACTAACCCCCATATACCTGCATCCGGTAGAGGTGGCCCCATGATCATCACCATGGCTAGCATGTAGGTCGGCCCTTCCATGTCACATCCTCCTACAATTTTTGACCTATCTAGATTGACCAACGAGCCCATCCGACATGATCCTACATGGCCTCCCATGCCTACCAAGATCCCTTCGGACATACCCAAGTTCGAGGGGAAGGGTGGGGAAGACCCCCGGAACCATATCATGTCCTTCCACTTGTAGTGTTCCTCTAACTCCATAGTGGATGACTCTATTTGACTACACCTATTACAACGAACCTTCACTGGCGTTACAACCAAGTGGTACATTGACCAGCCCCATGGGACTCATTCCACCTTTACATCCCTCACTTTGAATTTCATGTAGTTCTTCTAGCTACCAGTTCGTTGCGATGCTGGTCTTGAGATCCTCTTGTCTTGCAGACATAAAATGGCTACCCATATCATGGACCATATCCATGAATGGTGTAAACGTTGCAGTTTGTGTAAGATTAAATTAGATGACCGCATATTTTTAGATTGGTTCTTGAAATATCTTATACCAGCCATTGTTAAGGATGCGACATCTAAGCGACCCCAAACCGGAGAAGAGGCTATCCTTAAATCCCAACAGTTCATCCTTATCTATGCCCAATCGGGATACCTATACACCATATTACCTGACTCCACGTGCAAAGATACTTCTTGGAAGGATGCGCCGGGGGAATCCCATGCTACAGATGGCATCATCGGCCACATTGCGTCCACTAACCGACCCCCCGTGCACATGCCTCTAGCACACATGCAATCCGCTATGATCTGTGGTCCCGAATTTTCACGTACAACAACTCATTCTTGAGCAACACCTTCGTATGTGACACCGACCCACAATGCTCAAACATATGGGCCCACATACATGACACCTAGCTATGGTCATAACCAGCAAGAGTAACCCCCTCTTGCGTCCCTACGGCTTACTACCATCCGCTTCCCACTCCCGCTCGCCCCAACCTCAAGCTCCCCCAACCTATTATCCACCACAGGTACCGCCTGCACCCACTCAACCTCAGGCTCCCATTGCACCTCAAAGAAATTTTATGCTCAGTAAAAACAACAATCAAACCAACCCGCCCCCAACAACCAGCAAGGCCAACAAGACAGAAGACACCGACGGAATCATGGAAATAATCAATGCCAAGGGAGGGGCGGACCTCCCCCTAACCCCCCGGTTAATAATGGCACCAATACCACGAATCAAGACCCCAATCAACTTCCCCGACAAGGTAAGAACCCATAGTTACAAACCAATCATCCATGTTCCTTCTGTAATGTTTATGGACACTACACTCACCATTGGCCTCACTTAGCGGAATCTCGCTAGCTTTTGGACGAGGCTAACCACCGCAACACTACCACCGTTGATCAGGAACAACTTCAACCAACTCAAACGAAACAACCTCCTATGGTGTTACAAAATCCCTTACCCACACAAGGGGTCATTACAGCACAACCTATGACATTAAAAAACCCGCTACCTACGCAAAGGATCCTCACCACACAACCACCCGCCACCTATGGCGCATCCACAAGTCAAGTATTTGATTCGGGAGTCCACCACCTTCTAATGATGTCATCGATTGATGTCAATATACAGACTCGTCGTAATCAATATGGTTCGGCTACGGAGCCCATACCAAAAAATAAGGCAACTACGGCAACTCCCATTGACTAGTCATTATGCCTACCACCACTGCCGAATGAAGGAGCTCCCAAAGCCCCCAAATTCCCTCTGCACTGCATTACTAATAATCCTAACACTCGCGCCGCCCCTAATTATAACATCGTGGATGACTTGGCCCAGTCTCCCTCTACCATGTCAGCCTTTGAAGTTCTAAAAACCTGCCCAGGACAACGAAAAGCATTGTTATCCGCGTTAACTGCAATTGACCCTTTGGACTCAAGACTGATGGAATTCGACTTAGATCAGTTAGAACCCCGCATGCCTTCATCTCTTGCATTTCAGATTTCAATGACAATCTGAAACCTGGTTATACACCAATGCATCGTCGATGAGGGCGCCTCCACATTCACATGGAAAAAACTAGGATCCCCTTCTTTGCAAGCATCAACAACGGCCCTTCGAGGTTAAGATTCCCACGCAGCCCAACCGCAAGGCCTTCTTGCCAATGTCCCCGTCCAACTAGCCGAAAAAACTATCTTGATTGACATAGAAGTCGTAAATGCCCAGCTAGACTATAACCTCCTTTTAGGACGCAGCTACATGTACGCAATGAAGGTCGTTTCCTTATCCGTGTTCCCGCTCATGATGTTCCCCATGCGGGACGGGTCATCAAACTTGACCAACTCACTTACTACGACCCGAATGCTCCTGCGATGCCAGACAATGTCCTTCCCATGGTCGAAAAAACTATCTTGGGCATGCCTACTTCTTTTATTTCCACCATAGGGATGGGTCTCTACCCCAAGGCCCCGATGACTTCCACCTTTTTTTCCTTACCACTAACGCCACCGACCATCAAGATATCATATTTTTGCACTATTTCATCAGGCCAAACAACTCCTGCAACACAGCCTATAGCTCAACCTGTACCTTTTCTGCAACACCATCGGCCACCTCAACCTCAACCGTCGTAAGTACCTAGTCATGTGGGAGCAACCCCAATCCACAAAATCCATTTCTTGTTTCCCCCATCCGGATTTGTAAGCGTGCCAATCATGGCAATGTTGAACCTTTCGATATTGAAATTGGGACTCCCTGTCTGGTACCTACCTGCACCCAATCCGGTACCAACCCCCCAGGTCGTTCTTCAACTGGTTCAACCAATTAACACTACCAATCACCCTCATCTCGGCATGTCGGCAACAACCTCCCACAAACCCACTCCCTAGCCTCGCAAAAGATATGGGGGAAAATCCACGAAAACTAACACCCCGTCAACTGTGAACAAAGCTGTGAACCCACCTCCTCAAGCCCATGCACCCACAAAATGCGCTTTATGTGATACCTTGGGTCACGCTACTCATAACTGTCCACACTTGCTCGAACTTCGTGCCCATATGGATTCATTGAACAATAACGAAAAACATTCCCATTGTTCAATTGTTAACCCCCCCATAGGCACGCAACAAATCAATGTGCACCGATCAATCATGTGTAGTTTGCCGTATCTATGGCCATTATTCCGACCACTACCCCGAATTACCAGAGTACCATTTGGTGCTCCATGAGTTGCGACAACCATCTTTAGAGTCTTCGATTATTGCTATTGAGGTGATCCACCACCCAAAATCCTCATCGGCTAAGGTAAACACCATTTATACTATTTCAACCATCGACACCACAGTTGCGTCATCAACTTCAACTGATCCCCTTGACCTATCTGTTCGAATCGACGAGGAAATCACATGTCCACGGCATGGGAGCAGGCCCAAAAACTCACCTACTCATCATCGTCGTCATTCTCATCGTAGATACTAGGGGCATACACCCCGCAAGGGTAATCCCTCATCATCATCTCATCAATTCAGGTTGCCACCATGGCCAATAGCCTCATGGTACACCCACCTTCCAGTAGTTGGTCGATGCCCTGTTGACCCCTCTCTGAGACAGCATCTGCACCACATTGACACCTATCGACTAGGGGGCATGATCGGTTACCTTGACCCTTGGATAGGAGGCATGCTCAATCATATTGACCCTACCCCATCACATCTATATCAATATTGCAATGAGCTCATCTCTCAAACCAACACATATGTGATCCACAATCACAAACACCATGCCCATAGCATGGGGGCAGGCCATTAACCCTACTCACTTTTTTCACATGAGTGATCTCGACCATTTTCTAGGTCACACATCATTCGTATGCAATTTTTATATTCCAGACACTCATTTATGCTCAAGTATCCTTGTTTTGTGTATAGGTTCCAATCATGTTGAGATCCACTTGTTTTAGTCGACAACTAATATCCACAGGTATAACCCCTTGTATGGCATATAGGTCATCCTTTCCCTTTGAAAATTTGATGCATTGCCTTAGTCTTCTCCCTTGCACCTGTAGGACCCCCCCTCTGCCCGAGTAGGTGGCCCCACCCAACCACCCTTTCATTTTCCCTGCTCGGAAGTAGAGCCTCCCTCCACATGGGTGACTATTCTTAGAACCCCTTTCATTTGGCACCCATGTCGTTCAATCCCCTCTTAGGATTGGTAGCCCCCGTAGTTTGACATATTGAGTTGAAGCCACATGTAGTTCCTCATATCGTCGCTCACTGGCCTTTCCTTGGACTCCCATCATGGAGTTTTTGTTAAGCCCTTTTTCTGACTCATTAAAGAATGAAAAGATCACCGATAAATCTTGATTCCTTTTATGCTCGTTAAAGTATCTGAAAGGGTGTCTATTCACTATAAGTTTACCCCTTTTTTGGGCTAGATGGAGTAATTACGGAAAAGGAATACTCTAGTCTCTTTGGCTAGAATAGCTCTCCACTGCATACTTTTAGGATTTTTCAGGATTTGGGGAGTAATCTACAAAAAAGAACCCCCTCGGAGTGTTCTTATTTCTTTCAGACTCTCTAAAATTGAAAGTGACCACGAGCGTTCACCATCCTGGGCTTGTATAAATCTACACAACGGTATCTTCTCACCACTTCAGAGTCTTCTTATCGCTTTCAGACTCCTTAAAATTGAAAGCACCAACAAGCACTTACCGTCCTGGTCTCGTCAAAATCCACACGACGGTACCATATTGAGTGCACTTATATCCCTTCTTTGAGCTCAGTAAACCTTGAAAAAGGCCCAAACAGTGCCTCTCGGCGCCACGACAGATCACGTACATCCCCATGTTATGGAAACATTACTAGGCACGGTCGCCTTTCTTCAGAGTATTCGGTGATGAGTCATACCTAGAGTCTCCCGATATGATTAATCAGTTCCCCCTTCCCCAGTTGAGTCTCCCCCATTACAGTTACGGCTCCTGATTCCCTAAGCTATGGTCCTCTCCCCCCGAGATTGGTTTCACATGTTTTCCGGTCAACCCTTCCATCATACTTTGAACAAAGGAAGTTTGAGTCCCGTCACTCCACGACCTTCATTTCCCTCCACAGTGTCTCAATCTTAGGTCCAGTTCTATCACATCTTGGTCGTATACCTCGCGCGCCTATCAAGGAACCCTCATTTCCTTGGTAGTTGCAGGTCTCCCTCTATCAATGCCAGCACATCTATTCCAGAGGATAGACCCAAAGGTGTATCTTGGCCTCACCTCCATCAGTGGTGAGTTCCTATGGATAAACGGAGAGGAGTCCTTAGTGCCTGTTTGGTTGGTTGTTTCTCACATGATCGACTCCAAATCCCTCATCGCACCGTTGAGATTAGTACATGGTATTGGTCCTTTTAGTTGATTGGTCAAAGACCCCTGATGTCCCCTGACTCTATCAATTTGGTGAGTCTATTTGGATATCCAGGCTGCGTTGGAGACAGTGTTTGGAATCCCTCCTGTTATATGCTTCCTAGAGTATCCAGTTCAGATGCAATTTAGGGTACCTTTGGGATTTTGAATCTCAGTCGTTGAGTCCATACAATTGTTGGACCCCTTCAGCTGCCGCAGTGCATCAGTTGTTATGGTACCACATTCATGATGGATGCCAATGTTTCTAGTTCCATCTCTTCAGATCAGTCATGGTTGGACCATGAATATGTCCCAGAATTGTGTCCCCTTTGGACCATTATGATGTACACAACAGTAATCCATGTATTGTTCAGGACCCCCTATGGGGATCTCTATTTGTATTTATTGATACATTGACACGAGCATGGGGATGCCCACCTCGTCCATGTATATTTTAGATTATATGTACCTCATCCATTATGAGTATTGTATTTGCAGTGCATCTCTTGTGCTGTTCCGCTGAAGTATATGCTCTTCTCCGAAGCAGTCTCTAACTTAGGTCACCACCACCACACCATTATTTTGAAGGTCCTATGATGTCTATTGGTCATACGCTTAGCTCCTAACCTCACACATCGGGGGGCAATATGTTAACACAAAAAAATGACCATGCATCATACATACCCTAGTCCTATGTTTAAGACCCTCAAACATGAAAATTAATGCTAAAAACCCAAAACACATGATATCCTAAGTCTTAAACCCCACTTTGGACAAGATCCCTAAAAAATAGGAAACCTCCACCAAAATAGGGTTTGCCCCAAAAATAGGGAAGTCCACCAAAAGTGGAGGATGTCCGCACAAGATCTAAAACTCCCGCCCATATTCAAATTTTACAGGTGGTGAAATAAAAAACCATCATGGTTTAGGGTTCTCATAAAACCTAAACCACACTTATATATATTTCATTTTCACCCTCATTTGACATATGCGAACCATTTTTCCTTTGCAGGCCTCCATCTCTTCGAATCTACCCCTCTGCAAATCCTCCTGTGTGAAGGTTGAACACCTCTTAGTTCCCTTCACTTCCATTCATCCAAGACCTTTTTCATTCATCCCCCATGGTGGCTCGGTAGAGGAGGACTACTCGGAAAACCAGAGAGTTGCACCAACTTCAAACGGATGCATGAGCCCTTTTCCCATCAAGGTAATTTGAAACCTTTGTAACTCAATTCTTCATAAATAATATAAAAAATTCTTTCATGTATGTTTCGTGAATGTATAAAGAATATATGGTTTACAAAATGCATGTGTTTTTACTCAAGTAAATCTTGGTAAATAGGTAGTTCTCATTTTCTACTGCTTATGACCGCATGTATATCTTAGTCTTATTTCGATTCATGTTGCTTGTTCTCATATTTTAGTTTAATTTTCATTTGTTTTTACTTCGGTTTACTACACATCTCACACATAGAGCCACGAGAACCACTCTTTTGCATGCTATCTACCTCGTCTTCCTTAAGCTAAAAGATCCTTCCATTTTTTCTTGTTGGAGTGCAAAGACACCACCAACAGAGCACTTGTGCTAATTTAAAAATATAGTTCTAATGTTAAGTCGCATATCAAGATTGGTCATTGTTCACTGAAACACAACCATATTGTTCAAGCCCCCTTTTATTTTTTTACAAACAATCACATAACATATCATGACCTGGGTATACTAAATAACTTAGCAAGGATAAGGGCAAGGTCAATCGAAAGTCCAATGACATATAATCCTCATAGCAGCTAAATGTGGCTTGCAGAAAACAAAAGTATTTATCGAATTACTTTATCTCACCGGAGTCAAGATTTCAAAACCTTTTGAACATGCACCCCCCCAACAAATCCTAACTCTGAAATTTTTCTTTGGCTTTGTGAATGCTCATGAAACAGTAAAGGTGTTTTAAAGGGAAAAATGGACAGTTATAGTTGAGGAAGAATGCATGAGGTTCAATTACCCATTGCAGAGGAGTGAGGATGTATGAATGGAGGTTGAAATGCAGAGGAGGGGTGATCATGGCATAAAAGGTGGTGAAATTATTCATAAGCCATATGAGTGGTCAGGATTAACCCTTGACAAAATCCTTTCCAATCAAATTAAATTCCAAATAAGCAGTGGTACAATGGAACCCGAGGTGGTAGGAATTTAGGTAAACGAACTTCCTTGTTGGTGTTTTGGAAACGTTAACAAATCATTTATAAAATCCCAATAAAATCATTCATAGCATTAACATTCAATGCACAGGATCAACATTTATATATGTAAATGAATATCACCTAAGGACCATGTCTCATGTACAATTAATTACATCATACCTCTGGACTATGTCAAGGTGAGCACAAATCATGACTCCTCGTTACATTGCTGCAATGTAACATATCAACCCTTTAACACTATGATCACTAACGTTGTGATCAATAACATATTGTAACCCTAAAATGCAACATTACACCATGATTTCGAGGCTCGGGTAGGCTTTTCCAACTAATATTATCATGTGATGCCTTTATATTCAAGTTTTGATTGTATTAAAGTCGTCATATGTAACCTTGGAGGAGACACAGTGTTGTTTTATCCAAACTTCTATCCAAGAATTCATATCACCAAATAATGCACTAAGTTTTTAAATACCATCGCATTGCACTATGTGCATATCGTTCCTTTTTAAAATATAAAAATGCAGAAAATGGGACATCTCCTTAAACCAAAGCACACCATAAAATATGCCTTAAATAATCATGGTGTCATCAACATATAACCATCCAAAACAAGATCCAAAACTGTGCAAATTTATCACTATATCCATTATGTCTCCTCGACGTCTAGATGGGGCCCCAATTTCCTTTCCTGCATTATGTTGTTATTTTATTGGATATATTTGGATGAAGAAGTGGGTTAAAGAACAAGTGATGCGAGAAATTTGCTATGCTTCACAAATTATTAGTGTTGATTTGAAAATCAAGTCAACACATAGATTTTTTCTTGGTTTGACTAGGAAAGTCTTTGTTAGGCTGAGTTAGTTCAAGGGCACCTTAATGTCATGAAGGATATGTATGGAAGAAAAAAACACACATTTCTTTGATACATGTGATTTAGATTATGTTGATAATGAAATGAAGATACTAATAACAAGGGAAATAAGATAGATATATTTCAAAGGTGCAATGATACAATGTAACCCAAACTCTATTAAAGAATGAAATAGTGAAAACATTGCAATATGCAAAAGCAATACAAAGTGGCTATAATGATGATGGATTATCTCTAAGAATAGATTTTTTCAACTATGTTCATTTGCAAAAATTCCTTCACAAGAGGTTGAAACGATCTTTTAACATAATTTCTAAAATACTAAGATCCTAAACCTGGACCCTAAGAGAAGAGGTGGCAAGAGGAATGTGTGTCACGAAGAGCTTGATAGGTCAACTTCCTAGGCCACAACATTTGCATATGAATTTGGGTCAGAGGCACTTCTTTGTCCATTACAAAGCTTATTCCAAGCTCTATGTGTTTGGTTGACCTTGCAATCAATGATTTATAGAACCAAAAATGCATGGAAAATTCCCAAAAATGCATCAAAAGTTCATGACCTAAAAAACTATTGTGACACCAGCAATGTATAGACAATTTTTTAGTTAGTGGAAGATTTGAGGGCCACATGTATCCACCTAGATCACATGGGCTTGTGTTTATAGACATTTGCACTATGGGTAATCAGAATTGAGATCTTCCTTTCCTCCAAGAAATCCCTCTTCTCCTCTTCAGTGAACCACTTGATTGGTTGAGATCCCTCTATCAACTTTCTCAATGAAGAATGAATTAATCAATCCTATAATCAATAAACCTTAACTTCATCATGTAGTCCACCTTCTTATGGTCCATCTAAAATAATCACTTACAATGATTCTCTATTATTTATTCAATGACATAATGGTTCAACTTCCAATAGACAACACTAATTGTCTAGTTGACAAACCCCTAGTCCATGAATGGCATGCAAACATTTCCCTCACTAACACCTATCCAAACTAACATAATTCTATTGGAAAGGCCTCTTTCCAATCCTTCATTCAATGTCAATTCATCTAGAAGATTTGGTCTTTCATTCATGTCCTTGGCATATGCATGCTAGTCGATGCTACTAGTTGATTTTCTCTTTGTAAGTACTCATTTAGCCAATCGACTTGCCACTAGTTGATTTTCTTTGTCATTGATTTTTTCTTGGTCAAATATCCTTTAGCCAATTGACTTGCCATATTAAGCTTCCTTCATTGATCCTAACTTATTCAATCTTCACTTAATCCAATTTCAAATAATTTTCTTATTCATTGTTTTGCAAATATATTGTTAATTATGTACTTGTTCCTCATGATACTCAACTTTTTAAATGATCTTCACTATACATTTGATTATGAGTGCATATAGTTGACACCAACAAGTAAAATACTTTACTTGAGCTTCTCATTCTAAGAGATATCAAGGATGTACTTAAAGCTCTGTTGGAACTCTCTCTTTCTTTGAGTCTCTTTTGTGCTATGTAATGGTCTGTGTACCTTATTTAAGGTTATGTAACTTAGCCATATTTTGTTCATGGTAGTATTAGCAATTATTTTTTTCTAAAATGCTATTTGAAGTTTCTCCACAATGGATCCTTCTCCTTGATCATATTTAGGAAGCTTTGGTTCCCAAATCACAAGTAGTCTTTCACGCGGCTAGACTGAAGATGACCACTCTTGCCATTGTATTTCTTGAGAAACCTTCTGAAATTCCTTGTCCAATCTCTCTCTCTCTCTCTCAGGTGAGCTCTTGTGGAAGAAGTGTTGTGCACAAACTAGGAGGAGGTTTTATTTTCTATAGAGGATTATTTCCATGATGGAATAGTGGACAAAGAAGGGATTGCTATTCTTTTTGTCCTCATGTTGGAACTTCTCCTTGGCTTTTTGTTTGAGCTTCTCTTCTCCTCTTGATAATTCACATTTTGACTTAAACTTACATGCTTCTCTTGTGTCTTTATCATCTCTCAATGTCCTTATAGGATTTGAAGTATTTGATTGTTAATTATGTGCTTCTCTCAATATCCTAGTAGGATCCGGATTATTTGATCATTAATTATGTGCTTCTCTAGATGACCTTGTAGGATTTGAATTATTTGATCATTAATTATGTGCTTTTCCTCCTGATCATGGAGCAATTGTTCAAGATCAACCTTGTAACTATGGGATTTGATACCATAAACTTCTTATTGTTTTGACAAACTCTATTTCTTGGTTTGGCTTTGTATACTTCTCTTACACAATGTGGGGGTTGGGAAGCTACTATTTTTTCTTAATAGAAGATTTGATGAGCAATTATTGAGGTGCTCATATAAGTCAATATGCACACCTCAATAGTTAACTTATTTTGTTGAGCCATCTACCAAAAATATACTCTTGATGAAGAGGTCACAAATTATAGATTCAAATCTTATGAATTCCCTCAAAGTTAAAGTTCCAATAAACCAGAGTTCCAATGACTTATCACCCCTTAAAATAGAGGTTAGAGATAACTTACATGATTTCCAATAACTTATATGTGGGAGATAAATTAAGTGATTTCCAATGACTTGTCACTTGCTATTGGATAGAACTTATATGCCTTTTGGAATTGCTAACTTTTTAGTTTTATAACATTTTGGACTGTGCTGTAACAGGTACAAGTGAATAGACACTGAGAATTTTTTTATTGCATGGTTTACGAGAATGCATTGTTTATTTAACAATTTTTTTCGACCCAATATAGATTCAAATCTAATAGCCAATTATTGCTTCACCCCAAATATGCAATATGCTCATTATTCCCGACCAGCATCTTCAAATCCATCTGGATTGCCCCATTTTTCAGTACTTTCTTCAACACATTTCTGTTTCAAATCAAATCGCAAATCGTTTTTTCACCTAAAAAATGCAATATGCTCACAGTTCCCAACCACCACAAAGATATACTCAATACTTCTGAATCAATCTCCGATTTGCACTGACTGCATTTTTTAATGGATCAATCTGAGTGTAGTTATTTTTTATTCAAATTTCAACAGATATGATAAAAAGTTGTACTTTGAAGAACGCATAAAAATAAGTATGAATTATGTGGAAGATGTGGAAGCATCCCATAAGTTCTTCCACCAAATTTTCCATATAAAAAAGTCAGTGCAGTAAAATAATGCATTAGTGACATTATAGTATGATCGCATTCATTTAACTAAATGTTTTCGTACACGAATTAGAAGGTTGAGTGTTTTATACACCTAAGTAATGTTTTATGGCGTTAAATAAGTAATCTGTAGCAAATGTTCATTTGGCAGTAGTTTATTTAATGTGTATTATGAACAGTTGGATTGATCATTAAAATAGATTTAATGGTTCATATCGTTGTAACACCCATTAAATACATTGGTGCTTATTAAATGCCCATGCTTTAAACCTTACGTACTATGTAACTATTACAGGTTGCTTATTGAATACCAATGCGTTAAACCTTTAGACTACGTAATGCATTGTTCTATATAGTTTTACCTACTATCTTTAACGTATACGAACCAGTTTCAGTGTAGGTCACCTGCTACAACCAACAGCAGGGGTTGGTTGAAGCTTGAGACAGATTCATACCAAAATATAAACATGACCACGTTCATTACAAGCTGTTCCGTGTGGCGTTTCAGTTGCTCAAATCCTCTTGCTAGTAAATCCAGGCTGCGCAGTTCTGAATCAACCGAAAGCAAATCTCCATGCAATCCAGCTGTTGGATTATTAGAACCTTTTTCATATGGAATAACTGCTGCGTGATTCCGCACTTCTTTTGAAGCTCTTGCTTTCAGAGCTGCTGATCTACGCAGATTTGTTGGCACAAATCAGGGAAGAGAAGCCTGTCAAAACATGGTATACAGTATATAGAATATATCTATACAACTCACACCGAAAGAATGAGTAATTTTAAGAAGTCGCAATAGAGGGATCTTGATGGTTTATTTTATCAAAATATAATCCTCCCATTTTCAATGTCTCCACAATGGATTACATCTCCTTGTCATAGCTAGGGTAGTGAGCAATGCATTGATAGCATAATACGAGGCATTTGTTTCAATTTTGAATGATGGTTGTACGTAGTTCGGAAAAAATGAGTACCAATATAAACCAAATGCAATGTTTCAGATCCTCAATGGTTTTTATTGTGCATCTGTCCAAACAAACTTGGCTTTGGCTTCATCCTTGGTCACGTAGCTTAAGGGCCAAACTATATGGAAGAACCTCAACACAAACATGAGGTAGTTGACGAATCCCAAGAAGCTACAAAGCTCTATTAGTGTCTTTGTTGGAAATGGGTGACAACCAGGTGATTTAACTAAGTTTGGTCAGTTATGAGTAACCGTGCAAAAAATATATTTATTTCTTTTATTCTCGTAGGAGAAGGGTTGACTAAGTTGAGAGCTCTTGTAATCTTCATATTCTAAATAATAAGAGAACCCATACCATTGCTCCGTGGATGTTTCCCTCTCGGAGGTTTTACCAAGTAAATCACTGTGTACATTTTATATGTTTGTCGTTATTTACTTTCAGCTTGTTTAATTTCTTCGGCTGCATATTAGCTCTTTGATGCAAAAGTATTTAAAGTCGGATCTACCTTGTGATGTCATAGGTCATCAATACTTGTTGAAAATTCTTTAGATGCTTCTCCTAGGTTCCACTGAAAATAAGGATATCATCCAGATATATGACTACAAAGGAATTGGTGAATGCCAAGAGGATAGTGTCCATCATCCTCATGAATATCACATGGGAATTAGTAAAGCTGAAAGGCATGACCAACCATTCGAAGAGAGCTTTAGACTTGAAGGTTTGTCTTTCACGCATCCATTTTCTTGATTGGTTGTTGGTATACCCTCACTTCATATCAATCTTACTAAAAAAACTTAGTGTCCTTGCATTGATTGAGAAGATCATCAATATGGGGGATTGGATTCTTGATTGTGATTTTGTCCAAGGTTCTATAATCAATATAGATTTACCAAGTCCCATCCCTTCTTAAACTAGTAGGATCAAGCTCTTGCATGGTGAGGTGTTGGGCCAAATGAAACCCTTTCGTTTTATCTCTTGAATTTAGTGTTTGATCTTCTCATTCTCCAAAAGAGATCCCCTGCATACTGGATTGTTAGGTAGAGTGGTACCCAATGTCAAATCATTCGCATGCTTTCCCTTATAGTGTAGAGGTACCCTTATAGGTGAGACAAAGATGTTTGTGTATCCTTCCACCATTTTGGCCACCTGTTTTTTTTGTAGAAATACCTCTTATAGAGGTCCTGGTGGTCGTGGTGAAGAGGAAAAATCTCTCAGCTTGAAAGCCATTACCTTCTTGTGCCACTTAGTTGTGATCATAGAGATTGCACTAGTCAATGTTACCTTTTATATCATATATACAATTGAGCTCCCAAAGTAATAATGACACTACAAGGGCTAGAGTCATAAACATCATGGTGCTTCCACGTATATGGTTATCCTAAAAGAGCATTACAAACTTAAAGCGATGCAACATCACAAGTACCATATCTTTGAAGAGTTTTATTCCATAGTGCAAGCGACATTACTCATAGACATGGATGTCTCATCAACATCTCAACTAATCGATGGTATATTGTTGGGGGATGCGCCACCATCACTGAACTTCAACTTCTTAATGACCTCCAATAAGATCCATTTCTTCTCACTGTTACTATCAACTATAAACTTTAGTGGAGTCTCTTTCACCTACATTTGTGAGTGGAAGGGGTAGACACATTCCTCAAGCTCCTTTAGGTCCTTTGGGTGAGCACTTGAGGTAAATGATGATAACACTAAGTTCCATGTTGATGATCTACTTCCCTTATCATATTTTGAGGCTTTTAGTTCAACCAACAATGATATTTTGGAATGCCATTCACCAGTGGTGTGTCAAGGGATTTTATGGGTCTCACACCACTTTTCAATGTCCTTTGGCCTCCTGCTATTCTTATTTGCATGTGGATTTGACTAGTTATCTCAAGGTTGGTTATCCTTGTTCTTTCCTTTGTTATGCCAATTAGGGTTGCGTTTAATATTCTTTTGATGTTGAATTGCAAACCCAAACTCTTTCTTACTCTTCTCTCAAAACTTTTGTTTGATGTTGACAACACACCTATAAGTGAATCTAGGTGAAGAGATGTTCAAAAATTGCATTTCTATTTAGATGTTCCTTTGTAGGCAACTGTCATATTTTAGAACCATGCATTGCTCAAATCTTGATACCTAGCTTTTAATGAAAGATAGCATGGAAGGTATCGGTGTACTCCAACACCCCCTAGTCTTTATCCTAGAACAAAGTTGTCAATCTCATGTATTGGTCATCTTAGTTGCCAACATGGTTGAATCAACAAATTTGCCCAAATGGATTATGTCTCAATTGCTTCATATTTGTTTTTAGAATGTTGCACATAGTCAATTTTCCACCAATTCTTGACATGGGTAAGGGAATTAAGGAGCATGAAGGTGGTCTTGTAATTATTGGATATTTTTTGGATAAGGTAATACCCTCTAGCGTACCTCTGTCTATCTTTCATTCAAACAAAAAAATGTCAAAGCTAACTCGTACCTTGAAGGGTGTTGTACCTCTGAAGTGCTTTCTTGTCGAAGGTGCCTCCATTGTCATTGGGAGTCATTAAAGGATCTAGGTGAAATCATCCATTATCTAATTCTTTTGCCTCCTAAGGGATTCCTTGAGTAACATCTTGATAAGATCTACTTCTTCAGTGTCTTTCTTTTCATCCTTCATGGGAAGTCGCTTAGGTTGGCAAGAGAATTCTTCGCCAAGCACAATTAGTCCAAGGATCAACTCCCTATACCTCGACTTCATCAAGCACATGTATGGAAAAACAACAAAGAGCGGGTTGCTCTGATATCACTTACTTAAATTACGTTGAGAACAAAGATAGCAATAAAGAGCGGAATAACATAAATATATTGCAAACGATGATACAATGAGATCCAAACTCTATTAATGAATGAAATATTGAAAACATCACATTATATCAAGCATTACAAAGTGGTTATGATGGTGGTAGATTATTTTTGAAAAGAGATGTGTTGACTGCGTTCTTCGCAAAAATCCCATCACAAGAGATCGAAATTACTTTTTAACAAAAATCTTGAAAACCTAACCCTACGAGATAGAGTAGCAAAAAGAATATGGGCCTTGAAGAGTCTATATTAAGTCAACTTATGAGGACCACAACTTTTGCATACAAAACATATTTGGGGTATTTCTTGGACCATTATAAAGCTTATTTTGAGCTCTATGTGTTTGGTCACTCTCATGATCAAAGATTGTCATGCTATGCCAATCACCAAAAATGGATGAGAAGTTCCCCAAAGAATGTACTAGAAGTTTAGGACCTACAAAATTGTTGTAATATTGGTAATGTGTAAAACCATTTCTAAGTCAATGGCATATTTGAGTGGCCACATGTATTCACATGGACGATATATGATTATGTTTATAATGCTTGGCTCTCTTGGTAATTAGAGTCATGACCTTTCTTTCCTCTAGGAAATTCCTCATCCTCTTTTCAACAAGCCACATCTTCAATTGATATTCCATAATCGACTTTCCCACTGAACAATGAATCACTTAATCCTCTGGCTAGTGAACCTTAACTTCATATACTCTACCTTCTTATGGGCCATCTCCGAGAGCTAGTTAAAACCATTCATCTTTTGCATACTTTCATTTACACAATGTTTTGACTTCCCTTGGTAATCGATGCTAGTTGAAAAGCCCCTAGTCCATGAATGTCGTGCAAAGCATTTCTCCCTGACACCTATCCAAATTAACATAATTCTATTTGCAAGGCCTCCAACAAATCCTTCATTCAATGTTGAATCATCTAATGTATTTGGTCTTCCAGTCATGTCTTCAACATATGCACACTAGTTAACACCACTAATTGACTTTCTTCATCATTGATCTTCTCTTGGTCAATGCTCCTTTAAATAATTGACTTATTATAATTGAGGTTCCTTGGTTTGTTTTTATCGTCACTCAAATTCAATTTCAAATCATATTTTTATTTATTGTTTTGCAAATATCTTGTTGATTATGCGAGTCTTCCTCATGATGCTTGCCCTTTTACATTACCTCTACTTAAGTTGTAGCCTCTACAATTCAAATTTGATTTTGGGCTAGGGTTGATACTAGTAAAGAAAAAACTTTGCGTGGCTTCTCATTCTAAGAGAAATCAATGTCATACTTAAAGAGCTCAAATCCAATTTCAAATCATTTTTTCATTTATCGTTTTGCAAATATATTGTTGATTATGTGCTTCTTCCTCGTGATGCTTAGTCTTTTACATGACCTCTACTTAAGTTGTAGTCTCTACAATTCAAATTTGATTTTGGGGACATATGCTTAATACTAGAAAGGAAATACTTTGAGTTTTCATTCTAAGATGAATCAATGACATGCCTAAAAAGCTTCTAGAACTCTCTATTTTCTCTCACTTCAAGGGTCCTTGTACTTTGTTCAAGGTTACCATATTTTGTTCATGATATTATTAGACAACGATTTTTTGTAAAATACTATTTGAAGTTGCTCAATAATAGATCCTTTTTATCGATCTTGTTTAACTAGCTTTGGTTACTAGACCACAAGGAATCTTTCCCTACTAGATTGAAGATAGTCATTCTTGCCACTATTGTTAGAGCTTCTCCTCTCCTCCATTGCATTTATCTTCCCTTGTTTCTTTATCATCTCTCAATGTCCTTGGAAATTCTTATCTTGAAATTGAGTATGTGTTTCTTGTCTTGATAAAGGGAAGCAATTGGTCATGACCAACCCTGTAACTACGGATTTTATCTCATAAGCTTCTTATTGTCTTAAAAAATTCTCACCTTGGAATGACTTTGTATGCTTTTATTACACAACTTTAGGGTTTGGGAAGGATGTCATATTTTTAAATGAAAGATTTAATAGCTCAATCAAATTCCAATTCTTAAGGTACTCATGTAAGTTAGCCAATATGCAAACTCTAAAAATTGGCTTAATTTATTAAACAATTTATCTAAAACATATTATTATTGAAAAAATTATAAAATATTTAAATCCAATTATCCAAATATCTAAAGATCTAAAAGAAGAGGAATATAATTTTTTATTGAAAAGGAAAAAGCTAATATATAAAACTAAGCCTAAATCCATAAAATCCAACCGAGACTCATATTATACATTAAAAATACATAATTGTTATATCCTCTCAACAAGATTTCCAATGACCTGAATAAATATTAGAGACAATTTATTAAAGAAAATTATAAATAACTAGCCACTAATTGTTCTACATCTCACGGATTAAATCCTGGTATCACCTTATAAATGCAATATGCTCATAATTCTCAACCACCACAAAGTTACATTCAATATTTCTGAATCAATTTATGATTTGGATGGAGTCCATTTTTTAATGGACCAATCTAAGTGTGGTAGCTTTTTTAATCCAATTTCAACAAAGATGATAAGTCCGAATTAAAGAACGCATAAAATATGAATGAAGAACACAAAATAAGTATGAATGACGTGTAGGAGATGTTTAAGATAAAGATCCCATAAATTCTTCCACAAAATTTTCATGACAATTTTTCCATATAAAAAAAAGGAATTGTAGTAAAATAATGCATTACAGTAGAATAGCATTCATTTAATAGAATGTGTTCGTACGCTGATTGACAGGGTGGTGACTGAAACATGTGTTCGTACGCTAATTAGTCTAGTAGGGTGAGTGTTTTATAGAACTTCAGACTACGTAATTCATTGTACTACATTACATTTGCATTCATTTACGAAAAATTGTATTAGTTGAGATTGTTAGTATTGTACTTGTTCACAGTTCATCACCTCTCATGCTGTGTGAATGTTCTCAGTTCTCACATATACACTTAATTCTTAATATGCTCAATTTATGCAAAATTGTTAAAGATTTATACAACCTAAATTCATGGCTTCCAACAGCGACCTCCTCAGAAAAACACAAATAATCACATATTTTTCAAAGTTTTGATGAAATTTAAGATATGGTGGTGCATCTGAATCTGGTTACAAATGGACATGACTGAACTGAAAATGAAAAATGACATCCAATTTATCTACAACACATTGCCATCTGGGTTTAGACAAATTTAGAATGCAGCTGCTGTCAAGATAAGGGGATCATTCTCTGGAGCCTGGATCTCTCACTTTGTGCTAAAGAAAGCAACTGTGCAACCCCTTCTGTGCATATTCGATGAACAATCTTGTTCATGCATTCAAACTGTATTACTCCACCAGCAGTCTCAAGCCCAAAATAACATCTCTCCTCTGTTCCTGATCCTGCCAATAACTCTCTGCCAGGCCAAGCAGGCAAATCTATGCAAACATCAAGCACAATGCCTGCCATATCACCAGTTCCAATAATTATAAAGAGCAGTTTCCAAAAAAATGCAGCAAGATTGCAAAAACAAACATAAGCATATCTGCTTACGCTTTTTCTTCTTCGTGAAAGTACCACCAATGTGCTTGCTCTTAAGTTTCACTACCACCTACAAAGCATCAAGCAACTATTACATTTGCACAAAACAAATGTGGGAACTCTTCAGGGAACAATGTGCTTTACTTACCTCGCCATTTTTAATGTACACAAAAACCAGTTTCCAGTGTAGGTCACCTGCTACAACCAACCAACCAACCAGGGGGCCATGGCCAAAGAAGAGATTAGTTAAAGCTTGAGATAAATTCATACACAAATGTAAACATGACCATGTTGATTACAAACCGTTTCGTGTGCGTTTCAGTAGCTCAAATCCTCTTGCTAATAAATCAAGGCTACAAAGTTCTGAATCAGCTGACAGCAAATTTCCATGCAATCCAGCTGTTGGATTATTAGAACCTTTTTCATATGGAATAACTGCTGCATTATTCCGCACTTCTTTTGCAGCCCTTGCTCTCAGAGCTGCTGCTCCACGTAGAGCTGTTGACACAAATCAGGGAAGAGGAGGCCTGTCACAACAACTGTGACACCGAAAGAAAGAAGATGAAAAAAGAGATCTTATAGTAAGCAGCAATATAGGGATAACAAGTCACACAAGAGGTATTGTTTCAGACATCCAGAGAAAGAAAAAGCAGCCCAATCAAATAGACATAACAATCATATTCATTTATCAATGGTTTATTCATTTATTAATGGTTAAATTAACTGTTAAATCATGATCATGTTATCCTTAACTGTTAGATCATGATCATGTTATGTGTTGGTGAGAAAGATGACAAGCTTGAGATCCAATGACAAATAGCGCTGCTACAACAACATTCATAATGATAAAGAGCGCTGCTGCAACAATCTTCAATATGTGTTGGTGAGAAAGATAACAAGCTTGATATCCAATGACAAATAGCGCTGCTACAACAACATTCAATATTGTGCAGCAAGCTAAATAATATGACTACGACTACAGAAGATCAAGTAACTACATTTATCTAGCAACCAATCAACCAACCATAAATGTTAGTAGAAATACACACTTCTTAGTCACTACCCATCTTATTTAGCTATCAGTCACCATGATGTTATGATGTTAACAGGAAACACCAGCTCCTCAGATTTTCAGAGTTATAATGTTAACAGGAAGCACCAGCTCCTCAGATTTTCAGAGTTATAATGTTAACAGGAAACACCAGCTCCTCAGATTTTCAGAACTCTGGACAAGAATGATTTGAACTATGGAATAGCAGTACCTGTAGCTGCTCCTGCTGTCAAGGTGATGATATCTCCAGGTGTCTTAACATTAACAGCAGAAGTAAGGAGAGAAGCCAGTTGATGGCGATCAGCTCCCATGGACACTGCCTTCTCAACACACTGTGCTGCAACGAGGGCAGCAGCCGATGCCACGGCCATGCTCGTCTTCGACTGGCCCGGGCCCCCATCATCCTGACAACGCGCTGTTGCAGCCGCCACTGCAGCCACAGCCGCAGCCACTCCTCCCACTGACATGGCGGCCTGTACATCTGCATTCTGAGAACGGTACTTGTCTTTTTTCTTGCCCTTCTTTTCTGCTTTCATCCGCCATGATTTCTCCGATGCCTTAGCTTGTTTACTCACCTACAAAACATGTAGGGACCTCAATCAGATATAATAACTTCAACGGGACGCTTATAAATTAGAATGAATGCATAAACACTTACAGACTGTGAAAGAATGTTGTCCATAACCAGCTGCGATGTCTGTTCTGACGAACCCGCAGTAAAAGGACGCCATTCTTCAACCTTGGAATTCGTTAATTCTCCTGCTTCAACATCTTCTTCACATTGTAACTTCAATGGTGTCAGAGCTCTACAAACTTCCAGAGCAGAAATACTCCATGAACGAGCCAAGAATTCCATGGGCTCTTTTGGAGTTTCAGGGGGCGGAGGAAAATCGGGCAGTTCATGTAAACTAGAAAGCATTTCTTCTCCAATGTTATCTAAACTCAAACTCATACTCATTCTGTGTTGCAGAAAACCTCAATCCCTGCCCAGCGAAACAATAAATCTCATAACAGCCAAGGTGGTCTGCATTAAAACTAAAGCTAGGACTATGTCAGTTTGCTTTGAGAGACATTGAACTTGATTGCTTGTTTCATACGCAGACTAAGAGCCATAAATGCAAAGATCAAAAGAATAACTGAGAGCCATAAATGCAAAGATCAAAAGAATAAGCAATCGATTCCTTGGTCAGTTGTTACCATCGTCGTGTCAGGAACGTGAAAATAAAATAAAACGCGGAACAGTAAAAAACAGAGATCGGAAAAGATGGGTCTGGAGGGTTTGATTGATGTTACCTCGGCGTGCGACTGGAACGTGCTTGGGGTCATGATAAGCAATGAACATATATCTCGCCCATCACTTCGACGTGGGAATATTCACACACGCGTCTACTAGTTGCCTTCGGGTCCTTTCTCCTGGAGGACTCTTTCGGCGTGCACGACTCACCCCGCAGGGTTTTAGCAGAACCAGGTTAATACTTTTTATTAGTAAAATAGCCTCATTTTTCATGTTTTGATCGGAGTTTTGCAAACAAAAATCTTTGAATTTGATAATTAATCGGTGAAAATTGGCCCTACGGAATTGTATTTCCACTCCCATTTACTGTGGAATTATGTCATGGAACTGTGTTTTTGTGGGTTTTGGCCCATTTTAAGATGATCCAAATTGTCAAAATTCCAAAAAATAAAAAGAAGGGGTGGAACTGTGTCTTGGGAAATATTTACCTGGCTAGCAGAGGCCATTTGAGTGCCAATTATCACATGCCAAAAGAAAGTCAATTTTTTTGAATTTTTTGTTGTTGTTAAATATCAATTTCATTATTGAAATTGTAATTTTAATTGTAAAAATAGATTCAACTTCTTTCAATTACTTTTATATATTTAAATTATACAATTCTAACAATCTAAAATTACAATTCCACCATTTTAAAAACTTAACTAGAAAATCTAAAAAAAAAATAGAAATCATCTATTGAATTTTATGAAAAAAAAAAAAAATATAAATCATCTATTGAATTTTATGCATGAGTGATTCAAACTGTCTGTCAACGACTGTCATCGTTAACAAAAACAAAGAATCAAACAAAAAGTAAAAAGTAATGGGCAGTGTTAGAATCAAAAAAGCTTTAGTCCAAATCCTTTTACATGTGTACATCCTCTTCATTTTGGAATTATATATAGGTACTCTCTTGCTGAGCCTTCTCGTTTTGGAAGTATATGCAGGTACTCTTTTGTTTGACCAGGTAGTCTTTTGTTGGCTATGGATCACGGTTTTGGCTAGTGTAATCATCCCTTTTTCCCATTTTCCCATTGTCTCAATCAACCATATGGCTCTCACTAACACCACCATGGCACTCACTATCACAACCATGACCATGGAAGTCCATCCCCATACCACCTCAACCAACGTACGAAAAAGATAGTGGCATTTTAAATATTTTGGGGGCTTGTGCAAATTATGATATGATAAGCTCTAAACGTGGTATTGTTTATTTAAATGTTAATTAAAATGTTTCATTTTCATTCATCTGGGTTAGAATTCAACAATTAAAAAAAATGATATTGAATAATTTGTTATAGGAGGTCATTTGAGCTTGTTTTTTTATTAATTAATTTAAGTATCATCGAAATTTATATAATATTCATTAGGTTGCCAATTGGGCAAATAGGTAGATTGGTTTATAACTTTATATAAAGAACCAAGTAACAAATACAAAGACAATTGAATATGCGTGAACGTATACTATTTCTTATTAACCAAATGTACATATATATCCAATGAGAAAGGACCCTTGGGTTCCAAATTCCCAAGAGGTCTCTTGGACTCTCGGGTGGCTCTTGGTCTACCCTCAGCAACTATTGATCTTCTTTGCACGTGAATGTGCACACCAATCCTAACACCAAGGATTAGTCTCCAACAAATCTCCCCTTAATCCGAAGCGTGTATATGAGTCCAAGAAAAAGAAGAGAGCCGAATAAGTGGAAGTGGACGGCTACCACCAATTGAACATTTCCATCTCGAACATCCTTTACTAAGAAGGTTAGCTAGAAGCTTGCACTTGCTTCTGCTAAATACATGAGCTCTCTGAAGGGATGGTTTTTAGGCTAACCATCAACCGAAATGGACTAGCAGAAGGCTGAAATCTTCTACTATGTGTGTGGTTCAATACTAACCACAAACTCTCGAACTTGGCGACAACACTCACTCAAAGGTTCTCTAGAATAGTTGGTATGGGCTGACACCAAACCAACTAGAGAGTTGAAAACAAGAAGTGAACAACTGCAACTTGTTGAACATTTCCATCTTGACAACCGTTTGTCAAGTTAGCTAGAAGCTTGCACATGCTTTTGTTAAATGAAGGTGCTCTCAATACCGGTGGTTTTAGGATGACCACCAACTTTGGAGCTCAGTCGAGCATAGCTCTTCACATGCTCGCTTATTCCATCTCGCTTGCACTCACTCGCTTGTTACTGGCGGTCTTCATTCCCCCCTGTCAGGAACAATGTGAGGAGAGGAGAGTCTCCTGGTGTGTAATACCCCTAATTTTGACTTGGAATGTATTATCCAAACTTATGTAAATGATGTAAATATACTAGTGTGAATTCATAGTGCAAAGCTCAAGGCCAAGGCCCGACTAGTGAATAGATAAGCATGTATGGTGTTATGTTTTATTTGGACTATTTGGTTGGCTTTTATGCCGATTTAGAATATTATGTAAATATTATGTGCATAAATAATAAAATGGTCCAAGACTGGTTGTGTAAAGAGCACCAAAGGGTTTATGATTCCACCAGAGGGGAAGAGGAAGGGGGCCTATGGGAAACTAAATCTTATGCTGCCATGTGTCGACCTTAGAACTAATCCAAAACCTGCCATGTGTCTTAAATAAGCCAATTACCTTCCCTTGGCTATTAAATCCAATCATTGATTACACATGTAAGGTTGGTGGGAAAAGTCACTTCATGTAGTTATTGAAGCATGGGGGTTCTGATAGTTATGTCAGTTGTCACCAGTCCTATTTCTTCTATGGTCAGAAGCCATGTCAACTATATTTTCACCCTTACCTTATATCCTTAGAGTCAACACTCTTTTGATCATTATTCCATTCTCATTCTCTCTCATGCAAGCTGCTACACTACGTATAGTTATTCCATTGTTGTTCATGTCCATTACCAGACTGTGTGTTAAACCCATAAATTCGAATTAGAAGACAAAGTTGCATTTTTTGAAGGAAAAATAGTTGGTTGTAGGTGAGAAGAGAGGTTGGGCAAGCTAGGAGCCTTACCATGGAGTTTTGTTGCTCGTAAGTGCTTGAGAAGTCACAAATCAAGGCTACAGGTGGTTCTATAGCAGCCATATCAGGTTGGACTTCTTATATGCACACACTGGAAGCACCTAGCAAGATGGATCACCCAAGAGAACTGTGGATCGGTGAAGGGGATGCCTGAGCTAGAAGGGTGTTGCGTGGGGCAGGTATTGTGGAAGCCAAGGCTATGAGGGTTGAGTGAGACCCCTGTAGAGCTCTGTATGAGCATTTGGCTAAGCATAGAGAGTGATGCTCTAACTAACTGTTAACTCCTGGTAGGTGAGAAAAGGCACACATGTCATACAAGTGAGTAAAACAAGGTGCATCAGGTAGGTATGAGGGCTACTGGGGGCTGAAGACAGGCTCTAGGGAGCTGAAATTAGGCTTTAGGTGCTGGGGCGACCACCAAAATGATGACTGGATGCATGAAAATGACTGGATGCATGCAAAATTGCATGCAAAATACAAAAATGATGGTGAGAATATTCCAACAGATTGAATCATTAAGTAGTCAAGAGTTGAGGGATAATAGTAATAGTAGTTGTGTTGGTTATCCCCATGGAGGGATTGGTTACCTAGGTTTATTTTCCTACTCCCTTTTATTTCATTTCCTTATTTTTCCTTGCTAACAACCTTAAGCTTGTCTTTTATGTGAATTTTGTATAGTTTTATTGAAGGAGAAGTCCCTACAAACTACAGTTGGAATCTAGGAGGTCTATGAATCCTTTAATACAACCCTAAAGGTGACCTTTGCTTGCTAGTTGGAGCTGCATTGATCCCTCTTCTTGTTCTTTTTTTTTTGTTCCCTTTCTTTTCATGTCCACCATTGTTGCTATGTATAGGTAAATTGGTAATTTTTGGTAAGTTTACGCTTTTAGGACAACCATCTTTAGTGGTCGTTTCTATCCCATAATATATTTTCTTCATTTTTAAAGGTTTTTTCTCCATATATATGCACTAAAAACGTTTTCTCCCCTATTAAGAAAGTAATCAATTGTCCTAGTTGCTTCTCCTAAGTGACGAGGGACCATCTGAAGACCCATTTGAGGCAAAGGACCTAGAAAGTTAGAAAGAAAAAAATGTTAGGATATCCAACTAACCCTACCCCCCATTGTACATATATTTTTATTTTCTTGCACTTAATTAGTTGTGTTACATATTCACACACCTAATAGTTCCTTCATTCAATTTCAAAGCATGTAAATCTTGTATTTCTTTTATTTTCAGCTCATTAGAATTAGGATTAAAATATTTATTGTTACATATCATTTGAATTTCTTTTCTTTCTTTTAAGTAAATTAATTTCTAGCCCATTAACCCAGGAACTAGTTGAATATCCCTTCATATATGGAAGTTATGCGACCTACATAAAGCTTCAATCCCATTCCTTGGGATGTGTAGTGTAATTTAATTTAATTTCCTTGTATTTTATAAGTGTCATGACACTAAAGTTGAAGGCCTGAGGAAAATAAACTTGTGATTGGGTGATGGTTGGATTCCCCAACCATCATACCTATTGCAGTTAATTCCATGTTTTGTAGGAAGGGTGAAATGTTATTAATTTGAGTACATATATTATGTTAACTTCTCATTTTTAGGTGGCTTCCTCTAAAGGGTCCTACAAACAAAATGCAAAAATCATGATATAAACACAACCCCCAAAATAGAAAACAAAGCATGGATCCTCCCCATACATAAAAATACCTTTCACAACATGAAAAACCATACATACATACATACATACATACATACATGTGTGTGTATCATAAGTAGTTTCAATATTTTGTTGAACAAGAGACACGCTTGTGAAAACAAGTTGTGATCTCGCCACATGGATGGCTTGCCTCTTTTTTTAAAATTATGTTTTGCATTATCAATTTCTAGAATCCTACGAGTTAAAGTTAGGTAATCCCCCTCAAGACCCCCTTGTAAGTCTTTTATTCTTGGTATAAACACAATAAGTCTTTTTTGATTGGTCTATTATTGATTTTGATGATTTGAAATTTAATTAGCTCAGTCTAGGTTGGAATATTAATATACTATCCCAACTATGCTCCCTTGGGTCCACTTCCTTTGTGCATGTATCTTTCTTCAATCTAGGGATATTTAAGGGCCCAAAAGTTCTAGTCAAAAGATGAGGCAACTCCCTCCTTCTCTTAATTGCATGGCGTGATGATTGTTTTGAAAATGTGATGTGTTGACCACCAAACCAACTAGGTGGACAACCATGTATCATGCACATGTACCATGTGCCTTGAATATGAGAAATAAGTACCTAATGAAATTTTCAAACGAGGCGGCTCTTCTTCTTATCTTCTCTCCATGAAATTTTCACACCCCTGCGGGAGATTTTATAAGGATATGTCAGCATGGGGGTCTATTTTTGTGTAATTTAGTCACCTAAGACTTTATCATTAGGGAAGTCCTTTCATCGAGTGGTTTTTCACTTAGATAATTAAAATTCATTTTTAGTGATTTTAATTATTTGAGTTTTTCACTAAAAAATACCTCCAAAGTGGTGAAATGTGTTATAGTGATCGATTCCATGGGGTTATTGGGGCCTGGGAATGTTCTATATTACCATGCTAGACATTATCCAGAGTCTTGCAGAATTTCACTAAGTTTTACATAGGTTTTTTTAATTTTTGGTGATTAAAAAATGTCCCTCAGCATAAAAAAAAAATTGTAATGTAAACGAGGGATAAGTGTCACTTAAAGCCAATAAATATGGGTATGGGTACTCAAAATCAATGGAATGAGACCTCATACACCCTTGGAAAAGTTTGAAGTCATTTAGACAAGTCTTGCTAAGGTTTTGGACACATTTTCCTAAGTCAATCAAGGAAATTGGGAAAATTGACAAATAATTAGTAAGACAAAATTTGGAAAAGTGCCTAAAGCCACTTGGGGTGGCCAATTTAAGTTTATAAAGTTTATATTATGTGCCTAAGGTAAAATTAAAGGTCAAAGGGGGGGCCCTAAGTAAGTGTTTTTCAAGTTTGAAGTTTCTCCCTAAGGGGGAAACCCTCTCTCACTATGGGAAATGATATAAATTGAAATAAGCCAAAAGGGGGGGTCCCACCTTTATGATTCTATCCCCTTAGCCTAGAAATGAAATATAAAATATGAGTGGGGAGTTCCCCCCCATTGTTTGTTATTTTTAACCCATGGAAACGCACCCCCTTCCATGGGCCCTCTTTCTCTCAAAGTGACAAATGTCATTCATGCAAATGAACTCTCCCCTCTCTCTTTTCCAATTTAAGGAGGCTCCACCTTCTCATTTGGGTTACAATATATCATGCTCTTGCTCCATTTATAGTTTCTCTCTTCTCTTGCTTCCATCTTGCCCCATTTTTGGGTCATTGTAATTTTCATCCATTTGGCTTGGTAATAGAAATTCTTTGGAGGAGATTTGGTGTTGGTTTTTCTGTAATGGTGGTTTGCTTTTGAACTTCATAGCTACTCATGCTTGGGGAAGCTAAACAAGCAAATTGTTTTGCTTTGGTAATATTTCTACTATTGTTGTTATTGATCTTATGAGTTTCCTATTTTAGTAGTTAAGATTTTCATATGCTTGTTAGTTGAAGTTTATGATCTCTTAGCTCTTCTTTAGGTACTCACCTTTTCTTTTAATATGTAGAAAACATTTTACAAGTTGCAAGTTGCTTGGAGTCGAGAATGGAATTCCTTGGTCGGACAAGGCACTTCTCCAAGCATTTGATGAGAAAAGAGCTCAATCTCTTCCCTTCCATTTAAATTTTCTGCATTTTAATTCTACATGTGTCTCATAAAAAAATTAGATTTCAAATCTTGTTTACATGCTATTATCTTGTGAAAAAATTACTCATAAATTTTTAGATTTTTTTGTAAATTTTGTATGATATACTAACATTGCCCAAAAGTAATTTTGAGTGTTTTTCCATAAATTTTTGCTTGCTGGTTTTTAGTAGGTCTGCACATTTAAAGAGGGTTATGCTACCAAAATTTGACCATCTCCAAGCATAAAAGGCCTCCACTAGCTACCATTTCGGCCACTTGGAAGAAAACAGTCAAAATCACTCTCTTTCCCCTCTTTTCTTACAAAGTACTAAGTGCTGAAATTTGTATCATTGTAACAGGCCCAAGAGAGTCTCTTGGGCTTGATTTCTTATATTTTATTTCAAGCGCAAGTGCTTAGTTAGTTTGTTTTCCATTACATACAAGAGAGGAGGCATTTCCACCCTTGCATTGTACTTGTAATTAGCTTGGGTTTAGCTTTTTATTTCCTTCTTGTAATTTACATCGCCCGCACCTCACAAGTGAGAAGGCTTTGAATCCCTTGTGAAATCGTGTTGGCTTGCATTTGTTTTTCTCACACCTTGCATGAGAAGAGGCTTTTTCCATCCATGCAAAATCGTGGTGGCTTGTAATTTATTTCCTAAATCTTGTTTTAAGTTATTTTTCCCACACCTCACAAGTGAGAAGGCTTTGTCTCCCTAGTGAAATCGATTGATTTGTATTGCTTTTTTTTTGTTTAAAGTTAAAAATTTAATTTAAGCCTCGATTCTTACCCCATATTCACTCCCCTTGCCGGTTCGACTGATCTTGGGTGACAAGAAAGGGAAAGGATTTGAGTTGGCTAGAATAATAGGCACTCGGAAACATATCTTTACTAGAACTGAGAAAAATGGACTTGACTTGTGGAGCTCGTGGGGTAGAGGTTGTTGGGAGCCTTGTGGCAGTTTGTGTCCTTCAGTTGGGAACCCAACACGTTTTGGGAATGACCTGTCGAGCTAGTTGATAACCTTGTGTTCTCAGGTTGAGCACCCAACAATCTCTCTCAAATTGAAAGAGATAGTTTCTTGGGGTAGACACATAGAGTAGCTTAGTTTTCTTACAAAAAAACCTTAATCCCCTAAGTTGAAGTGAGACCTAAAATTAACTAAAACTTACAGGACCATTTGCACAACATTAATTGTTTACAAGCACTTTACTTCAAAAGCACTTCATTATTGGTTAATCTTGTTATATGCATCTTTGGTTCAATAATTTGTTCATTTCTACAAATTGATGCTTAATGTGATGTGTTGAATGATTTAATGTGACTTAAAAACATTTGGTAATATGGTTTATTCGTTACTCCATAGCCCAAGAAGTAAGCACTGGTCTTGTTATCCAACTATTTATTTTATCTCATGCATCATATTTGGTTAATCAATTAAAAGGTTTTGTGTGTCATTGAACTATTGCATCTCTGCACGCCTGCCTGTCATTTGAACATCTAATAATTTACAACTATTAAAATGAACCTTAAAAAGAATCTTAGTAAGTAGGGACTACCCCCCCTTGACCTTTAGGAGTTGTGGTCTAAACAGAGGAGTTTAGGACCAAGGTGACATTGGGCTCTACACTCATAGTTTCCCTTAAGAACACACATTGCGGTTGGGAGACTTACCCACGGTCAAGTGTGTTTTAGGCGGCAACATTTTTGGTGTCGTTACTAGGGACAAGTCTTTTGTTCCCAGAGTACGACTTTTGTTTTTAACATTCTTGTTTTTGCTTTGTTTGATGAACGATTAGAGTAGATCTTTATTTTTCATTTAGCGACTTCACTGAGCTTTTGTATTTTGTAATTTACAAAGAAAAGAATAATTTTTTTTTTAAGTGAGAGATTCATAAATGCAAATTTTTTCTTCTCATGTGATGACTCCATTAAAGGGATAAAACCCCGTTTCTTATAAAATTATTTAGACGTATTGTGTGTAGATGAGCCCATGCAACATAGTAAAGTTTTTAAAGCTCATTATTCAGTACCAAATGCATGTTTCATTCAGATATATACTACTGGTAGCCATTATGGATGATGAAGAGTCAGGAGATCAAATCTCCAATACATATCCTCCCATAGATTTCTCAGGCATCACGGGCTTCCCAAACCATGAGCCATGTCTCTTAGGGAAGGGATATGTTGAGCTTCCCCAGTTTTTTGGAAATGGTGATTCAGTTGTTGTGCACGTCATACCTTATATTAAAATGGTGGAACTTGATATCTACGTGATTCATGAGGATAATATGATGCAAGGGTTTGTTAATACTCTTAAGAGGGATACTTGGATATGGTATTGTGGTCTTCCTAATAAATGCATTACATCCCTTGCAAATTTCTTTTCTATATTTTTAAAAAGTTGGTATAATGGTGAAGATGATATGAAAACCACTTTAAATAGGGGGTTTGACCATCTAAAAAGTTAAGGGTATCCATGAATGCCACTACTAAGAAACACCTCCATAATGATCTTACAGAAGAGGTTTGTCAAAATTCAAACATTATTGAAGATCCTCCTCATGTCCCCATAACAAAGGATATCGAATATTGGGGATACTTTCATGATTATTTCAATGATGATGATCACACTTGTACCGTAGATCTACCTCAAGTAGAAACCATTACAAAAGCTTATAGCGAAACTTATGATGAAATCTGTAATGTGCATGATGGCATTCATGCCTGTTCTCCATGTAATGATGATAGTTTAGAAGGTCTTATTCCATGTGACCTTTTTTTTAAGAAGGTGGTAGTGAGCAAGAGGATGACAGTTATGGCCTGGAGAATGATACTAGTGATGCAGACTCCCTTATGTCTGATCAAGTTGTTGATAAGAATTCTTGGACATTCATGGAAAATCCAATCTATGACATGTCTGAAGATGAAGATGAGGAACCATAATCTTTTGAAGGTTTTATTGTTAATCCCATCTATGAAATTTCTAGATGAGGGAGTATTGAGTCTCTTGATGGTTTTATTGAAGATCCTATCTATGAGGTTTTTAGAGAAGAGAGCATAGATCTTGAGGCCTTGGGAAATATTTGTATGAAGGAAGAGCATGCAGTTTGTATTTGTGATCAATCTGAGCCATATATCAATATCAGTGATGAAGAATCATATTGGGTACAGTTAAACAAAGACCTGTCTCAGCCATCATTTTCGCATGCAAAGGTTCCGTATGATCTGGAGCATCTGGGGTATTCTACAAAAAATTATCATCATAAGAGCCCCTTGGAAAAATATGTTGAAGTGGTTGATTTGCCTCATCGTGCACATGTATATATCACTCCTATCCAAGCTTGGATAGAAGATTCCTGTGCGAGCACTTATCAGTTTGGGAAGCAGTTTGATGAAATTATTCACACCTATGATTACCCATCCATCCTTCCCACTCTGGATCATCACGCAGGTTTTCACTTCTTAATAAATGTGTCCTTGCTTTGCATGGTAACCAAAGACAAGTAAAAAAACTTATGTGCTACTAAGATTTTCTTGTCAGGTTTTTTTTTTTTTTTTGCAGATTATAAGAACCAGAGATTTTTTTTTTTTTTTTTAAGAACCAAAGATTCTGGAGTTCTCGTATCCTTTCCTTGCTTGAAGACCAGATCGAGCACATGTCCCAAAGTTGGAGCCAGAATGTTAACCACCAAACCAACAAGGTGGACAACCATGTTCCTTGAAGATGAGAAAGAAGTACCTAATGAATTTTTCAAGCGTGGAAACTCTTCTTCTTATCTTCTCTCCATGAAATTTCTGCACCCGCATGGGGGATTTTGTAAGGATATGTCAGCATGAGGGTCTATTTTTGTGTAACTTAGTCACCCAAGACTTTATCATTAGGAAATTCCTTTCATTGAGTGTTTTTTCACTTGGATAATAAAAATTCATTTTTAGTGATTTTAATTATTTGAGTTTTTCACTAAAAAATACCTCCAAAGTGGTGAAAGGACTTCTAGTGATCGATTCTATGGGGTTATTGGGGCCTAGGAATGTTGTATATTACCTTGCTAGGCATTATCCATAGTCTTGTGTAATTTCATTAAGTTTTACATAGGATTTTTTATTTTTATTTTTGGTGATTAAAAAATGTCCCTCATCATAAAAAAAAATTGTAATGTAAAAGAAGGATAAGTGGAACTTAATGCCCATAAATAGAGGTATGGGTATTCAAAATCAATGGAATGAGGCCCCCTACACCCTTGGGCAAAGTTTGAAGTCATTCAGACAAGTATTGCTAAGGTTTTGGACACATTTTCCTAAGTCAGTCGAGGAAATCAGGAAAATTGACAAATAATTAGTAAGACAAAATTTGGAAAAATGCCTAAAGTCACTTGGGGTGGCCAAGTTAAGTTTATAAATTTTATATTATGTGCCTAAGGTAAAATTAAAGGCCAAAGGGGGCACCCAAAGCAAGTGTTTTTCAAGTTTGAAGTTTCTCCCTAAGGGGGAAACCCTCTCTCACCATGGGAATTGAGATAAATTGAAATAAGCCAAAAGGGGGGGTCCCACCTTCATGATTCTCTTTCCTTGGCCTAACACTGAAATATAAAACATGATTGGGGGGTTCACCCTCCATTGTTTGTTATTTTTAACCCATGGAAGTGCACCCCCCTCCACGTGCCCCCTTTCTCTCCAAGTGACAAATGCCATTCATGCAAATGAATTCTCCCCTCTCTCTTTTCTTATTTATGAAGGCCCCACCTCCTCATTTGGTTTACAATCTCTCATGCTCTTGCTCCATTTTTATTTTCTCTCTGCTATTGCTTCCATCTTGCCCCATTTTTTGGCCATTATGATTTTCATCCATTTGGATTGGTAATAGAAATTCTTTGGAGGAGATTTGGTGTTAGTTGTTCTGTAATGGTGGTTTGCTTCTGAATTTTATAACTACTCATGCTTGGGGAGGCCAAACAAGCAAATTGTTTTTATTTGGTAAGATTTCTAGTATTGTTGCTATTGATCTTATGAGTTTCCTATTTTAGTAGTTAAGATCATCATATGCTTGTTGGTCGAATTTTATGATCTCTTAGCTCTTCTTAGGCACTCACCTTTTCTCTTAGTATGTAGCAAACATTTTACAAGTTGCAGGTTGCTTGGCTTCGAGAGTGGAATTCCTTGGTCAGACACCCCACTTCTCCAAGCATTGGATGAGAAAACAACTCAATCTCTTCCCTTTCATTTTAATTTTCTGCATTTTATTTATACATGTTTCTCATACAAAAATCAGATTTCAAATCTTGTTTACATGCTATTGTCTTGTGAAAAAATACTCATAAATTTTCAGATTTTTTTGTAAATTTTGTATGATATACTAACATTGCCCAAAAGTGATTTTGGGTATTTTTCCATAACTTTTTGCTTGTTGGTTTTTAGCATGTCTGCACATTTCAAGAGGGTTATGCTACCAAAATTTGACCATCTCCAAGCATAAAATGCCTCCACTAGCTACCATTTCGGCCACTTGGAGAAAACGGTCAAAATCACTCTCTTTACCCTATTTTCTTACAAAGTACTAAGTGCTGAAATTTGTATCATTGTAACAGGCCCAAGAGAGTCTCTTGGGCTTGATTTCTTATATTTTGCTTCAAGTGCAAGTGCTTAGTTAGTTTTCTTTTTATTACATGCAAGAGAGGAGGCATTGCCACCCTTGCATTGTACTTGTAATTAGCTTGGGTTTAGCATTTTATTTCCTTGTTGTAATTTACATTGTCTGCACCTCACAAGTGAGAAGGCTTTGCCTCCCTTGTGAAATCACGTTGGCTTGAATTTTTTTTTCCCACACCTTGCATGAGAAGAGGCTTTGCCCATCCATGCAAAATCGTGGTGGCTTGTATTTTATTTCATAAATCTTGTTTTAAGTTATTTTTCCCGCACCTCACAAGTGAGAAGGCTTTGCATCCCTCGTGAAATCACGTTGGCTTTTATCGCTTTGTTTTTTGCTTAAAGTTATAAAATTAATTTAAGCCTCGATTCTTACCCTGTATTCACTCCCCTTTCTGGTTCGACCGATCCTGGGTGACAAAAAAGGGCAAGGATTTGAGTTGGCTACAATAATAGGCACTCGAAAACATATCTTTAATAGAACTGAGAAAAAAGGACTGGACCTGTGGAGCTAGTGGGGTAGAGGCTATTGGGAGCTTCGTGGCACTTTGTGTCTTCCAGTTGAGAACCCATCTACTTAAAATAAACTAAAACCTTAATCCCCTAAGTTGAAGTGAGACTTAAAATAAACTAAAACTTACAGGACCATTTGCACAACATTACTACTGTTTACAAGCACTTTACTTCGAAAGCACTTCATTATTGGTTAATCTTGTTATATAAATATTTGGTTCAATAATTTGTTCATTTCTACAAATTGATGCTTAATGTGATGTGTTGAATTATTTAATGTGACTTGAAAACATTTGGTAATCTATTTTATTCGTGAATCCATAGCCCAATAAGTAGTCACTGGTCTTGTTATCCAACTATTTATTTTATCTCATGCATCATATTTGGTTAATAGTTTAAAAGGTTTTGCTTGTCATTGAACTATTGCATATTTGCACGTCTGCCTGTCATTTGAACATATAATAATTTACAACTCTTAAAACAAACCTTAAAAGGAATCTTAGTAAGTAGGGACTGCCCCCCTTGACCTTTAGGAGTTGTGGTCTAAACGAAGGAGTTTAGGACGGAGGTGACATTGGGTTCTACACTCATAGTTTCCCTTGGGAACACACATAGCGGTTTGTAGACTTACCCGCGGTCAAGTGTGCTTTGGGAGGCAACATGATGCATGCCAACCGATTGCCAATACCAATTTAACTGTCAATACCAATTCGATCATAGTGTGAGATAAAAGATGTGAGCTTGAATGGGAGGACCTTTAGAGAAACATTGTATCCTTGACTAGTACTTGTTTAATCAAGATAAAATTTCATAAGATTTACATAAATAAGGAGTTAAACTTATATCAGTACAACTAGCACCTATTAGACTCATTAAAAAAAAACTAAACAATGGGTTGTCTCAAGCCTTTCACTTTAAAAAATCTGATTTCTAGCTTTCAAATTTGATCCAGAAACTTTACCGAAATCATTAGGAAATTAAATTTTACATTTCTGGTTTATTTTCCAGCCATTCTAATCTATTTAGTAAGGCTATAATATCACATTAGCTAGCTGGTTTTAATTTTGAGATCCAAGTAAATCAACCTACCCTTTTTTATAACTTGTTCAGTGCATTTTTCCAGCAAGTTTGGGCTCATATTCAAGCTTATTTTAGTGCATACATATTGTTATTCGCATCGTTCCTTTATAGCATAGAATTTCTAGCCATATTAAAATATGCGGTTGTTGCTATTAGGTGTCTCTTGGCTCAATTTTAATAGGAAATTATGCAATAAAAACATTACTTAAATTGTCCTAGACATTGGTGGATCCCTGGAGCTAATCTAGTTCAATTATTAAGCTTATAAAGGAGTGAAAAAACTTGGTGTTTACTCTTATTTTTTTTGTAGCCAAAACATCAGCAAACTAATCACATCCACCACCCACATACACACTTCGTAACCTTTTTGTTCCTCTAAGGAAACGAGGGAGGACAATACCCAAGCTGGGTGGTCCTAAGAGGACTTGCACACAAGTCTCTCGACTCTCCTTCTTCTCCTTTTACCACATAGGACACAAGAATATTCGAGGTGTTGGTAGTCTTTTCCTTGTGCCAAGATACCAAAAAATGCTATAATTGGATTGACCATCGAATAAATGGAATCTGTCTCAATAGACATATTTTTATTATAGTAGTAGCAAAACCGTAGATATCAACAAAACAAATAATTATTTTTTCTAGATGTAATTTCTTAGTTCAATGAAAATCTAAGTGTATGAGACTTACATTAAACCAAAACAAATGATTCTAAAGGCGGGGGGAGGAGTTTCCAATACAAGTAGAAAGAATCCATAAGTGAATCCTTACATTGATATGAATAAGTGGATCTAAGCCCTTTATTCCCATGGTTCATTCCTCTCCAAGGCTCTCTACTAATACAAAGGTCTTCAATACATTTCCTCGGGATTCCACAAGCAAAATGGGAAAGTGAATACAAAGGATAAAATTGGGCATTCCTTTGTCTGAGAAGAAGGAGATCACAATATCATAACATCAATATCTGAAACTAAAATATATATAAATCCCATGTGAAGGAGGCCTTTTTATAGGATCCTTATTCCTTATAGATTTTTTGCAATGAATAACTAGTCTACTTTCTAGAATCATCCCAAAATATATGTGCTTTAGTTGTGCCAACAAACCAACTAGAGTCATGAGATAGTGATCAAGTTTGACTTCGTCAATAGGGAAAAAATGATTTCAAACTTAATATGAAAATTCTCATCCACTTACTCTCTTAAAAATCACATAAGCCAAATAAACTACTTAGGAAATGTGCAAATGATCAAAGTTCTTGAACATTTGTTGCAGTTTTTTACTAAACAAACTACTTAAAAATGCATCCTAAGTTAGGACTACTTAGTACATGCATGATAAAGTCCCAATATAACACTCATTCTAGTTCCAATCCTTCCAATGGGCTATACGAGGTTTATGAGGGCCTAACTTCACAGAGAGATAACATGGGTGTCATAGTAAATAAATGGGGTAGGGAAATTTAAAATTATATAAGAGTGATAATTTTAAATTATTGATCCATTTAAATCAAAATTTAGTAAGTATTCAATAAGGAACTATTAATAATTACAAATCAATTTACTAGTAGGGGATTAGAAAAATAAGAGTGGCGGGTGAAAAATTATAAAAATAGGGACACTTTTTATAAGGTCCCGAATGCACGCGTTTTGAACATTTCTTACTAAGCAACACTCTCACGAGATAGAATTAGGTACAATCTCCTTAATTTGTTTAATCCGTTGTGTGTCAAGCTTTACCAAACTTATTATGTTTTTTAACTTTAGCTAGGGAATGGAATCACAAGTATATGCAAAAAGATGCCATGGTCATTAATTCTATAGAACCTTATGACCAAAAACCAGTTGTTTTCCCAAAATTGTTCAATCATGCAAAATCATTAGGGACCACCTCAAGGAGTACATTAAGAGAATACCCTAAACTAAAATCCATTATCTTTCTAGTTTGAAAAATGGAATCACAACTTCTAAGGCCTTACCAAGACTTTGGAAAATGATGGACCCTTTCACCTAAGCACATAGTAATGGTTTGTAGATTCAAGATCGATCATGATTTGATGCCTTGTTGTGTAACTTTATGAATGCAATTTCACATAAATACCATTATGGTATTGTTTACCTCTATAGGTAGAGATCCGACCTTACACATAGGGCTTAAGCAAGTATGTGAGTTATAACAATTATACCCTCCCTATCCATGGGGAGTGCGACATATATTCCAATTAACCCTTTAGAGGAATTTACACCACTCCATGCTATCCTAGAGGAAAATTTAGAGACATAACTCACTTGTTTGATAGGCCAATGGTTTTCTTATCCATTTTTTCAATATTATTTCCACTTGTGGTATGATGTATCCATATAGCGAATCCCTAGGTGAAACTTGGAAGGTGAAGGAAATGCCCATAAACATAAAAAAAAATGGTCCAACTGAATCAAATCCTATCCTATATAGTTACTAAACCAAGTAGGTGGGTCACTAGCACTTTGACTATAACAAGGGGTCTTGGTCCTTTAGATGCTAGAAATAAAAGTCACACAAAATATGAATATGCAATCCAAAATGGATCATTATATGGTTTGTCATCAATTTTGGTAGAAGTTATTGACTTGTAGGGCCCATTTGAGGGGTAAGTCCTATTTTGGTGATTTGGGGTACTAAATTTTTTTAAGCTTATTTAAGCATTAAATGGTCATTTTTGGGGTAAAAAATTTACAAATGAAGACCCCATTTATTTGACACTATTCTACCCATTGAGATATTTCCATTAGTGACAATGTCACCTTAAATGAAGGTCGTATGAAGAAGTTATGCCTTTTGCAAGTTCCTCTATACTTTTTACTACCATGCTATTGAGTGGATTCCAGGTCAACTCCCATTACTCACACATGTGAAATCAGTTATGTGTGGAGTTTTAAGAAGATTATAGAGGGTCCGAAACCCTAACCCTGATCGAGAGTTGAGGCATGCAGAACTTGCAATCCTAACCATAGATGACTATAAAGACATGCTAAATACTAGGATTCTAGGAAAGGGAGTGGTTCTATTCTTGTTATATTGACTTATTGTTTCATAATTGAGCAAAGTAAATGGTGTGGAACTATATCTTTGTATATAATATGAGGTTGTTGAATAAGGTTGTCATTGATGTCAAAGTCCTAGTGTATATAACTCCAAAGCAGTCCCCTTATGGCATAGCTTTAAGCATGACCCTCACAGGAAGACATTTTGGGTTGTACACATATGGGGAAAACCCTAAAGAATTCCCTAAGGTTTCCCTAAGAAATGTTGGTGAGAAAGGTGAAGAAACTCCTAGAATAATTTGGTGTTGGGTCCACATGACTAATGTTGGGGTCACATGACCCATGATGAAGAAGGCCCTAAAGAGCCCTTAAAGTTGGTACAAAGCAATATTGGTGTGAAGTGTGAAGAATCCCCCAAAGTATTGATGATGGATTCACATAACCCCAAAATTAAGGATGGGTCCACATAAAGAGGAAATAAACCCTGAAAGAAATATTGATGTGTCCACTAAGTATGATGAGGAGAATCCCCAAAGCCCCTTTGATGAATATATGAAGTGACCAACTGATAATGAAGGCAATTTAAAGTTCCATGATGAATCCTTGAAGTGGGGTATTGACCCATTGAAGTACCCCTTAAAATATGGAGATCCTAAATTTAGGGATAAGTGAAATGTAGGCCCTAAAGCATGTTAAAGGCATCTTGGAGGGTATACATAGGAGGATAGACGTCCCATTTTCTCATCAATTCATCTCTCTCTCTCTCTCTCTCTCTCTCTCTCTCTCTTGTGCAACTCTAAGGATAAAGTGCAAGGATTTGTGGAGGAGCTAGTGTGGAAATTTTTGGGATCATCTTTTGTTCTTTGGTGGGGATTGATAAAATTGGCATAACTTTCTCATATGGTTCAAAATCACAAAATTCTTGGCTCGTTGGAAATATTTTTGTAAGGGATATGTGATGACATGATATAAAGTTTCTTTTGGTGAAGGGTTTATTTCTTGTTTCTTCATCTTGGAAAAGATATGGTTCTTGTACATGGGTCTCTCTTGTGATGGTCATGCCTCTCATGGACTAAGGTTCATCTCATTGCCTTGAAAATGACATGGATCTTGAGTATGTGTTAGATCCTTTTCTTTGGTTATTTTGCATAGATATGTTATGGTGATTATGGTGATGATCTTGGCATAGACCATGATGATTATATTGGAATATCCTAGGGTTTGGAAATGTCTATGATGTAAAAATTTGAAGTTTCAAATGAAACCTATGGATGATTATTTTTGGGCATTCTTGGAAAGATAGATTTGAGGTATGATACAGGTTGACACAAAGACACTAACAAATATATCAATATAGGTTGAAAAAACATTGATATAGGTATAGGTTGATGTTGGGAAACCTCCTATCCTAAACCATATAACTGAACGAAAAGAAAATAAGGGAACATTATTCCAAGATAAAAGGTGGTGTCTAAAGACACTGTTGAATCACTTAAGCACAACGCATCCACAGGATGAGAATTAACGACATCTCATAGAAATATATTAGACAACCCATAGGGTCGACTATTTATAGTTTCCATATCTAACCAACTTTCTAAAGGTGGGGATGATCTGGTCCACAAATAGGGGTTGTTGGTCCAAACGTGTTCTATAGAATCCATAAAATCCCAAATTTTAGTTGGCTATTGTAGTTGTGTTGTCCAAATTCATGTCGACCATTTATTCTTTTTTCCAACTGATTGTTTAGTCACTCTGCTAAATCCAGTTTAATTCTCCGCTAATCGCCTATCATCTAACGACTGATTGTCTCCATAATATCTAGAGGTGTGATGAACCATCAAAATTGTAGGTTCCAACACCCCCCCGTTAGCACAATGCTCTGGAGATTCAGGTGTTGAAATTGTTGTCTCTAAACACCCCACCATGATTGCAACCTCCTTAAGCCTAAGAATATCCCGAAGTTTCACAAACTTAGCTTATGGTAAAGGCTTCAAAAATATATCAACAACCTGATCATCTGTATTGTAATAAAGAAGTGAGATGACATTATCCTACACCAACTGTCTCAAATAGTGAACATAAAGTTTGACATGATTCATCTTGCTATGAGTAACATGATTATCAGCAACTTGAATAGCACCCTGATTATCATAGTAACTGAGAGTAGAGACTTGAACAGGAAATCCAAGCTCATCGAGAAGCTAATGGATCCATACTGCCTCTATTCCTGCATTGACAACACCACGATACTCGACTTCTGTAGTCGAAAGAGATAATACCTTATGTTCCTTATATGGCCATACCATGGGTCTAGAACTTAGTCGAAACACATAGCCAAAAGTAGATTTTCGGTCAGGGTATTTTTTAAGGATTCTAATATTATACTTAGGTATAGTATCCTAGGCAATTGTTTTGGATTGAAAAAAACATGTATATAGATATGTATGCAAATATTAAATATGAAACATACAATTTACTATTGAAATGTGTAAATTTTGGTGAATATTATGATTAAAAAACATACTTTATGTAAATGTAGGCGATATTGGAGACTAAAAATGGCCAAATAGTGAATTTATTTTTTGAAAAAATGCCCAAAAAATAGCCAATTGGCAAAATTTCACCCCTAAAAATTACCCTGTTTTCGGTCATCAAATTTGCCGCCCTAGTTGGAATCAATGTATCTAACGAGTGGTTATGTACTGCGATAATACTTGATACTATACTAATAAGTACCCTTAATATAGCGAACAATTCTCTTTATATCCTTCTAGTGACTTTCTCAAGGATCCTGCATGAACCTAGAAATCACACTAATATCAAAGGAGAGATATGATCGACTGTACATCAAATAAATCAGGCTACTAACTAAATTTTGATAAAGAGTGGTGTTGACTCGTGGAGAGTCACAATATTTCAACAACTTCACTCCAGACTGATAAAGGGTAGCACATGACTTGCATTCATCCATATTGAATCATTTCAAAAGATACAAGGAATTTATAGGTTGAGAAAGGAAGATACCATCATCCATTTGTAAAACTTGAATGCCAAGAAAGAAATGCAAAAGACCAAGGTCAGTCATTTCAAAGGTATCAACAAGTTGTTTCCTCAAACCCAAAACAAGTTTGAAATTATTTCCAGTTATGAATAAATCATCAACATACAATGCCACAATTAAAGAACCACCATGAACATGCAATACATAAATGTTGTGATTAGATTCACAATGTTTGAAGCCAAGATTGACAAAGAACTTATCAATATTCTCATACCAAACACGAGGTGCATGTTTCAAACTGTACAATGACTTCTTGAGTCGACAAACAAGACCATAATCTATCACAAAACTAGGAGGTTGCTCCATATACATTGATTCAAATAGATAAACATGAATAAAGGAACTTTTAACGTCCATTTGATGAAGCTCCTATCCAAAACGAGTTGCAATGGAAAGGATCAGTCGAACATAATTCATCTCTGCGACAGGAGAAAAGGTTTCAGTATAGTCGATGGCTTCTTACTAAGAGAAGAGATTGGCTACCAATGAGCCTTGTGGCATTCAATAGCACCATCGTATGTAAAATTGGTCTTATATACCCATTGACACTTCACGATGTTCTTTCCTTGGGTTCGGGGAACAAGTTCCCATGTCTAATTCTTCTTCAGTGAATCAAATTTTGTAATCATAGGATTTTTCCATTCTAGTACACCCTGAGAATCATCATATGTATCCGGATCACATGTTTCAATTACTCGTGCCATTTAGTCAACACTGCCACATTGTATCTAACTATGACTATGTCAACCAATACTATGATTTCTAGCATCTGATCTAGCAGCTTCAATTGTCTTAACAACCCACTGAGGTAAACAAGTTGTGAGTGACTCACGTCAATGATCATCATTTAGGTGAGTCGAGAAATTTGGACTACCGAATTCAATAGTCATAGTAGATCAAATACTAGTTGAATCAGGAGTAGAATTCATTAGTCCCGTTAGAACTCTATAGACGGAAATAGTCGATCCAGACTCTTCAAGAATGTCAAATGGATCATTGTTCAATAGACCAAAGGAAGGATTCAACATCTTATTACCTAAATTCGTCTCATAAAAAAACAAAATTCGACTCAATATGATTTTCTTTTTGAAAGGATCAAACAATCTATTGTGAAATTCTATGTCACAGCAGATCTAAAGAGCTGAGGGTGCCTCACAAAGAAAGAATGAGCAGAAAATTTGAAGAAGAGTGAAAACTGCAGTAAAAAAGATCAAAAGAATAATAATCCAACAAAACTCAGATAGGAGCATAATAATATCACACGTTCCAATAATCAGTATAATAAACAATGATGTTATAATGGAGAGAATTCAAATCATACAGGAGAATTCGAACCTCAGTTGGTCTAGCAAAGGGATTATCACCACTGGAGTGCTCCAAAAGACTCAAAGTCAACTGAACTGAACCTAAACTCAGCTAACTGAAGTCACAATCAGTTAACTAAATAAAGAGGGCGCAATAGTGAGTCTGTCATGCATGCTAGTCAAAAAAGGGCACATGAGGCCACAATCAGTGGAATCCGAAGCTCTAAACCCCCATAAGAGTCAGATAACTCAGGTGGAATGCACTGGAACACTCAGTCACCACTCAGTAGGTTTCTATAAAATAGGGAATTGAATGAAGTGGCTCTAAAATGATGCATGCAGGGCTCAGAAGGTGGTATATGGATCCTGGATGACATCTGTACACTACTAGGGGGGAAATGATATCATCAACAACTAGGAAAAATAAATAATGCTAGGTAGGACAAGGATGGAGTATTGAAATATCCTAACACCCCCCCTTAATCCATACTTTGCATCCTGGGCCCTAGTTACTAAGACCAAAGGTCACCCATACAATCAAATAAATGATAAAAAATAAAGAACTATCCATGAACCAAGGAAACAAGGAAAAATATCATGGGAAAAATACCCCCCTCAAAAAGAACAGCAGTAGGAAACTCAAAAAACCTTCATGCTAAGCAGAGAAGGAAAACATTTCCTTAGTGAAAGCCTTTGTAAAAATATTGGCAAGCTACTCCTCTGTAGGATAGAAATGTAGGTGTTAGATATGGATCTGCTCCTCTGATGTGCCTCCCACTGTGTAGAAGTTGTATTTTCCAAAATAGGTCTTTCACACTAATACAAAATGAGGAATTATTGACTAAAAAAATGACTAAAATTTGGCTATAAATGACTATTTTTGAGTCAGCGACTAATAGTAGCTAATTTTCACTATCTTATAGCTTGACTAACTTAGTCGTATTTCACTTAGTCATTAATTGGTTGACTTATTAGTCATTGATAGTCACTGATTTAGTCATTGATAGTCACTGATTTAGTCACCGATTTAGTCATTGATTTAGTCATTAATTGCCACAATTAATGACCAAATATACGACTAAATAAATTACTAGATGATAACATATTAATGACTAAGCTAAATACGACTAAACGTTAGTCGCGCTATAAGATACTGGAAATTAGCTACTAATAGTCATATATATGCGAATTTAGTCGTTTTCTTAGTCACTAATTTATGATAGGGTACAGAGGAATCGAACCACCAATCTCCTGACAATAATTAGGCAGGTGCTCTACCATTGAGCTAGCACCCTTTAAGAAGTTGTTATTGCTTAATAATGATGGTATTCAAACAAATTTTGCATCATTCAAGCATACAAAATAATGGTTACCAAGTTACTATAGATCCATAATGGCTTACCTTGTACTAGTCCTTCAAGTCTTTCAACTGCATTTATTAAGTGCAAATATATTTTTGTACTTGATAAAAACAATTGAAGAACTTGAAGGACTAGTACAAGGTAAGTCATTATGGATCTATAGTAACTTGGTAATCATCATTTTGTATGCTTGAATGATGCAAAATGAAAAAATACCATACATTTATAGGAATGACAAGCATGCATCCATTGTTAAACTATCTACCGAGTCATCTAGAGTCATGCCAATATATTTGAATTTGACTGAAAATTCATAAGTAACTTGAATATAATGGTGGACGATGCCACGGAAAGGAGAATTTTAGTTTATATAGAAGCAAAGGATGAGAAAATGGTGTCCCAAACTCATCTTCCTCCAATGTGGGCCAAGCCACCATCCCTTGTAAAATGAACACAGGTGCATGTTTCTCTCAGGTTCGGTGAACATCTTACACAACCTTCAGATAGTTTCAATCATATTTGGACGTCCATCTTAACTTCAAAGGACCAAAACTTGAACTAGTAAATTTGGAATATTTAAAATATATGTACAAAAAATCTCCACAACTAATAAACCAATACATCATTTACTTATTGCATGATATTAGAATGGATGGACATATTGTTAGACAACATTTGGAGAGTTTTTATAAGATTTGGATGTTCATTCCTAGGATTTATATGCCCATCATAGGAAAAAATAACCTCTAAAATATTTTTAAAAAATCAGATAGAAATTTTGGAATCAACAAGATGGGATCCCTTGTAATTTGCTTTAGTCTCCAATGGAGCAACTCATTATCCAAAATTTATATAGAATAGTAAAACGAAATATACTACTAATTCCATTTCACATCAAGAAGAATGGGCATTATCTCTAAGTACTCTTAGCCACTAGATAAATGGAAATGATATGAGATGAAATATTAGCAGCAATACCTTCGAGTTTGATTGCTGATAAGAAGTATGAATACTTATGTGATCATTTTATTCAGAGGTGACTTAAACAACCACTAACCTGCAATTAAGGAAAGAAACCATGTTCAGATTGATATATAAATAAAATAAAATGAAAGTCAAAGATAGACTATGCCAATCCCACTATCATATATACCTCGAAAGAGAACTAGCAAATCTCCCACCACTATTCAAATTTGTCCAAAATGCCCACATGGAATGCCACTGTTTAAACAAAACAAAAAGAATTGAAAAGATGAAAGTAGTAATTTACTCTACCTGTCTATTGGATGCAGAGTCCCATAGCTGTAAACATAATTAGTCAAGCACATGCAATAAAATTATAAATGGACAAAAATAAGAAAACAATGTGGTTTAGACCTTCCTTTATATACTCAGATATATATTATGATCATAATTTTTCTCTTAGGAGACAAGTCACTAATGAAACAATTGAAATACCTGAGAGAGAGAGATAGATAGCTGTAGGGAAGAGTGAGACAAATTCAAAACTCAAGGTATTAATCAAAACAGTCTAGAAATGAGGATGAACTTTCAATCCCATTGCTGCAATAAATGACAGTCTTTTAGGACAGTCATACATCAAGCAAATAGAATCTCCTTTCAAATTTGCAAAGGCATCCTTAACCCACACTTTAGCACGTCAATCAAACTATGGCACACTTCCATACATAGTAGCAGCCTCAAGGAGGATGAAAAGGAGCACAAAAAACCTCTATAAAGTCTAAACAGGCTCGGCATGCTGCAACAGGCTGAACAAGAACCACAACAGCCCTAACAAAGGTCACAGTAGGCACCAACAACAACACACTCACATAAAAGACCTCAGAACATTCTGCAGACCACATATCAAGTCAAGGCATCCCAAGAAACAGTCATGGTTCAGTCTACCAGACTCAACAAAGGTCACAACCCAGCTTAGCAGCCCCAAAAAGGTCACGGCTTAGTCCAAACGACTCATAGAGGCCACAACTCTGTCCAAACAACTCATATAGGCCACAACTCTGTCCAAACAACCTACAGAGGTCATGGTTATGTCCAAACAACCCAAAGAGATCATGGTTATGTCCTAGCATAGGTCACGACTCAGTCCAAGGTAACCCACAAGGTCACAACTCAGTCCAAGGCAACCCACATGGTCACGACTCAATACTAGCAACCTCAAAGGTCATGGTAGGCACCAACAACAATGTTACACTCACAGAAATGACCTCAAAACATTCAAAAGACCACATATTGAGTCAAGGAAGCCCAAGGAACAGTCATGGTTCAATCTAGCATACTCAGTAAAGGTCACAACCCAACTTAGCAGCCCAAAAAAAGTCACGGCTTAGTCCAAACATCTAGCATAACGACGAACAAGGTTCAACACAAGATCAAAGGTCAACAAGAGTGGTCATAAAAAGTTTGGAAGAAAACCCTTTCACCCACAAGACCAAGGTGTACCATCAAGGTACAGAAATAACCCTTTTACCCACAAGACCAAGGTGTACAATCAAGGTGGGGAAACAACCCTTTTACCCACAAGACCAAGGGTCAAACTTTTATCTTCTCCCTTAAGGTATATAGTCCATAGTTGTTCCGTAAAATAACAATAATTTTTATCATCACCGTATAAGGAAGGTCCAAACTCTGAAACACTTCGAGTGATTGCAATACAAGATATATAACATAATTTTCATTTCTTTCAACTTAACACTCCCAAAGGTCCCTGTGTTAAAGTTGAAGCATCCAAGGACAGTAAATAACAATAGTAGTAATAAATTAATGAACAAGTTAAACTAGCATATGTAAAGGAGAAAACAATGTAGTAACATATATAACATAATTTTCATTTCTTTCAACTTAACACTCCCAAAGGTCCATGTGTTAAAGTTGAAGCATCCAAGGACAATAAATAACAACAATAGTAATAAATTAATGAATAAGTTAAACTAGCATACGTAAAGGATTAAAAAATGTGCTTTAGACCTTCCTTTATATACTCAACTATATATTATGATCAGACTTTGTCTCTTAGGAGACAAGCCACTAACGAAACAATGGACATACCTGAGAGAGAAAGATATAGGTAGTTGTAGGGCAGAGTTGGACAAATACAAACCGCAAGGTATTAATCAAAACAGTCTAGAAATGAGGATGAAATTTCAATCCCATTGCTACTATAAATGACAGTCTTTTAGGATAGTCATACATCAAGCAAATAGAAGCTCCTTTCAAATGTGCAGAGGCAGCCTTAAACCACACTCTAGCACATCCATCAGATTGTGTCACACTTCCATACATAGTAGTAGCCTCAAGGAGGATGAAAAGGAGAACATAACAATAAAGGTAAGTCATCATGACAAAAGGGTCAAGGTACCACACTAGGAGAGGGAGGTGCTAGCACAAGGACCAACAAGGTTCAACACAAGTTCAAAGGTCAACAAGAGTGGTCATAGAAAAGTGGGAAGACAGCCCTTTCACCCACAACACCAAAGTGTACAATCAAGGTGGGGAAACAACCCTTTTACCCACAAGACCAAGGGTCAAAATTTTATCTTCTCTCTCAAGGTATATAGTCCATAGGTGTTCCATACAATAATGATAAGTTTTATCATCACCGTATAAGGAAGGTCCAAACTGGATAAATTTTATTCCTGTACATGCAATAAAATTATAAATGGAAAAAAATAAAAAAGCAATTGTTATCACATACAAGTTGATTCAACACTTTGGTAAGAATTTTAGTAGTAAAAAATATCTATGCTATGGTGGATGATGCCATGGAAAGGAGAATTTTAGTTTATATAGAAGCAAAGGATGAGAAAATGGTGTCCCAAACTCATCTTCCTCCAATGTGGGCCAAGCCACCATCCACATCTCTGTCAAAACAACCCACAAAGGTCATGGTTCTGTCAAGCATGGACAGTATACAAAGTTTCCCTCCACCTTATGTTCTCCATTAGCTCTTAGTTGATGAATACGATGGAAATACAAATCATTTTGGGCAGTCCATAGTTATTTTTGGTATTCAGTTATCATATGCCTTTATTGTCAAAAGTACAAATATCAATTTGATAATCATAAAATTTTATTTCATGGAAACCATTAAATGTCAAAAACAATATTTTTACAGCTGATGGCTACAACTGCATGCACAAAATTCCAATATGAATTTATTTCTCAGCAGAAAAAGTTGATATATGATAGACCATGCAATGGTTGCTGCCTTTTGCATGGGCACAATGTAATCCTAGCATACCAACTAAGAAAACCATTCCCCAAATAACAAAAAACATGTAAAATTCACTATAAAATCACACTTAAATTTCTTTCACATAATAAGATCATCAATTAATTAGACTTAAGTATGCACAATCAGCCATCCGAGGACTACAGTATGCACATGTACCAACAAAACTAAAGGAAGCATCAAATGGTTCAGTTCACTATATAAACATTGGTAATCAATAGACATCAGCTAAGAAACTTTGTCTTCTCACACATACATTTTTTCTACTCACGCATTACCAAGAAACTACCCAAGTGACCCTTGTATGTGATAAAGTTGATATTGAAAAAACCTAATTCCGATGATTCCCCTTCTTATCTAAAAGAATGCCTCTCAAGATCCAAGATGATACTTATTCTCTATATTGCTACCAAGAGTTATCTATGTTCATAACATACTCCAAAAGGAACATGAGTCCAAAGCCATCTAATCAAAGGAGGAGTAGCAAATGAAGGTGAATGTAGTGGTAAGAAGAAGAGATCAAGATGGGTTGCTAAAGAACCACAAATTTCAATGATAGCAAATGAAGGTGAATGTAGTGGTAAGAAGAAAAGATCAAGATGAGCTGCAGAAGAACTAAAAATTCCAATTCAAGGTCAAATAGAACTTCCAGATTTTATGAAGAAGTTAGCTGATGTAGAATCTGTAGTGCAAGAACTAAGTATTAAGCTCTCTCTTATGAATCAGAGACTTCAGATTGGAATTAATGTTATTGTTGAATCAGAGGATGGGAAAATATCTCCATCACCATCTAGCTTCAATATAACAACTTGGGTTTTAGAATAAATACAAGGGAATTTAGAGCCAGAGAAAATCTTCTTCAGGAAAGAGAAATGATATATGCAAGGTTGAGTGAGAAACGCCCTTCTTTCAGGCCACCTGTTGGTAAGAAATCCAAGAAAATTTATGTACTTGTTAAAGAATACCCTGGATACAACTTCATTGGGCTTATCATGGTCCCCTGTGGAAATACACATAAATAAATGGAGCAAGAAACTGGGGCTTCAATAAAGTTAAGAGGGAGAGGAGCCCATAAGTTATCAAAGAATCCAGGGCCATCAGACAATGAAGAACTGCATTTTTTGGTAGAAGCAGATAATAAGAATTCTCTAGAGAAGGCTTGCAGGATGGTTGAAAATTTGCTTGTGCCTGTAGAGGAACGCAACAATCTACACAAACTAGATCAACTAAGGGAATTAACAAAAATTAAAGGAACACTTCGAATTCCTATGCAGGGTCAATTATGTGGGCAGGAAGGTCATGGGAAAATGGATTGTCCAGTAATGCAGATGGCATGTGGTGATGAAAATTGAACCATAAATAATCCAATGAAGGTATCATTGTAGGGTGCAAAGGTGGATGCTACTAACCCCCATGATTTATGGTTTGAACTTGGAACATGAAGATCAACAGTATTTATGGAAAATAGTGGGTCTGGGATTCCAAGACAGTCCATTCAACCACTGGATCATATAGACAATTATTTTTCATGGTTAGCTCAAGCGGAAGGCTTGGAATACCCACAAAATGGAAATACTGGAATAGGACGTGAGATAACGAGGGCATCGATGGAAAAGAGGGGGTCTTGGATTCCAATGCAATCCTCTCAATAACTAGATTTTACAAATGATTATAAGTCATGGTTAGATGGAGGCTTGGAAAACCCATAAAATAGAAATGCTGGAATATTACCTGGGAAGGTGTCTATTGAAAAGAGTGGGTCTCGGCTTTTAGGACAGTCCACTCAACCACTCGGTCTTACAGATAGTTATATCTTATGGTTAGCTGGAGGCATGGAACACCCAGAAAATGTAAATGCTAGAACAGAACCTAAGATAAGGAAGGTATCTATTGAAAAGAGTGGGTATGGGATTCCAAGGAAGTACACTCAATCACTGGGTCTTACAGACAATACATGAGCCTTGCAACATCTAGAAAGCGGGAAAGATGGAATAGGACCCGAGATAAGGAAGGCATATTTGGAAAAGAGTGGGTCTGGGCTTCCAAGACAGTCAAGTCAACCATTGGGTCTTAGATACGGTTATATGTCATGGTTAGATGAAGGCTTGGAACACACATCTGATGGAAGTGCTGGAATAGGACCTGATATAAAGAAAAGTGGTGTATTTGTGACCTCTTCCATACAATGTACTCGTCCATATGTATATAGCCCCTACGCTTCACATGTTGGTGTGGAATCTAGTTTTGACAGTCCTTCCTTTTCCTATATGGGTTTGGGACCTCATTTAGAACATAGTCGTGGTAAAGAAATTCTTCACTCAAATGTCCACGTGGGATGTCTACGTCCTACCATGGATGAAGAACAGTTGATTAATCTGTTCTTTTATTTTGGTAGAATAGTTGAAGCGAAAGTCACCAGGGACCATGTGAATGGTTCAAGCAAAGGTTATGGTTTTGTAAAATTTGATGACATCCAATGTGTTGTTCAAGCTACTGCATGTATGAATGGTTACAGGTTGGAAGGAAAAAAATTAGCTGTAAGGGAGGTAGGACGGATTCCTTCTGGCTCTGGGGTGGTACATGCAGAAGGTCTTTACACTTCTGATAAGAAACCACCAAGATATCCCATCCATTATGGTGATTATGTATAGCCATCATGGAGTGGTCCAACTAGGCCTATATTATCACTGCCTTATAATCCTTATTCTGATAACAATGGTTCTGGTATAACATCCCATAGTGTCATTCCTTTGCAGGGAGTTACTTTCAACAGTCTTCCAGCTACTTCATATTGCACATATGGTCCCTATCAGATGCCACTGCATTCTGCAGAAACATCTAGTGGCATGCAAGGGCCACCTAAATCTCAATTATTGCTAGTCAATGTGCATGATTCCTTAATGTCAAAACTAAATATCCATTCAGTTGATGCTATGACCCATTTTTCTCCAAACCAAGCCAGGATTACTACATATTAGTGCTATGTACATCCATCAATTCCATCAGATAGTGCATGTTCTGAGTCACCATCATGAGGTTCATTAATGGGAGGTTTGGTTACTCCTCCATCGTCTTCTAGACTTTTTTCTTATGGATATCAGAAGAAAGTCATGGAATTAGAATATGAAAGGTTTTTAGTTGAAATGGGGTCGTGACATGAGAACATTTCAGGGATAGATAATATTTTATTTTAAGACTAAAAGTTGAGCTTCTATATCCTACAAATAATTAATCTCCGATGACTATATACAAGGTAAATTTCCTTCACTGTCTACTTTTGAATTTTTGCGAGCATAAGAAATCTATGGTTTAGTTCAACCAGGATACCTATTTTGTGTACAGTTGGAAACTTAGCAACATCTGAGGTACTAGAGAAAAGGACATCCAAGGTTGTTGATGAAGGCCACCTACTTTGTAGTGTGTTGAAAGGTGCCTCCAATTACATTCAATACATCTTGGAACTGCACCTACTCGTTCACAAAATTGTTTTGATGCTTATGCAGCTACAGTACAGTAAGAGTCTCGCTATGGCAGGCTTGCTTCTGAGCAAAGATAACAAGCAGAGGAAAAAGGGAATTTGAGAAGCCACCATACTCAAAGATATTTGGCTCCAGTACATCAAAATATTTGCATTTTAAGGGGATGATCACATCGTTATCACACCATTTGTGTAACTTAGATCCATGCATAACTATAAATGGAATTGATTTAACTTCATTGCAATTGAATTTGTGGCACTGATGTGAACTTCCCTAGCCATTATTTGACTAGAATAAACTTTCTCAAAACTAATATTAAATGTTAAACTGGAAGCAAGGGATTACTTGTTGTAGTCGAGGGGGTTGCAGTGTTACCAGTGATACATAATATATTATACAAGCATTCACAAGACACAGATACAAGTAGACAAGATATGGAGAGAAGTACAAGCCTTTATTACTCAACAATATGTAGAATATGCAGAACAGATCTAACTTAACCATACACGACTCACCAGCCTATATATATATGCTTTTACAATCAGTTATGTAACTGCCTTGTCAGCGCAACCGATCGACATGGCCTGACTGGTCGACACAACTTGTCAAGTTACATACCAAAAGGTCGGGTGGAGGGGCTAGTCGATAGGCTGACTTAGTATCCTCCAACACTACTCATTACAAAGGATAATGTGCAGTAATAGGATGAAGATGGAGATCACCAACAAAGGAAAGACCAATACATCTTGTAGTCAAACTAAAAAAGGTGTTGAGAGAGAAACCAACCTAAGTGAGTTCTACTTGTGAGTGATCAAATGCAATAGATGTAGATCCAATAGGGGCAGCATGACCATTTACAACATTATTGATAGATGCATCTGCAGAAGGATAAGGTGTGTTTCCACCATCCTTATTTTTTTTCAGTTTCCATAAGCTCCACGAATTAATACTCTACCAACGTTACCAGTGAATCAAGGACTCCTGGGAAGTTAGGTAGTTTATGATGTTTATGCAAACACACCCTAGTATTTTATAGCAGGGTTAATGAATAAAATGGCTCAATTTACTTCACCAGTGAACCAAAGTCCCATTAGCAGTGATCCATTTTTAGGTTGTTAATACTTTTTGCAAACAAGACCCTTGTATTTTAAGTAAACGGTAAGGCTGTTACTAAACAAAGACTGCTTGATATCCCCTCAACCTCACCATTGAAGGAATGCCCCATTGTTAGTGATCCAATTTTAGATAGTTAATTATTTTTTCTGCAAACAAAACCATGATACTAGGGTAAATGAATGAAGACATGGCTTGCAAAATATATCTCTTTGGTTAATAATGTATGATATGTACAACATTGAATGAATTTAATTGCCCATTTTAACTGATTTGATTTGTCAGGAATTAAATTTTATCATGTTTTTAGTGTCTGTGTTCTAAGATTTTGGTGGTAAAGCTACCTGTGGTATTTGATCTTTTGATTGTTGTAATTTTTAAATGGTCTATTCCTTGGGTGATAGCATGTGATAGAAAGTAGTATAGGAATGCAACGTCTATATTCCTTTCACTCACCATTCACCTCACAGATGAGAAGAAGTATCTATTTAATAACAATCTGCTCCACCTACTCTTTCTCAATTTTCATCTTCTCAAACATAATGGAGCTATACTTGGAGTACAAATCCTTGTCACCAGTAGGGGTAGCAATTTTACAAGACATAGATGTATCTTCTGATTTTTCTTCATATAGTTGTGAAATAGATAACTAATTTACCTCCCTTTTGGAACACCCATCCGTGAGTTTGAAATATCTCTATATGGCCCATTGGACATAAGTCTATATGGCCCATCATTGATGATATTCCTTGCTGCCCAGAATAACCATTCCTTCTTTATGTTCCATGGTAAAGGGATAACAGTGTCATATGTGCATCTTACTTAGAAAAGTTGCTCCCAGAATGTGTTAATCATAAGTGCTATTCCTATTCTTCTTAGCTTACATTGTTTCTAGCAAGTTAGATATATAACATCCCCTTGGTCGTTTGTACATTGCCAAGAATATATTGAAGATTCCAACTGCACACTAAGGAAGACGATTCTGAGATGTATATTGCTGAACAAAGCGCCTTAAAATGCATTTGCATTTCAAGGGGTAAGAAGAAGCTAACATCATTTTATAATTACATATGCTGTAGAGCATCATGATCAGCAATAATAAATGTAGATTGAGCCACTCCTCGGTTTAGGGAGAAATGGTCATGCTTGCTGCCAGGTACTGATCTTTGTTTATCCCAGGCCAAAACCTCATTAACAAATTTTGTGAATTTGACATAAGGAAAGCCTCTTGCCCCTTGATTTTAGATTGACATTTTTTAGTCCCTTAAGCAGCCCTTTGCTGATGCATTCTTCTACTGGAAAAATGATCAAAATGATCAAAATGACCTTGCATTTTTGGGGGGTAGCATTTGGATCCAACATGGTGACATGTGCTCTGAAATAGTGCATGAGAACTCCGGAAATTTCTATTGTTCCTTCTAATAAAAGGCCATGAGAAGCAAGTAAAAAATGTGTTGGGGTGGCCAACATTCACATCCCGAAACCCTACATACAACATCCTTATTTTAGCTACAAAATTCTTCAAAATTTAGCTTTACATGGAAAAAGGGCATAATCCAAGATGCCAAAGGAACATAAATGAAATCTAATGCTTATATGTTGAGTTTATTCTTCCTATCTATTTCACTTTAAGGTCCCATTGTAATCATTTGATGAGTTCATCAAAATCATGAAACTTTCCCCTGTGTTTGGTTATTAACCAAAACAAGGGACACATCAATCATCCACTGAATATATGGTGGAATCTCCATGAGTGCTCGGCAAAAATCTGCAGTAGGTTAATGAAAATGGGTAGAACACCAAAATCATGCCAAGGTGGGTGTGTATTTATGCAAGATTGTTCTATCCACCATTGGATAGGGCTGGGGTAAACAACATCAAACTATGAAGCATCCATCATACCCTCAAATCGTAAAGGGTTTAGGTGGTTCCACAAATCTTTCCTAACTTCTTTTACTTCTCCTTATAAAAAATATATGTGAGGAACAAAGCAAAACATTAGATCTGTAGATAACCTCATAATATAGGGCTTGCTTCTCTTGTTTTCAAGGTAAGAGGAGGAGGTGCAGACATAGCAAGAATCATTATAAAAGTCTTACTCTATGCAGATGATGCCATTCTAGGAACCTATACACAACTCAACCTACAAGACCAACTAGAAGCTCTAGAAGTCTTATGAAAAGATGTAATGCTGACATAAACACATGTAAGGCACGCTAGGCTTTTTCTTGTTCAAGAGAAAATCGAAGCAAAATCAATAAAGTTTGGGAAAGAAATTGGAAAATGTTAAATTTTCAGAATTTACTTCAATTTGATCTAGGATCTTAACTAAGAGAACAACATGTACAGCATATCTACAGCATATCAATCATGGAGACAATAATGCAAGCACACAAGAGACACAAAGATTTACTTGGGGAAAACCATAAAGGTGAAAAACCCCAATAACTTCCTCAGAGATAGATAGAGCAATGATACAACCAACCATAAGAGATAGACACAACCTAGCAGCAGATCCTCCTCCTCCATAAGTGTGCCACTACTCCTTGAGTGCATGAGTGAGAAGTGAGTGAGTAAATAGAGTGCCTCCCGCACTCTATTTATACTTGACTTGACTTGCCTTTTTACCTAACTCATGTAGGCTCGAACTTAACCACATAACATAATGCTGAGTGGGCCGACCCCCAATAGGGTGGTCTAATAACCCTTTGACCCACATGGCCGACCCCCAATAGGGTGGTCTAATAACCCATCAAGTATAAGTTACGACACTTACAATATAAATGACGACACTTCCTTATAGAGGAATAATACCATCTCTATAGGAATACAATATACATATATGTGAAATACATTCCGAAGTTACATATACATCAACACTCCCTCTTAACTAGGAAAGTATTTCTCAGCACAGTTCTTCTAACACAAGTCATCTTCTCTGGATCATCGTCACTAGATAATCGTCATCGAGTCATCATCATCGTCACTGCTGCTGCTATCTCAATCAATCTATGAATCTACTCGTCATAGGAAGTTCTACAGAGCCAGTCCTTTTTCATACTGGATGTAGGCCCACCACCTGCAGGTCTTCATCATCACTGGCCATACTGTGGAATCCTCAGGACTTATTACGTGCGTCACAAAACCTCGAAAGAGCATCCCAGGATGTTACGGGTACACAACTCCGACCTGTAGGATCTCCCAGGGCGCTATTACATGTGACCCCACCACAAAACCTCGAAAGAACATCCCAGGATGTTACGGGTACACAACTCCAACCTGAAGGATCTCCCAGGGCACAAATTACATGTGGTCACCACAAAACCTAGCAAGAGCATCTCAGGATGTTACGGGTACACAACTCCGACCTGAAATCTCCCAGGGCACAAATTACATGTGGTCATGGAAAAACCTCGTAAGAGCATTTCAGGATGTTACGGGTACACAACTACGACCTGAAATCTCCCAGGGCACAAATTACATGCCATAGGACAAAACCTCGAAAGAGCATCTGCCAGATATCCCAGGGCACAAATTACATGCCATAGGCAAAACCTCGAAAGACTATCTGCAGATCTTCCCAGGGCACAAATTATATGTCCTCCCAAGCAAAACCTCAAAAGAGCATTTGCCAGATGTCCCAGGGCACCGAATTACATGCCATAGGCAAAACCTCGAAAGACCATCTGCAAATCTCCCAGGGCACAAATTACATGCTTATCTGCACAACCTGTTCCACGGCCACAGAGTATCAAACTGATACTCACCATACATCATCCTAATGTATCCATGATCATCCTGATCATCATCACTGCAACGTCCTGCTGCATGTCATCTGGAGCAACATCCTGAAGCTCGTTATTCATGATCATACTGATCATCACTGCAACATCCTGCTGCATGTCATCATACATGATCCACCTGATCATCAATGCATCTTCCTGATGCATACCAAGTATTTACCTAATACATATCATACATGCTCCACCTGATCATCAATGCATCTACCTGATGCATACCAAGTATCTACCTGATACATATCATACATGATCCACCTGATCATCAATGTATCCACCTGATACAAATACAAATACATGATACATATCACCATACATGATCCACCTGCTCATACAATGTATCCACCTGATACATATACAGATACATGGTCCAATCATCCAACATGATGCATATACAAAATACATACACATGATCCAACTGATCATATCCAGCATCAACATGATGCGTACATACATACATAAATGATCCAACTGATCATATCCAGCATCCAACATGATGCGTACATACATACATAAAATGATCCAACTGATCATATCCAAGCATAAACCAGAACATCATCCTGATGCTCATCATCCAGCGCTTACATCCACAGCCATGTGAAGGATCCTCCTTCCAACATGCTTGGAATGGCTTCAGCAAATGTGTCCATCACTTCTTCCTCGAAGTGTCCTCGATCTGAAGAACGCCAAGCCTCTCTCTGAAGTACTTGAACTTCACCCTGGCTAGTGGCTTCGTCAGCACATCTGCAATCTGCTCGTCCGTCGCAACATACAGGAGCTTCACCGCTCCTCTTTGCACCATATCCCTGATATAGTGATACTTGATCTCTATGTGTTTCGACCTGTCATGAAACACTGGGTTCTCGGACAGCTTCACACAACTCTGGTTATCACAGAAGATACCAGTAGCCCCCAACGGGAGATCAAATAGCTCAGACAGTAGCTTTCGTAGCCATACTGCCTCACAACTAGCTGAACAGGCTGCAACATACTCTGCCTCAGCTGTACTCAGTGCTACGAAGGACTGCTTCCTGCTAAACCAAGAGATCACACTTGATCCCATACTGAAGCAGCACCCAGATGTGCTCTTCCTATCTGCAGCACTACCATCCCAATCTGAATCAACATAACCCTGTAGGTTAAACTTTTGATTCGCTTCATACTTGAGCCCATAATCCACTGTACCCTTCAGGTACCTCAGAACATGCTTTACAGCAACCAGGTGAACACTCCTCGGATCCATCAGGAACTAACTCAATGTGTTTGCTGCAAGGCAAATATCTGGTCTCGTGTTCGTCAGGTACATCAAGGACCCAATCATCTGACGATACATAGTGATATCAATCGGCTCAGATGGAGCATCACATAGGTGCTTCAGGTTCGATGCCATAGGTGTGGCCATAGCCTTGTAGTCCATCATCCCGAACCTCTTCAGGATCTCTACTGCATACTTCCCTTGTCCAAGGAAGATTCCATCACTCTGCCACACCTCCATGCCAAAAACAAATAGTGCATCAACCCCAAGTTCTTCATCTCGAACTCGGCAGTAAGCTTCCGCTGCATGTCGACAATCAATCTATCTTCACCTGTAACAAACAGGTTATCCGCATACAACTATTCAAGAAAGCTGTCTTGAAATCCATCTAGTGTATCTTCTATTTCATCACTTTCATATTTCTCTATGCTACCATCTGCAGCATGCTTGATCTTGATAGATCCATATGGAAGTCATAACAAACTTCCCTTCAGGTCTTGGGACTACATCCCAAACATCATTCTTCATGATCGACGGATCATGGCATTCCATCTCTTCATCCTAGATCTTGGGAACTTCAATATCTTCAATATTTTCAATATATATCTTTGTTGCTGGAACAAATGTTGTAGTCCTTTTGTAGGTGAAGATATACGGTCTTTCCTACAAAACAGGTTCAATTGCATGATTAGAAACATCTCATAATTTTCAGAACAAATTCTTACACATAAAGAAATATGTCATACAGTCATGCAATTATCTTAGCCAATGCTTCAATACAACATTTATCCATATCCCGTAACTTTCTAGATGCCTTCCAATCTCTACTAGAGCATTGTTAAGAGTGTGCACAACTCCCAACATGTCAGCAAAGAGGTTTCATTCTAGATAAGTAGCGATGGAATGTTGTACAGTGCCATAGGCTACTTACCCATGCATATTAGTAGTATACTGTTCATCAATGCAACTATTCTAATATGCACAATACATATCCTAAGTCTAGGAACATGAGCATATACATCATTGAACAATTTTATTTAAACAAACAAATATGCAAGAAATTAAAATACTTATCTTTGTTTGTTCGTTGGGTGGACTCCCTCTGAGTCTTTGCTTCCTTACAGGAGCTGCTAGAGTCCTAATCTGAAGTAGCTTCTTCTACACCTTTCTGTTGTGGAAAGATGGTCAAATCCCTCTGAATATATGCATCCTTGCAGAAACTACTGAAGTGTGTTCCTTTGCTTTCTTGCAGGAACAACTGGAGTGTGCTCCCTCTTGATCTTTGCTTCCTGGATTACCTGTCCTCGAACTTACATTCATCCTTGGTCCCTATGCATGCTTATTAGAATCATGATTGTGTTATCCTTGTGAACTCATATAAAATCATACATTCATTAGTATACTATTAAAACACAATAATCTTAAGCATGTATAGTCATGATCATTTCAAACAGAAAATAATAAGCATTAGCATTCAAGGTTTATGTAGGATTCTTATGGTTAGTCAAATCATAAGAAACATAACATGTCTAAACCTGTAATTACTCAAACCTATGACTCTTCAGGTTAGTTGAATCATCAATCAAGATAAGAGATATAATATGCATAAAACCTGTGATTATTCAAACCTATACCTTCATGATTCTTCTGGTTAGTCATATCATCAATTATGGTAAGAAATATAATATGCATACAGCCATGACTTATTCAAACCTATGACTTCATGAATAATCATTATCAAACAACACAACAGTATAAGATCCTAACACAAGGTAGGATTCTATCTTGATATAGGAAAAACATACCTGGATTAGCATGCTAGCTATTTATGTCTAACATACTCACATGATGTCTTCTTGTTCTTCTTCAATGACTTGTGCTAGTAACCTGTATATCTCATAGGTTAACTATTACAAAACCAAGTTATACATACCTCGTAAATGGATCTTCTATGAGATCCATGACAATGGATGAATCTTTGTCCTCATGTTATCATGATCATATGTTCTTGGACCAGAACATGATTTGTCTTTCTTGGTATACCTTTCATGTTAGTAGACAACATAAACCTCATACAACACCATAATGCATTAGTACAATCATAAGTGTCAACACCCTAACCAATGAATATCTTCTATCATGCATTCATAATTTTGTTAAGGTGATACAACAAATCTAAAATCAAAATTGTACTAACCGTAATAACATGAAGACAAACATACCATAAACTTAATCATGGACAAATATTGAAACATACCTCGATGAGTCATACCTGTCGATATCGCTTGTAATCTTCTTATGTAAGGCCTTAGCCTCATCTCCCTCTAAAACAGAAACTTCTTCACTTATGCAGGTGACCAATCCATCTTCTTCTAGGATTAACCCAATCCACTTGATTTGCAAGAACTGGACCTGGAGCTGGATATGGGTTTGTCAGGAAAACCCCCAAAATTCAAACTTTGAATTTCAAACTTCTGATAGGATAGAAATATGCGCCTTGATGAGCTGATCAAGCTGGTATATTCAGAATTTGAAAACTGCAAAGTTTCACTCCTCAATTTTTCCTTTGAAACTTTCGGATTCACTGGACGTGACCCTAAACTGGGGTTTGATGAAGCCCACTCTTCTTCCCAATCAAAAGGTTTGAACCAAAGCTCTAAGCTTCTATTTTTCTAAGGAGCTTCCAGCCGTGGTCACAGATTTCAAAAATTCCCATTTTTACAGAAGCTCTAATTTTCCACTTTTCTGATCAAAGTCCCGAACTAGGGTTTGATCAAGCCCGACCTTCTGCCCAACCAAAAATTCTGATCTTGGTCTCTAAATTTCTATTTTGATGAGTAGCATCCAGCCGTGGTCTCTGATTACAAAAATTCCAACTTTCTCCAAAGCCCTAAATTCCGGAAGCCATGAATGAAGGTACTAAAAAATAATTCTGTTTTGACAGAAATATGTACCTGATTGTTTCTGGTGTAACTCTGAACGTTTCAATCCATAGGGTCTGAAAAAGTTTCCTGAGATAGCCTGACCTGTTATCTTTCCATCTTGACAGGTCTGACCTCAATTGGATTCTCTGAGAGAGAGTTATGCCAAATGTCGCAACGTGACCTGTTTTTGGATAAAACAGGAGAGCGAACTTGTACGGCGTGCCGCGTGTCACTGTTTGAACTTCGGCCTCTAAAAAAGTTTCCTAAGATATCTCGGCCTGTCATCTTTCCATCTTGATAGGTCTGACCTCAATTGGACTTTCTGAGAGAGAGTTATGCCAAGTGTCGCAACGTGACCTGTTTATGGGATAATACAAGAGAGCGAACTTGTACGGCGTGCCACGTGTCACTGGTTCAACTTCGGCCTCTGAAAAAGTTTCTTGAGATATTACAGTCTGTGTACTACCTGTCACTTTTTACGAAATTTCATTTGGAGCTTCCTATCCCAAGTTATGACCTTTTTCCCAAGGTCACCTGATTTTGAGTCAGATCTGGAAGAGGCAGAAACCCTATATTGTACAGATCATAAATCACAAAGTACAACGAATTAGAGGTTGTCCTTTGGACACAGGGTACATGGGGATCTTAGCTTCGTCCTGTAACAATTTCAGATCTGAAACCTTCGCCAAAAAATATTTATAGCGAAAGTGCTACGATGACTGGTTTTTGCTATATCAAGCCCTAGCATCGTAAGTGCAACAAGTGTCATACATGCCATATCATGCCTTCTTTTAGGCTAGCTCTGATACCATGTTAAATTTTCAGAATTTACTTCAATCTGATCTAGGATCTTAACTGAGAGAACAACATGTACAACATATCTACAGCATATCAATCATGGAGACAATAATGCAAGCACACAAGAGACACAAAGATTTACTTGGGGAAAACCATAAAGGTGAAAAACCCCAATAACTTCCTCAGAGATAGATAGAGCAATGATACAACCAACCATAAGAGATAGACACAACCTAGCAGTAGATCCTCCTCCTCCATAAGTGCGCCACTCCTCCTTGAGTGCATGAGTGAGAAGTGAGTGAGTAAATAGAGTGCCTCCCGCACTCTATTTATACCTGACTTGACTTGCCTTTTTACCTAACTCATGTAGGCTCAAACTTAACCACATAACATAATGCTGAGTGGGCCGACCCCCAATAGGGTGGTCTAATAACCCTTTGACCCACATGGCCGACCCCCAATAGGGTGGTCTAATAACCCATCAAGTATAAGTTACGACACTTACAATATAAATGACGACACTTCCTTATAGAGGAATAATACCATCTCTATAGGAATACAATATACATATATGTGAAATACATTCCGAAGTTACATATACATCAACAGAAAACACCCAGAACTACAAATTTCTAGGGTTGGAATTCAATGAATGTTTGAATTGGGACATCTGCACAAGGAAAAGGCTCTAAGAGAGTTGAAAAGAGGTCCCTTTTCTCCATAACTGTTTCAGGATAGAGGAGATATGGGAATGGGATGTGCTATGCAGGTTGTTCCAGACACTCGTCGTCATAGAACTCCTTCACTAATGTGAAGTATGGTGACCAAACACAACTAAAAATAGGTGAAGCCAGCTAGAGAGAGTACAAAAGACATGATAAGAATTCTCAAGGGTAAAAATCAAAACTCCATATGAGATTCTGTTGGCCGAAACATGACTCTATAGCCTAGAAATAGAAGCACTGATAAAACGACTACCATAAACACAATGACTAGAAATCATGGACAAAAATCAAATACCAACAAAAATTAACGAAGAGGTGTTAAGTAGAAGGAAGATTACATGGAACTTGCAATGTAGATTGTGGCTTGAAGAGTGGCATGTAATAGATAATAATTGCTCAGTGGATGGGAAGGAGCCAAAAACACATTTAAAATAACATTATAGAACAAGTAGGTGGAGGAAAAACGAGGGAGAAACATTACTACATGGACTAGTTTAATGTACACAGGGAAATAAGAGCCCAAGATTACTTGAATCTTAATACCTCTTGGTACGAAAAGCAACTAATATCTCAACTAAAGATCGGCTCACACAGACTGAGATGCAAAATAGGGAGGTAGATATAAACAAAAAGAGTTTTGGGAAGAGAGAGAATGTTAGATGTGTGGGAAAGAAGAAGAAGAAATGGAGCAATACTTCTTGATGAAGTTGTGAGTTTTACACCGACATTAGGAAGAGGTTAAAATTCTAGATTATCTGTTGGGATACAATTTTCCATAGGGAGACATTTGGGGGGTACAACAACCATGGTTTGTAGGTTGATGCAGGAAAGAAATCAGATCTAGAGATCGACAATGAAGGATGAGACACCAAGCAAAGTGGGGAAAAGGAGGCAGCCTCTATACGAGTCTAGTTGCTCCATCTCACTCTTTTATTCTTGTGATTGGCTTTAGTAGAACTTTAGCTATTTTAGCCACATTTAACATCTTATGAGAGTTGGATTCATATGTAAGATTCTTGGTACCATAGGTCAATTTGGAGTTATGGAAGGTTTAATAACTTCTCTCTCTCTCTCTCTATTGCTTTATTTGATTTAGTGATGGACAAAAGGGCTTGTGGTAGGGTTGGTTCAGTCCCTCTAGCTTATTTAATTGGTGATTTAGAGAAAAAGACTTGACTTCCTCTGACTCTGACCAATTACATGGATTCTCCTTTTTCATTTGTCTGTTTGTATCTTAGTTCTTTAGCTATCATCACTTGGAAAAGAACCAGTGAATCATATTGGTGAAAGTTTCCACAAGCGTTGTTCCCCCATTGGTAACATGCTACAAGGCATAGAAAATTGCCGAAAAAATTAAATTTTCTGAAAAGGTCATTTTTTCGCAAAACATCATTTCGAGTTCTAAAAAGCCTCTCATATAGGGTAATTTTTCATACATCCACATAATTGTAGCCCCAAAATAGCCGTGATAAAAATTGTAGGTGCAAAAACACGAAGAAGTCTAGCTAGACAAGCTATGCCCTGAGTCATTTGAAAATCGATTCACATATCATTTTTGTGCCATAAAAATCAACTTCAAGAAAGGCAATAAAAGAATGCACTACACAAGATTACCACTGGAATTGCAAAAGAATAAAATATTTTGAATCAATTAACATTATATGAATTTTCTAGTCTAGTATCCCAAACTACAAAAATTGGAGAAAGTTTACATTTTTAAGGGGGTGCACTAAGGTATCGATGGTGATGGAATCAAATAAAATAACATAAGATGGAAATGACATAATTCAAATATGGATATCATTGCACAAAATTAAGACAAGAGATGCTTGATAGTGTTGACACCAAGTTCATGGTGAGAATGTCAGAAAAGAGTTCACATATCATTGACATGCAAGAGAATCATACATGATACATCAATGATAGAGAAAAAGGTGAAATTTATATAAGCGTCCACTAAAGACCAAACTAGGTAAAAGGGAGTAGAGATTATAACAATCATACGAAGCCCATACAAAAACAGGATGGCAACAAAGGCCCCTTAAAATGACAATACAACAACGGGAAATGAAACAACCTGTGAGTACAACTCGGTTATCCCAGGAGGGAAAGCCCTAAGGAGTATAGAGAGTAAAAGAGAACCAATGAAGAAACAATATCTAGATATAAGTTTATCTAGAACCAAGAGAGGGGGAAGCCAACCCTATTCATCCTCTGAATCAATGATACAGATATCCATACCCAGATATAAGTTTATCTGGAACCAAGAGAGGGGGAGCAAGCCCTATTCATCCTTTGAATCAATTATGCAGATATCCATACCCAGTGGCTACTGGATAATGTTCTAAGGTGAATGGCTCAGGTTGATAGTACCCTAGGGAGTAATCAACATAGAAATATGCAGGGCTCAAGTAAAGGCCATGTAAGCATGTGACCTTATCATGTACTACAAGTGATGACCCTTTTAGCTCGCCTAAGAAGTAAGGTCATCAAAACTCCTGGTAAGCAAAAATTAATTGGGAACTTAGTAGGAGTTGATTTTCTTTTTATAATAGATCACTAAAACATATATCCCCTAATACCACATCAATTATCATTCATGAGAGGTGATTTTGAACATGCCTTGAGTCATGACCATGATACTGAGTTCTTGGAAGCAAAAGCTGTGGAAAGTGACCCACAACTTTTGCTTGCTTATTCTAGCCTTAATATCTCCTTGTAATTGAGTAAATAGATTTTAAACCATTTCCTTATAGACTCCATATTCCCAAGGATATGTTAGGCACTAATCTCATTCTCAACCAACCACTAAAAATTGAATAAATAAATCTCTTGTTTTTACTATCTTGGGAAACTACTTATGTGAAATATGGCCATAAATAAATAATTAGTCAAATAGGGGCTTAATTACATCATAAAGGTAGCTTGGGGACTATTCCAAAAGGGCTTCACTCTTTTTTGAATAAATAGGGGTTACCCCCTCTCATTGTAATCCATCCTATCTATTGACATCTAATCTGGCCGGGAGAAACTCACATCCTAATGCTTCTCAACGGTCTCTCATGCTTTCCAGACTCCAGTAGGCAAACTTGTTTTCTCACAATAGGGGTTCTATCAAAGTGACCACAAAATATCCATACTTTGGGGTTCCATTCATAGGCTCTAGGTTATTTTTAAGGAAGGCATTATTTCCCTATGTTAACAAGGGATTTGGGTTCCTTTCCATACTCGAGCATGAAGACTTTCAGATGCATTTTCAAGATACATCTCTTCGACTTGATTAGTAGTTCCATTATCCTTTATATCCCTAATATTTTGGGGCCTAGATTACTTTCACTTGATAGATCTAAGGTTGAGAGCCCAAATTGCTTATGCCACAATGCATGATTCACTACAAATAGATGGTCTCCTAGGCCATCATTTAATCAGAGTTTGATGCCATCATTTAGCCTTAAGATTACTTTCAGACTCGTTTTTTCGTCCACATGATCCAAACTATGGGAGACTCAACCTCAAGGAGGGAGAGGTACCCCTTTTGAGAGGAGACTCATAACTAGGGTATTACATAAAGTGTTGGGAAAATCTCAACAACTCATTGCCAACTCCCTCCTAGGGTTACATAGTCAAGGCCTCTGAAGCCTGGGCTTTCCCTTGAGTACACTGCCAGACATATTGCCTCATGGTTGGTGGTGCAACAGGGGTTCCTCCATCTTTCTCCTCTACCTCCATCTGTATTTCCAAATTGGCCACTGAAGATTCATCTTCTGCCTCTCATTCTGGACCTATTTATCTTATTAAATAGTTTAGCTTATTTCATTTTATCATTTAGCTTCTAGGATTTGCTTTGGCACTCCCATGGTTTGTCACTACTAGATTTTACTCTCAAATCCTATTGCCCCACTATTTTTTATGATTCATGGACACTAATAAAATTATCTTATATCATATTAGTAGTGAAATCTATTACTTTACTCTCTCGATCAAAATTACTTTGAGAAGTTTTCCTCCATACTTTTGGGTGTCCATGGTCCCCCAACCCTCTTGTGATTTACGTGCATTTCATGAAACTCTCTTTCAATTCTCTTATTTTGGACATATTTATGATATTATTTCACACTCTACAGTATTTCAAGAAGTAGTGGTCTCTATTTTGCACTTTTGATAAAGGCACTCTAGTCTCTCTATACTGCATTTTTTCCAGGACATTGGAAGTTGACTTTGCATTTATTTGATGGTATAATCTTGGAAGCATATTTAAGATAAAGAAAAAATTCTAAATGAGGCAACTAATCTTAAATAGTTGTTTTGATCAAAGAAAAAATACATCCTTTAGTGTTTTGAACAACCTACGCCAATTTAAATGCTTTCATTCTTTTTCTTATTACCGAGAAGGAAAACTTGGAATTGTGTGTTGCATTTTACAGTCCTGGTGTAAATAGGGCCTCAGAAAAATGTAACTTAACATCCATGACAACTTTTAAGAGTGAGGAAGGAATGAATTCTTGATTGAACTCTAATAACACTCCAGGAATTTGAAACCTATAGTCTGATCATTTGCAGCCATATACTATTTCCAGTTTAAGACAGTCTTATATCTTTCTACCATTAGTTTCGTTCTTCAGCAAATGGTCACTCTATGCAATCACTATAGAGTCTACAATATAGTCTGAAAGGCTTGTTAAATAAATCCATCTATCCACAACCATTCTTGTAATGCCATATCACTTATTTTAGGTCTTAAGGTATGAAGTTAAGTTGACAGTTATCAAATTATTGAAAATTTTATCTTGAATGAATTTGGAAGATAATTTTAAAGACCACAAATGAAAGGAGTCAAGTTCATTGGTTGGGAATATCATTAATATTCAGAAAGCAACACATGACAATGTGTGAAGCCTTGTTCATCCTAAACTAGACATCACTCGGGGTTTCAAATATCCCGTGAATTTAAAATCTGTAGTTCTTTAACAGAGTATTAGGCTCATTACCATAGTCAAGAGGGAATAGATACAAATGAAGTATATATTCAACAACCTAATAATACAACAAAAGTACCAAGTTTGAAAAAATTATGATATACTTGAGTCGTTTCCTCCCTCTTGGAAATTTTTTGGATCAATAGACTTAACATTATCAAATTTCTTGTTTGACCTTCCTGATTTTTCCTTCTGCACCTTCAATTGATTTTTACTCTTCTTCTAATCCATTTCCATGCTCGTAAAGTTCAATTCAAGCTGCATATATATCTTTGGTTAGTAACCTAACAATACAAAATATAGAAACAAGAATGACAAATTTATGGTCATGTAACCTGAATATTTAGCATCTCTTTTAAATAACTTTATGAAGGAGGATGTAGTCGCAAGCATTAGAATACCTGTTCAAACCATGCCAAAATTAAACATGTTCACTTATGCCTGTCTCACTTGATTTCTTGACCACGTTTAGATTTCTCCACTTCAAAAAGATGCACATAAATCTCAACATGTTAGTCTATCATCTCATTAGTCACATGCCATTTTTTAATTAGAATTGCATGAAAGCATGTGCAATTTATCATTTACATATTGGATTGCAATGAGAAACATTAAATATTAGATAAAAATTGTTTAATGCCAATGATTATTTCGTAAGTCATTGTCAATAGATAATCCCTTCCTACATACATTCAAAGATGTTATGTAATGAAAGGAAATGATGTATGCAGTCGCTTGAAAATTTGTTGAAGAATTATGAAAGCTAGCATCGCTCATACAATCATTAATATAGTTATGTTTGGTGTTTATATGAATATTTGAAAGTGTGCTATGAAGAATGAACCTCAACTCTGTATACCCAATAGTACAGACAGTTCTATTTCAAAATAACACATAGTTCTCGCATTAATTCCTTGTATAAAGGAAAATAAATTCCCATATATACAATATTATGTATGTCCTGAAAGTTTTGATGCACTAAAATATCCAAAACTCCTTTTAAGGAAAACATACATTGTGGATTGGAATCGAGCAAAAGACTTGCAAAACAGCCTAGAAGCACTCCTTGGGTTTAAAGCTGCAAATGGAAACAAAAATCACTTCATATTTTCAAACAGGTCATGGGAAACTTTTATACATGTGCAAATGGAAGATGTCAACATCAATACAAGTTAGTGCATGGAATCTGAACTTGTTGTTTGATAGAAATATGAGAACAGAACTGCTATTTAGATTCCAACCAGAAATATACTTCTGGAGGAACCTTCGTCATCTTTGAAAACAAGTCAGCTCAAAATTACAAATATTAGAAATTCTAAATTGAAGGACATAATTAAAAAATCTGCAAAGTAGTTCACTTAACATATTAGGATTGGGTATAATATTCTAAAAAATCACATGAAATCTACACCACAGTTGGAGGCATAACAAAATATGTATTTATTTTGAGAATTGTGCTTTTCTAGACTAGAAGAAATTTTGTGGCCCCATTTGTGCAGGGTGAATCAACCCCCAAGGGACAAATCACATAACAACATATTTGTGCATGACAACTGACTGGCAAGTGGTGATGCTAACAACATAACCTTAGGGAGAATGGAACCATGGTGGGATGTTTGAAACCACCACCTTGAACCACAACCACATTGGCATATAACAATATTTACTTAAGTTAGCATACTTCATAATTCAAACAGTATCCATTAGGATCGCTAAGATTTCTTCTCTTGATATTTGGGAAAGCTCATTGCATAAGCAAGCTATTTACACACAATTTTTCATTAAATAATCAATTTCTAAACAAGCATACAAGAAAACATAAAAAGGAAAAATATAGAGTAAAATATGATATATATTTTGACCCTAACCTTCCTTGGATTCCAACACTGTAGCAAAGTGACCATCCCAGCTATATTCTGTCATCCAAAAATACATACCGAAGCTCTTCATACTGGCCAAAATATCCTCCAAATTATCTCATTAGATGAGTTTTCATACCAGTACATAGATGCCTCAAAATTTTGTGTTTCAGAATCATTTAATATTAAGACTCACCCTAATATAGGCCAATACACATCCCCTTCTCCATATGAATTATTTCAGTCTTGATTTCCAAACCTCATCTCATGCTAGAATTGTAATCAACGCAGATAATGGCTGTGAAGACTGTCTCTATGATATGCATTAATTTGTAAAAATGCAATCTTGTATTATTTCTAAAGATATTATTACCTGTTCACCAGTAATCCCCACATGAACACAAACCATTCTTGAAATGATGGAAATGGTTTGCATCCTTGACTATTATTTCACGCTTAACAAGCTTGGAAATGAATTTAAATACACTATGGAAATCATCACACACATGAAGCTTTTTTGTGATATGGATAGGGGTGTTAGGGCTTGTATTGATAAGCCCGAAATAAATGTCCAACTTCTCACTATGGCTATAGAGCATGTGTTCATTCAATTCCTCCTCCATGTCATGAAGCACAAAATTGGTGTCAGGAACATACCTTGTTTCCTCCATCTGCTAAGCCAAGGTATCCAAAATGGTGTAAATATCTTTAGATTGAGGGTGTGATCTATCTCCTACAATGAATGCATGAACTTATTTATTTACCTCAATGAAGTTTCATCATGGTGTATTTTTTAATTGTTTATGTTTCATCATTTTTCTGGCCTTTTCCATGTCATCCCACCTACCAAGTGGAGCATACATGTTTGAAAGTAGTGCAAAAACCCATGCATTGTTAGGATCCAAATAAAAAATATGCTCAAATACACGTTCTCCTAGTTAAACATTGCCTTAAATTCTACATGTACCAAGCAAATCCCCCCACACACCTGCATCAGGTTTAGCTGGAATATTTTTGATGAAATACTCAGCTTCTTCCAAACGCCCAGTATGGGCAAGGAGGTCCCCTATGTAAGAATAATGTTTCCCTTTTGGTGTTATGCTATAATCTTGACTCATGCATTCAAAGAATCGTCAAACCTTGTCCACGAGGCCTACATGAATGCATGCAAAAAAGATAGAAACAAAGGAAATTTGATCTGACTTCAGGTCACTCTATTGCATTTTAAAAAAAAGAGCAACAACATCCTTGCCACATACATGCATTCCATATCCTACAATCATTAATTGCATTCCACAACACCACATTTCTTTCAATCATTTTGTCAAACAATTGCCTTGCAAACTCTACTCTCCCCCATTTTCAATACATGTCAATGAGGTAGTGGCCACCACAATATCAAACTTAAATATGATCCCAATTATGTAATCATTGAACCAATTCCCTTACTGCAAAGCTCCTAAATGGTCACAAACCAAGGGAAGACTTACTATTGTTTTCAAGTTGGGTTTCACTCCTTTCACCTCAATTAGTCAAAAAAGTCCTAAAGCCTCGTCAACATACCCATCCCACTCATACCCTAAAATCATCGCATTCTAGGAAACCACATTTCTCGTAGACATTTTATCAAACACTTGGTGTGCAACAGAAACAATTCCACACTTGGCATACATATCCACAAGAGCAATCCCCACAAAATCATCAGACTGAATTCCACTTATATTACATAACTATGGATCAAATTACTTTCTTCTAGGGTTCCTAACTAGGCACAGGCCTAGAGCACACCTACTACTGTAACAAAGTCTGGAACCACTCCCACCAGTTGCAGCTGATGAAAGAGAACCAATGCCACATTAGCTTGATGACTATGTGCATAACCTAGAATCATAACAGTCCATGAAACCACATATCACTTAGACATTTTTTCAAACACTCGGCATGCATCATTGGCACATTCAAATTTAGCATACATATGAATGAGGGCAGTTCCCACAAAATCATTGGAACTGAACGCATTTATGATAATATGCTAATGAATCTCCTTACCCTCTTGCACAACTGATAGATCTGTATACGCTTTGAGTACCAATGGAAACGTAAAATCATTTGGGCATATGCTTTCATCTTGCATTTTGTAGTACAGTGTAAGTATTTTCCTACTCAGCCCATTCTTGGCAAGCCCTCTGATAGTTGCATTCCATAACTAAATATTTTTCTCTTGAATTTTATCAAAAAGAGGATGGGTATATCCGAGGCTGATATCTCTCCTTCGATGTGTAGGTAATATCCTTGGATGGGTTTGCACACAGAAAGATAGAGTCTGTCTCTCCTTTGCTTATGTGAAGGTGGATTATGGCTCTCCTCTACCCACGATCCGTCAGATGGTTTGCAGGGGTCAAGAGGTTGAACAATATTGCTTGTGTGCAGGGGTCTGTATATGAATTTTTGTTTTGAATTTTAATTTGTGTGTTTTCTAAAATATTGTGTATTACTTCTTTTGTATTTTATATTGTATTTTGTATTAAATATTATGTATTACTACGTGGAAGAGAATATGTATAAATTTATACTAAGGTTTTCAATAAAGCATATAAACACGTGATGTTATAAGCTAGGTGACATACATGATCAATGACATGATGCTTCAAATATTCTTAAGAAATATCCACCTTAACTTATTGCATACATCCTTAGAGATATTTTTATTATATTATAACCCTTTAATCATACTTATAAATATCATTGCATATATATCTCATTAGTGATTGATACTTACAGTTCCCTAGAAAATACTCAACCATATCTTTTTATAGAGTTCACTTTACAACATTTATGGTTTTTTCTACTCCTTTTGAATGTAGTAACTTATAATAATGTTTGATACTTAAGTAATTATATTATCATACAAGACATTTAATATTGTTCTTGGTTCCATAGTCATTATGAAGTGACTGAGTACTTATGACAAGTTTGTGTTTAGTCTTTATTGTAAGGTTAATAGTTCTAATAACATTGCCAAGGATTACTTTGCGGTATAAAAGTTGGATGCGCAACACTTATGGGTATTTAAAATTCATGAGGGGAATAGGGAGATATAAGTAGACAAGTTTAGGGTGAAATCATCAGAGGGAATTTTTTCCCTTCTAATCTCTCCCTCATGTTTAACATTAATGATGTGGAGTATGGATTCATTATTTATCTAGCTATCTTGTGATGGCATTGTTTGATGATGCCTCGTTGTATCTTCTAATATGATTATCAATTGAGTGTTGTACATAAGTATGGATGGCATGAGTTCTCAAAAGGATCAGCAATTAGGTATTTTTATCTAGTTAAAAAGGAAATTATCTTTAGGGATTCTCTTATAACAGTGAATCTAGTTACGAAAAAATTGCAAAAGGAGGAGCAAGATTGAGCAGAATAATCCAAAGGATCATTTGGAAAGTAGACTCCATAGAAGAGGAAAGGACCTTCAAGAAAGTCGATCAAATGGAAAAATAGGCCACCTACCTAGACAAAGGGATTCTCATCAACAACAAAGATCCTCCAGGCGTCAATTAGGTTCCATAACCATCTCTCATGGAAAAAATCAAAAGTGCAAAGGGACTTAGGTCTAAAGACCCACCCTTAAGAATTAATTTAGAAGCCAACTGGAATTCCAGCAAGCACGAAGGACAGGAAAATCTATTTCACTTACGCGAGGGAGCACTGATGTCATATAGCATATTTGATCCTCAAACCTGCAAATGGATACATTTGGTATAGGGTTAATTTAAATCCCATTTAATTGGGTTTGAGCATGAAGGTGGGATATATCCCACACAAGGGATGGTGATGATCAAGGGAAACTATAACATTTACAATTCATGCTCTCAGAAAGGTGATTGGCATATTCAATAGGCACACAAGGGTCTTGTGGTTAGTGGTAAGCTTGACCTCTCCTTTCAGTTTACTTCATGTGTTTTGAATTTTCCTTGCTTTGAATTAGTGGTTATGTTTCTAGGCACTTTTGTGTATCTTGGATCAAAGGCAATTTGTTAAATTGTGTTGAAATCCACAACAAAAACGACTAATTCACATTAATCATTGTTAGCTAGTCATATTTATATTCCCGTGACTAAATTAGTCATTTATGTTAGTCATTTTTATTTTAGTCACTTGTTATCTAGTCATATATTTGATCCCGTGAGTAAATTAGTCATTTATCTTAGTCGTTTTTTGTTGGCTTCTTTAAAATTGCTCAATTTTGGTCGTTTATCCCTTGAGAAAACTATGGTGACTAATGTTTTTAGTCGCCTAGTCACTTATCTCTCAGTGAATCCAACGAGTGGTTATGTACTGTGATAATACTTGATACCATACTGATAAGTACCCTTAATATAGAGAACAATTCTCTTTATATCCTTCTAGTGACTTTCTCGAGGATCCTGCATGAACCTAGAAATCACACTAATAGAAAAGGAGAGATATGGTCGACTGTACATCAAATAAATCAGGCTACTAACTAAATTTTGATAAAGAGTGGTGTTGACTCGTGGAGAGTCACAATATTTCAACAACTTCAATCTAGACTGATAAAGGGTAGCACATGACTTGCAATCATCCATCTTGAATCATTTCAAAAGATCCAAGGCATTTATAGGTTGAGAAAGGAAGATACCATCATCCATTTGTAAAACTTGAATGCCAAGAAAGAAATGCAAAAGACCAAGGTCATTCATTTCAAAGGTATCAACAAGTTGTTTCCTTAAACCCAAAACAAGATTGACATTATTTCTAGTTATGAATAAATCATCAACATACAATGCCACAATTAAAGAACCACCATGAACATGTAATACATAAATGTTGTGATTAGATTCACAATGTTTGAAACCAAGATTGACAAAGAACTTATCAATATTATCATACCAAACACGAGGTGCCTGTTTCAAACTGTGCAATGACTTCTTGAGTCGACAAACAAGACTAGAATCTGTTACAAAACTAGGAGGTTTCTCCATATACATTTATTCAAATAGATCAACATGAATAAAGGAACTTTTAATGTCCATTTGATAAAGCTCCTAGCCAAAATGAGTTGCAATGGAAAGGATCAGTCGAACATAATTCATCGTTGTGACATGAGAAAAGGTTTCAGTATAGTCGATGCCTTCTTACTAAGAGAAGCGATTGGCTACCAAATGAGCCTTGTGGCATTCAATAGCACCATTGTAGGTAAAATTGGTCTTATATACCCATTGACACTTTATGATGTTCTTTCCTTGGGTTCGGGGAACAAATTCCCACGTCTGATTCTTCTTCAGTGAATCAAATTTTGCAATCATAGGATTTTTCCATTTTGGTAAACCTTGAGAATCATCATATGTATTAGGATCACATGTTTCAATTACTCGTGCCATTAAGGAAACACTGCCACATTGTATCTGACTACGAGTCTTCCGACCAATGTTAGATTAGCATAAAATTCACAACAAGAGCATAATAACGATCACTGAAAGAAACACAATCACAAGATCGACACAGATTTATCCTGGGAAACCCTCATGGAGTAGAAAACCCAACAAAGCTTCCTCAATATAGATGACCAACAAATACAAAGATGTAATCCCCAAACAAGAGCTCCTTCTCCTCCTTCGCATATCTCTTTCTCTCCTATGTGCAATTCACAAGTGAGTGAATGAGTGAGTGTGTGTTCAAATGAGGAACACACCTCCTCTATTTATACTTTACTTCACTTGAATTTTAACCCTAACTAGGTCGACTTCTCCTAGGAGAGTCTAATAACCCCTAAACACTTAACTTAGGGCGGACCCCACTAGGGAAGTCTAATAACCCTAGTTACAACATCCTGACAGAGGAATAAACATATCCGGATATATAATAATGTCTCGACGGAGGAATGAAACATATCCGGATAATAAAGTACAAACAGAATATTCTTAGAAGTTACAATATTTCAATACTCCCCCTTAATGAGAAGGATATTCTAACAACATTTGCAGGAGCAAGGAGTCATCAACAACATGATACATGATACATCTATAAATCATTGGAATCTTTCTTCAATCATCATCAGTAACTCAACCAGTTACTGGAATATCTTCAATATCTTCAATACTAGAACATCAACATCTTCAGTACTGAGTCTTCATCTTCTGCAACACTTGATTAGCTACAACATCATCATCATCTGGATCTTTCGATCAACCACATCATCTGGATCTCTCGATCAACAACATCATCATCTGGATCTTCCGATCAATAACATCATCTAGATCTCTCGATTAACAGCATCATCATCATCATATGCAATACACATGATCCAATTACAGGATGATCAATCCCTCTCACTTGAGGACGTAAGTCCAAGGATGATACAATCTCGATCCAATTATGGGATGATCAATCCCTATCAATTCAAGACATCATATCATGTATAGCGACGATGCAATCCAGATATGCTTACGGGATGATCAATCCCTATCAATTTAAGACACCTCAACATGTCTAAGGACGATGAAATCCAGATCTATTTACGGGATGATCAATCCCTTTCAATTTAAGACAACTCAACATGTCTAAGGATGATGCAATCCAGATCTACTTATGGGATGATCAATCCCTATCAATTTAAGACACCACAACATGTCTAAGGATGATGCAATCCATATCTACTTACGGGATGATCAATCCCTATCAATTTAAGACACCACAACATGTCTAAGGACAATGAAATCCAGATCTACTTATGGGATGATCAATCCCTATCAATTTAAGACACCACAACATGTCTAAAGATGATTCAATCCAAATCTACTTACAGGATGATCAATCCTTATCACTTTAGGGCATAAGTCCAAGGATGATGCAATCCTGATCCACTTACGGGATGATCAATCGGTACAGGTATGATCACTTTAGGACATAATCCCAAGGATGATGCAATCCTCTTGTCCTCTTAGACAAAGTCTAAGGACCACTTCATCGACCTCATCATCGGTACAGGTATCCTCATCATCGACCTCATCATCGTAACAGGAAACCTCATCAGCGACCTCATCGTCGGAGCATGTAACCTCATCATCGATACAGATATCCTCATCATCGATACAAGTATCCACACCATCAATACAGGTATCCTCATCATCGAACTTATCATTGTTGAATATTGTAACTTCTAAGAATATTATATTTGTATATTATTATTCCGGAGATGTTTCACCCCTCCGAGGTGACTCTATCATGTATCCGGAGATGTTTATTCCTCCGATGGTTTGTGGTAACTAGGGTTATTAGACCCACCATGTGGGGGTCGGCCCTGGGTTTATATTTTAGGGGTTATTAGACTTCTCCAAGAGAGGTCGGCCCCATTAGGGATTTTTGGTCAGTCGGGAACTAGTATAAATAGAGGAGGAGAGCTCCTCATTTGATACACTCACACAACTTAGAAAGTAGTGCACTTGTGTCTGGGAGGTCTGCATGTGAGGTAGAGAAGAAGGACAAGTCTTGGAGCACATATTGTATTTTGGTTGATCATCTTATTGAGGAAAGATTTGCTGGGTTTTCTACCCCATGAGGGTTTCCCGGGGTAAATTCAATGTCTATCTTGTGATTATGTTTCTTTCAGTGATCTTGCTAGTTTATTTGGTTTAAACTTAACATGGTATCAGAGCTAGCCTGAATAGAACATCTTTCACAAGGTGAAATTATATTTCTCTCTCTCTCCCAAAATTAGGGTTTCTGCAAAAGTTAGTATTTTTTGGATTATGGTTGCATGGCTGAATAGCCCTTCTAAAGATATATCTTTTGAGCCTTGGATCGAGGTTTTTGGTTGGGTAGAACTATGGGAAAGTCAAACCCTAGTTTTACCAAAAGTGCGATAAAACCAGAAATTCTGTTGTAGATCCGGAAAAGTGAAAAGTTAAAGTTTCCGGGTAAGTACTACTCTATCTCTTATCTCTTGGACTCCCCCAAGAGAATATGGCTCCAAACACTAAGCTTGAAGACAAGCTAGAAGGTATAGAGAATTTCCGGGCATGGAAATATAGAATTGGTCTCATTCTTGAAGAAAATGATCTTGCTCATTATATCAAGGATGAAGTTGCAGAACCTGAAGGAGATGAAGCCAAAGAAAAGCATAGGAAGGATTTGATTAGGGAAAAGAGAATTATAGCTGATTCTATTAAATACCACTTGATTCCCCAAGTGGCTTCCAAGAAGACTCCAAAGGAAATGTATGATGCCCTAGGAAGAATGTATGAAGGAAAGAACATCAATAGGAAGATGAACCTAAGATCTCAGTTGAAGAGTACCAAGATGCACAAAGGAGAATCCATTCAAGACTACTTCTCAAGGGTCTCCCAAATCAAGGAGAAACTAGATGCCATTGGTGATACTCTTGATGAAGATGAACTTGTGATGACGGCTCTAAATGGTCTCACTAGACCTTGGGAGTCATTTATACAAACTATGTGTGCCAGAAAAAAAAGTATGAAGTTTGATGTAGTTTGGGAGGATTGTGTACAAGAAGAGGCTAGGGTTGCAAATAGAGAAGCCTTGCTCAAAGAAGATGACCAAGCCTTGGCCACCCACACCAAGAGAAGAAGGGATCAATCCTACTCCAAAAGGGATAGTCACAAGGAGTCTCATTCTCCACTTAGATTTCAAAAGAAAAGAGGATCTAATCAAAGAAGAGATTACTCCCTATTCCAATGTTTTGCTTGTCATAAAATAGGACACATTGTTAGAGATTGTCCCCTAAAGAAGAAAAAGGGCTTTCATTACAAAAGACATCAAGCACATCTTGCAGAAGATGATAGTGAAGAAGAAGTTGAAGAGGAAGAAAGGCCTCACAATAAAAGACCTAGAAGAGAAGAAGAAGAAGAAGAAGAAGAAGAAAGGACTCTCTTCAAGAGAAGATCTAGGAGAAATGAAGAAGAAGATGCAGAAGAATATGTTATATTCTCCGCACTCTCTGGATCTATAACTCTTGGAGAAGATACATGGCTTATTGACAGTGGTGCTTCAAAACACATGACAGGTCAGAAAAAGACTCTCTCAAGTCTTGAAGGAAAGAACTCTCCACAAAAGGTATCTTTAGGAGATAACTATCAATATCCCATCAAAGGAATTGGTGAAGCAAGCTACAAGCTTGATTATGGTAACTCCATGAAAATGAAAGAAATATTGTATGTACCAGGATTGAAGAAGAACTTGTTATCTATCTCAGCATTGGATAAGAAAGGCTATAGGGTTGCATTCATTGATGGACAAGTATTAATGTGGTCCAAAGGAAAATCCATCAAGGATGCAACTATCATTGGTGAAGAAGAAGGAGGTTTGTACAAACTTAAGGGCCATCCAGAGGCTGCACTTGTAGATGAAACCATTAGCCCAAGTGAGCTATGGCATAGGAGACTTGCTCACATTAACTACAAGGCACTACCTTATGTAAGCAAGGTAGTTATAGGTTTGCCAGATTTAAAAATTGATCATGATGGCACATGCAAGGGATTGTTGGCGGATATTTCTACCCTATAGTTAGGAAACTAAACTATCAACTTGGTTGGGGTGACAGGTAAGTGTACTTATGTCATTACAGAGGTGTTTACAAAAGAAATAGATTACAGATTTAGAGAACATACCTTTTACTGGAGTCTGATCCTAGCTTTGACCCAGTCTTGTGTTCAGCTCTCAAATCCACTTTCTCTCAGCAAACCTGAAACAACAATACCTTCCTCAAACCCTTTGGGCAACATATATAAATCATAAAATAAACAAAGATTATGTTTAATATCTAATATTGACCAAAATGAATCCAACTCAAAATGCCATTTTATAACACCTTCAGATTGGAACAAGGAAACACTTCAACCTTTATTTGTCAAAATAGTATGCAGTACAAATATACCTGATAATGAAGCAGGCTCCTGCAACTAGATCCTGGGCTCTGGCTCTACTCTGGTCTGAATGTCTTCTGCAACAGTTTCTCCATTAACTCATCCTCTCATTCTTTAGTAATCATTTGCATTCATAATTTCTTCTAACCTTGCTCCCTTAGTCTTCTAGGAATTTATAGGTTTAAGGAAGCAGTTCAAGTCGATGAGGAGGTTGGGGAAGTTAAGAAACTGTCTTCAACTAATCCTCTTCGATGGATTAATATATTTTTTAATCATTTTTTAAGGTACACGCGACTATTACACAGTGGAGTAGCGTATAGGGCGCTACTCTATTGTTTAAACAATAGCGCTCATTTAGTTTTAAATTGTGAGCGCTACTTTGATAAGAAGGAGTAGCGTATACATTGATATGGGCGCTACTATTATGCACTGGAGTCGCGTATGGGCGCTAGTCTCCTTAAGTAGAGTAGCGCTCATGCCTCAAAATGGTATTTTTGTATGTTTTCCAGTATTCTCAGGAAATGGGATGAGTTGTAATAACATCCAAGGTCAACATGCTCCGACATCCAAGTTGTCCTTTTGTGTGATCAGCAGCTCAGGGTTATCACGGACGGAGAGGTGCAAGTTTGATCTATAACAGATGCCCCCTAATGTATGAAGTCAGAGGGAAGCGATGGCCGAAATACATTATAATCCAAAACCAGAGAGAGAGCACAGAACCGCAGAACAAAGTCGCAAGAAACCTGCAACAAAAATCAAGGTCAGCGAGCAATTACATTGTTGACATCGGATAGATGTGTAGAGTGATACAACATGATCTCCGATACATAACAAGGAGATGTATATAAAAGCATGGCCACTTGAAATACAAGCGTGGATCCATGTCAAACTAAGAGATCATAGCCATAACAACACACTGGATCTATGTCTCATGGAGAGCCGTATAGAAGTGAGGCTCAGTCTTGCGCAACTTGGGTGATAACAAAATGGGGTTATGTCATCAAAATCCCAAGGTCGTCATCCCATAACAACCCTAGGTACAAACCCGAGCCATGTGAGTAGATGAGCTGATAGTCGAACATGGAGGGCATCGTCTGATTACCGATCATTGATGTATACCGTTAACAAACGCGAGGACTTCCATCGATAATGATAATGGAGTCCAAGGTACCAAGTACGATTCGCCAAATGTGAATAGATGGACTTGGAGTCGAACACTTGGGAATCCTGTCGAAGAAGAGACATTGATGTATTCTCATCATTCAACAGCGAGGAAAATTGCCACTGGTGACTGCAATCTCCAAGGTACTAACCGAAACTCTAAACTTCAATCCCAGAATAATGATTTGATGTCGATGGGAAGAAGTCCGTTGGAAGGGAGGCCGTAAGGCATCCTCCATCATCCAACTCGAGGAACACTCAACTGGTAAGAGCTGATACGAAACGATATGTAACAAGACTGACACTAGGAAGGCCGACACATGAGGTCAAGGTAAACTGCAGAATGGCCGACACAGAGTATATCCTTGAACATTGAGCACGACACAAAGTGACTCAGGCAGTTTTTGACATAATGGGGTAAATAAGTCTGAAATGTAAGAGACATTAGCAGACCCTCCATATGGTTGGAAGAATAACCAACCGGGGGAGTAAATAACTCGGAGGAAAGGTTCACCTTAAGGCCAAAAACTAAACCCAACCGACAAGATAGACTCAAGTAGGTGCTGTGTTCAAGGATAGGACTTGACTGATACTGCCTTTAACAATGAAGATATGATGTGTTTTCCCGTTCCTTATTCTTTTTAGATAAAAGAATACCCTTCTTGTGGATTTAATGAGTCCAAGAAAGAATGAAAACTCAATAGGTCCAACCATGTAAATAATTTAATGAGCCCATGGGAGGAAGACTCAGTACCTTCTTCATAATTTAAAGAGTTCGAAGAAGAGATAGAAGATTACTCTATATGTACTGATCTCTGGATTTTAATATCGAGCCGAGATCTGTTCTTGCTCGCCGGTGTTTTCAATTTTAAGGAGTCTGAAAAACTTAAACAATAACTCCATATATCTGCTCGTGGATTTTAGTATCGAGCCCAAGCAGATTAATGCTCGCCGGTGTTTTCCTGTTTATAGAGTCTGAAAAACTTAAACAATCCTCTTTTCACCTATCCGTGGATTTTATATCGAGCCCGGATTGGTCTGTGCTCGGCGGTGTTTTCTTGTTTATAGAGTTGAAAAACTTAAACAGTCCTCTACTTACCCTCTCGTGGATTTCACATCGAGCCCGAGTAGGTGAATGCTCGCTTGGTATTTTCATATTTAGAGAGTCTGAAAACCCTAAAGAGAGACTCTAGAAAGTCCTTTTTCGTATAGTTAGTCTCCTCCCCCGAAAAAGTATAAAACAATGAAAGGAGAACTCTTCTAGCGCATACTGACGTATACCTAGAGTATACCTTTTCCGTAGTTAATCCACTGAGGCCCGGAAAAGGGGTAATTCTATACCTGAGTGGATTAGCCTTCGGATACTTTAACGAGCTCGAAGAGGACAAGTCTGCTCGACAATCTTGTTTAGGTTTAAATAGTCCAAACAAGGGCTTAAAATGACTTAAAGGTCAGCTTCTGAGATCGTAACTTCATGTCCTGCCAAAAACTAGGTTTCCAACAAAATATTAGTTGATGACGCAAAAATCTTAAAGAATATATGGATTTGAAATGTTTAGCTAATTGACAAGATTTAGCGTTAAGAAATTTGAGGTCAGGAGACGAATTCAACAACATTTGAATGAAAATTGAACTTGGATCAATTTTATACCTTATTTTGTGTTTCAATTGATTAATTATGGTTTTTGAAAATGTTTGAAACTATAGAAAATTGAAAAATATGGGTAAAAATTAAAATCCAATTATATATATAATTTCAATATTAACAAATCAATTTGCATTTTGTGTTGTAGGGCAAACATTGGGCACATTTTTACGAATTTCAAATCTCCTTTGTGATCGAACGGAGCATCCAATCGCCAAACTGCTTCCACCAAGTAAGTAGAAATCAACCCAACTTGCATTTCAATGGTTTATTTTTAAAATTTTGAGGAAAAAGGGCCCGAAACGCAATGCTCATAAAGTTTTATGCGCGGGCGCTACTGTATGTACATAACAGTAGCGTACAAAGGCAATGGGCGCTACTTTGCTCAAACAGAGTAGCGCCTACACGCTACTGTGTAATATACACAGTAGCGTACACATTTGCAAAGCCAAAATAAAGCGCCGAGACTCAAAATTTTTGGGGTTTTTGTGCAGGATGGTCTTACAATGGAGGGAAAGGGAGCATGAAGACATGGATAGACTAGCTATGCAAGACCCTGCTACCCTTCATGCACTTCGTAGATGCGGTTTGTTGAAATTTTATCGAACCGTAAACATGCGGGCACTAAACAAGTTGTTTCGGAGATTGATTCAGTATTGGGATGTCGATACAAATACCTTCATCATCCGAGGGCAAACTCTTGAGCTTACCATTGAGGATATATATTTTATTACTGGTCTCTCAAGGAGAGGAGACGTAATCAATCTAAAAGGAACATCTCGCTTGGGTGCACGATCAGTGCAAGAGTATGTGAACACCTACTGTGTTGCCGGAGCAGAAAAATCGGGAAGCCAAATCCTGATTTCAACTATTGATGGTCTCCCGCTGAAAGTGATAGTGAGCATGATCAACCGGGTATCCGGTAGTGCATCACAACACTTAGCTTCTAGGAACTCGATGCATGTCGGTGTACAGTGCTTGCATGGGCATGTTTATGATTGGAGTACTAGCTTGTTGGCAAACACGAAGTATCAATTGACAAGTTGCAAATCTGGTACAATGAAGAATTTCGGGTACGGGAGTATCTTGTGTACTTTCTTCTTCGAGAGAATGCCTGCTATTAGTTTGGGAATGCCATTACCACAGGTTAACCCCCGTGAGCCCAGACTAGGCCGTTGGGGTGACATTTTTCTCCGCCAGGGTGGTGGGGAGAGTCACTACTGTTACCATACAGATGACTTCTGGGGGTGGTGGGAGAGGCAAGTTCCCGCTTTTGAGCAGTTTCCCTATGCTGGACTAGATTTTCGTCACGACCCAGAGCTGGTACTTCCGCCAGGTGGAGCCTGGGGAGATATTGGTATGTTTACTTTTTGAGAATTTATTTAATTTTTTCAAACTTTTCAAATATTTGATTTTTATGAAATGAGTTTTGGAGTTCTAATCAAGTGTTCAATGCAGATGTTGGGCCTGTTCGTCCTGAGGGCCATCCTACTATCTATGTGAGGCCAGCTGATATCACCGCAGCAGAAGCTATGCTGGGAACCCTGGAGAGGAAAATGAGTCGACTGACTCATGAGATTCCTACCAGCCGCATGGACCAGATACCTGTTGACATGCAGGAGGATGTTGTTGGGGTGCCCCCAGCATGGCTTAGATTACTGCGTAGGGTTGCTAGACTAGTGATATGCTACCGTAATGGGGTAGATGATGAGGAGGTTCCTCCTTCTCCATAGGAGAAGAAAAACATTATATGTATATATTTTTGAGGCTGCCATGCCCAACTTTTGTACTTTTATGACTTGACTTATGAGACTCATGACTCGAAACCCATATTTTTTGATACGGTATCGGTTATATATACAGTATCGGTTATTTACATGTGAATGTGTTTTTAAATTTTATGTGTGGAATGTTGTTTACAATGTATGATGCAAATGCCAGTCTAACACATAGTTTGCTAACGAATCAACTAAATTGTTTAAATTTCTTGGAATGTGTTCATATCTGATAGAATGAAAATGTCTTTCCAATAATCTAACTCGTAGAAACTGTCGTAGCAATCCTGGATCTCTGATCCGATAGACACCTGTTAACTGAAATACAATTAGTTGTGAGTCAAGCCTTACCTCCAGGTATGAAATGCCATGACTGAGGGCATCTCGGAGAAGTTCTATAACTGCACTGTATTCAGCCACATTGTTCGTGGTAGGTCCCAAACAAACCCCCCCCGAAGAGACAAGTTGGTCAGCGGGTGAATAAATGACCCAAGCTGCTGCAGCCAACTGACAGGTGTGGCGACTGGCGCCATCAGCAAATCCTAAGAAATGTGCGGTTGACATCTGGTACATGAAACGAGGAGCACACATCAGATCACCTAACGAACATAACAAAACTAACTATACAAAAATATACAGCTATGTTACAAGAAAAAGTACTTCAACCTAGGCGTAGTACTTCTTCAGGTAGGGTTAATGCCTGGATCTTCCTCAGGAGGCCGGGCAAAGGTGTTATGGAACTCACGGAAAAGGTTAGCATACGGGATTATTTCATCGAGATAGCATCCCGTTTCAAAGAAAATGTTTCCGTTAACTCCAGTAAAAATGTTCACCAACGAGGTATGTGCTCTATGTGCTTCAACGATGGCAACTTGTGAAGGGGTGAAACCAGTATTCTCATCGGGTGGTGAACAAAATTCTCCTCTCTCTAATAATTGAAGAAAAGGAAACAAGAAGGACACACGATTTATAGGTTCACGAGGATGGTTTGGGTCATTCAAAGCTTCTAACATTTCTTCATCAGAAGGTAAAGTAATTCCTGAACTGTTGAGAGAATGAATTGGGTTGGGTATCTGTGTAGTGGCACAATCTATATTTGACTCAACAGACACCAATTGGGTCGACATATGTCCTGTTGTAGTTTGATGAGACTCCAAATGGGTAACTTCTACAGCAGGGGTAGGCACGGAGGGGTTTGTATTAGGTGAGAGAAACTCGGAATCAGTTGTTGAACTAATCATAGGAGTTTCAGACGATGAACATCCTTCAGTACCAACAAATAAAGTAGGAGCGGGTAGGTCAAAAGTGCCAATCAGTGATCCAAAAAGTCCTGCTCCTAAACTCTCGCTAACTGAGGTGGTTTGATCAATCATAGGAATCGTGGTTTCCGTAGAAGTCTGGTGTTTTCCTTGAGTGAAAGAAAGTTGATCGACTGTAACGATCTTACCTTCAAATGGGAACATGACCACTCGAAAAACTGCCGATGCTATAGCTTGCATGGCATAAGTCCAACTCCTTCCCAATAACATGTTGTAATCGAGCGGAGCGTCCAGAACTTCAATCTCAACAGCAACTGTCTTACCGGCCAAAGTGACATTAAATGATGGCAAAACTCCATGTGGACGGAAAGTTCTGCCATCAAATGCAGTAAGCATTGTGTTGGAAGGGACTAACTCAGGAGAACCTAGAGCTTTCCAGCAGGAAATAGACATTACGCAAGTCGACGCTCCCTCGTCTACTACAGCTCGTCTTATGGTCATTGGACCATGAACGACTTCAATCTGGAGGGCAACGTGATATGGCAACCGGTATTTGACATCAGTCATATCAAATCGCGCAGACATGTTGGAGGACTCCATACTCCCAATAGCTGCCAGAAGTGCATTTCGTTGCAAAGGACAACTCTGCAAGACTTCTAAGGTAGACATGGCACAAGGAGTTTGGGCTAAATCTTCAACTACATTGTAGTTGGAAGCAGCCCGCGTGTTGGGATTGTGCGATGCCCTCTTTAAGACACCTTTCGGAATCTTAGGCATTGGGTCCACAGGTATGTGGAGTGGAGTGGAGGATTCAGCAATCTCTTTATCCTTTCTCTGCGTTTCCGGGGTATAATTCTTAGCTCTGGTTTGCAAAAGTGCATCTGAGTTGACCATGTTTATGAATGTTTGATCAACCGAAGCATGTGAAGTGCCCCCAGTTTTGGAGGTGTCAGAAGTGGAGCCTTGCCCTTTGGGAAATGGATCTTTCAAGACGGCAGGCTTCTTCTCTTTCAAAAGCTTCTGGGCTTCTTCTAGTAGAGGGCATTGATGAGTAAGGTGGTTTTGTTTGCAAAGTTTACAAGGGAACCTAACCTTCTTCTCCTCTTTATTACCCTCTTCGGCATTATCTTTTTTGGGCTTTTGTTGGTTCCCCTCTCCTTTCTTGCCCTTCTTTTTGTTGTTGGGCTGCCGAGGGCCCTTTTGATTGTTCTGAACCTGATTAACAGATTCAGAAGTAGAAGGAGAGGTTGTGACGGAAGCAATGTCTGCAGTCGAATGTTTGACAGTTAAGGCTTGGACCTGTTTGGTCAGTGCTTCGAAAGCTGCAGAGTTAACCGAACCCACTATGCCGTCAGCATGTGGTCCAGGTTTGGGTCTACTTAGATCAGTATTTGATCTCGGTGCGTCTGGTATAATCTCATACAGTAAACCAGATTGTGCGTATACAAGGTCTAACTGTTGAGTCCTTAAGATAGCTTCTTCTTCATTGGAGACTCCAGATGTCGCTACTTCCTTAGAAATATAAGGAAGGAGTGATTTCAAGTACCACTCGAGCAGGAACTCTGGAGGGATATTGGCCTTTATGAGCCTCTTCCGTCTTCGCCACTCCTGAATGTGGTCAGATAGGTGAGTGGCTTTGTTTTGTCTAAAAGTAGACAAAAGTTCTGTTCCGGCATCATACCGAACAGGAAGTTGGAAATGGTTCAAAAAGACGGTGGCCAGATCCCCAAAACTAGAGAAAGTAGCCGCAGGTAACTCAATGTACCATTTGGCCGCGGGACCAGTTAAGGTCCTTTGAAACAATCTCAATCTGATGGAATCTTCGTTCAATGAATTTGAAGAACACCACAAATGAAAGGTAGTGACATGGTCACCAGGATCTTCACCAGCTTTGCCTTCGAATTTGGGAATATCCGAAGGTAATTTGGTGGGAACTGATGGCCATGCTGAGTTATGACACACAGGATCATTTGTCAATTTCGAAAGGTCTGGCAAATTCAAAGTTGCCAGAAAAGGTAGACGAGGCCGGTAAGATGAAGCTTGATAAGGGAAAGCACCCATTGTTTGTCCCATACATTGTTGGTAGGGGTTGCCCCCAGCCATTTGGTGATAAGGGTTGCCCCCGGCCATGTGTTGGTAGGAGTTTCCACCTCCCAACTGTTGATAGGGGTTACCCCCAGTTAACTGTTGGTAGGGGTTACCCCCAGGTATTTGTTGGTAGGGGTTTCCCCCTGCCAGTTGTTGTTGTTGTGAGAAAGAATGATTAAAATTTCCCCACCCGTACGAGAGCGGATTAGTGCTTTGTTGGTTCGTCCATTGTGGCTGGGTGTTAGCCCCGCCATATTGCTGGTTGAAAAAGTTGCCCCCTCCCCCTGAGAATAAGGAAAAAGGAACATTATTTGCAGGCATGCTACCCTGATTCAAGTTAGGGCCTACAAAGTTGTTGAAACCAGCCGAAGCTGATGTGGACGGTGCAGTCATGGTACCCATGACTGGCATGTTTGCTGAAACACTTGGTCCTACCACAGGTTTGGAAACCCAAGTACTAGGGATCTGATATAAAGGTTGTGAAGTAGACGGTGTTGCACAGTTAGCCATACCACTAGGTCTAACAGTAGACGTGGGAATAGATGCCATTGTTGTGAAACTAGGCATTCCTAAAGTACTAGTGTTAAAACTTAAAGATGGAGTAGGCACAGATGTAGTTTGTGCCTGACTAGATGTAGCAGTAAAAGAAGGGTTGACTGTGCTGGTATTCATACCTAAGGTGGGAGTTTGGGGACCCCCTTGTTCACCTCCTGTATTAGTCATCAGATAATCGGGAAGCAAAAGATCTGCACTGAAAAGAGGCTGTTGGAAACCAACAGGTAACAGCACCGGAATTCTAGTGTTAGTTAAGGGAGGATTGAAAGGAGTGCTATACTCCGCGGAAGTAAGATCTTCCACCTCAACAGTATTAAAAGGTTGTTGATCTGTAATACCTGGTGATGGTTCCTCAGGAACCTCCGTTTCAAGGTTTTCTGTTATAAGTATTTCTTCAAGCAGTTCTATTTCAGAGGTAATTTCTGAAGAAATACTGGGGTTTACCCTCTGTCTTGTAGCTGGTTGAATAGGTTCTATTCTAATAGGAGGAAGGTTTTGAATCCTTCTCGATCTACGGAGTTGTTGATTCTCCGTGATTATAGATATCCAATAAACAACCTAGAACCTAGGGGCCACTAAGACTAGGGGGCAAACAGCACACCAACTAAAAATTCCTAAGTATGCAAACCAATCAAACAAAGGTGCCTTCCGGAGAAGAGTCTGGGATGATGAGGGCCCAGAACAGATCAACGAAGGATGAAGAACAGTTACCCGGGGTCCACAATACAATGACTAAGGGTGCAAGCGCTGGAATCACCCAACCGCCCTCCCAAAGACCTGCAAGGGATTTCCTCCCGCGTCTGTCCTAGGTACAGCAGATATACCCTCTGCTGTCACCTGTGTAAGAACCTAAAAGTCTGATACTAAGGATACCAAAACACCGAAAAATCCTGGGGGAACAGTCACCGGTCGAATCAGAAAGCGTGGGCAGGGTAGCTAAGCCCGAAACTCGAAAGAGTCCCCAATACGCTATCCAATCCTGGCGTATGCTCAATCAGAAAGTAGGAGAGGTATTCCCACAAACCGATCTCACATTGACCTACTGCATATGCTCCCAGGCAATTTTTGAGTGTAGTGGATTTGCCTAAATGATAATCTCACTACGATTATTGCGCAATGTGTGATCTTGGGTGGTTTAAGGTGATTTAAACCCAAGACCCTAACCAAGACTAGTTGGTGTAGTGTGCCCTAAAAAAGAAAAGGTTTCTAGTTCATTTTATTAATAAATTTTAAGGGCTTTTATTACGCAAAAGGGATAGTGAGTGTGTGAACGTGGTTATAACAAGAAAACTAAATGCAAATATATTCAAATTTTCTTACAACAAAACTCTTTTATTTTTTACTTTTTCATCTATCTTTTTCAAAAATGAAAATCTAAGCAAACTTTCCTACTAATTTTTTGTTTTCTTTTTGAATTAAACAAAATATACTAAGCTATTTTGCATTGACAAAAACAAGTTCTATTTAACTCAAAGTACCAAATTTTTTTTTGCTTTTTCAATGACCGAAAAAGAACTATAAAAAAAAATGGAAAGCCAAATAAACTTCTTATGCAAAAAAGTGGAAGTATGGCAAATGTTCTTGAGCCTACAGCTATCGAAATCTAACTCGAGAAAGGCTTGATCTACAGGTTTTTTTACTCAGGAAAAAACCTATAAACTTGGACACTAAGTGGGAGAAAACCAAGGAGAGAACACCCAAGGACTGACCTAAAGTGTTTAACCCTAACAAGACCACGAAGCCAAGTACGTAGACAAGCAGGCTGCCCTACTAATACGAAGAAAACTGAGAGGTGAAACTAACCTACAGTTATTAAAAAATCACTTGTGACCATCAAAAGACAAAAAGTCCCGGGAAAAAATGAAACTTGACAAGAAGAAGACACCCTAGAAGCTCTACCAAAGACCAAACCCTAAACAAAGGACAAGGATAGGAGAGAGCAGACAACTTCACCACAAACAACAGACACAGGAGTGTACAGGTTTGTAAATGGGAAAAAGCAGTCAGGGTCTGAAAACAAGTGAAAATGTTCGTCACCAAACACCACTAGGTCTTCCAAATAGGTCAAAAAGGTCTCAAAGAAATCCAAAGGCCAACAAATGGTTTAAAAAATGGAAAAACTTTAAAGAGCGGTTCTATGACTTGAATCAATGATTAAAAACCTTATGCAATCATCCCAAAAATCCTACAACAAAGTCAGAAAGTCTCCATAGGGCCAAAAGCAAGAAAAAATCAAAAATGACTGCTTCAGGAAATATACTCTACTGTGCAGTAGAGCAACTCGCGCCCATGCCAAAACGGGCGCTACTGTATATACAGTACAGTAGCGTATGGGCGCTACTGTGTATATGCAATAGTAGCGCTCATATTTCAAAGGCTAGGAAAATGACTTTGGAGGGTATGAAAATCGATGAAAGCAGGCAAGCCAAAAACACAGGATACCTAAAAAAGTTCTTAACACATCGAAGGAATCAAAATAAACCGAGAAGACATCCAAAAACAATGGTTTCCTAAAGCCAAAAACACTTGGGTCCCCAGCGGAGTCGCCAGTCTGTTGGCGGATATTTCTACCCTATAGTTAGGAAACTAAACTATCAACTTGGTTGGGGTGACAGGTAAGTGTACTTATGTCATTACAGAGGTGTTTACAAAAGAAATAGATTACAGATTTAGAGAACATACCTTTTACTGGAGTCTGATCCTAGCTTTGACCCAGTCTTGTGTTCAGCTCTCAAATCCACTTTCTCTCAGCAAACCTGAAACAACAATACCTTCCTCAAACACTTTGGGCAACATATATAAATCATAAAATAAACAAAGATTATGTTTAATATCTAATATTGACCAAAATGAATCCAACTCAAAATGCCATTTTATAACACCTTCAGATTGGAACAAGGAAACACTTCAACCTTTATTTGTCAAAATAGTATGCAGTACAAATATACCTGATAATGAAGCAGGCTCCTGCAACTAGATCCTGGGCTCTGGCTCTGCTCTGGTCTGAATGTCTTCTGCAACAGTTTCTCCATTAACTCATCCTCTCATTCTTTAGTAATCATTTGCATTCATAATTTCTTCTAACCTTGCTCCCTTAGTCTTCTAGGAATTTATAGGTTTAAGGAAGCAGTTCAAGTCGATGAGGAGGTTGGGGAAGTTAAGAAACTGTCTTCAACTAATCCTCTTCGATGGATTAATATATTTTTTAATCATTTTTTAAGGTACACGCGACTATTACACAGTGGAGTAGCGTATAGGGCGCTACTCTATTGTTTAAACAATAGCGCTCATTTAGTTTTAAATTGTGAGCGCTACTTTGATAAGAAGGAGTAGCGTATACATTGATATGGGCGCTACTATTATGCACTGGAGTCGCGTATGGGCGCTAGTCTCCTTAAGTAGAGTAGCGCTCATGCCTCAAAATGGTATTTTTGTATGTTTTCCAGTATTCTCAGGAAATGGGATGAGTTGTAATAACATCCAAGGTCAACATGCTCCTCCATCCAAGTTGTCCTTTTGTGTGATCAGCAGCTCAGGGTGATCACGGACGGAGAGGTGCAAGTTTGATCTATAACAGGGATGTGCAAAAGGGAAGAATATCAAGAACCCCTTTCCTAGGAGTGAAACAAAGACTAAAAGTAGCTTGGAATTAATACACTTTGATGTATGTGGACCAATGCCCTCCACATCTTTGAGTGGATATGAATACTATGTCACATTCATTGATGACTATTCAAGGAAAACTTGGATATTCTTTCTAAAAGGTAAGAATAAAGTCTTTGGAAAATTCAAGGAGTTCAAGGCCTTAATAGAAAATCTCTCAGAAAAGAAAATCAAGATTCTCAGAACAGATAATGGCGAAGAATATACTTCAAAGGAATTTGAAGACTTTTGTAGAGAAGTTGGAATCAAGAGGGAACTAACCACTCCCTACAATCCCCAACAAAATGGGGTTGCTGAGAGAAAGAATAGAACTATCATGGAAGCTGTAAAGACTATGATACATGATCAAGATCTTCCCATGTATCTATGGGCTGAAGCAACCAGGATAGTTGTCTATGTACAAAATAGACTTTCTCATAGTGCTCTTGAATTTAAGACTCCAGAAGAAGTGTTCACAGGAAATAAGCCTGAGGTAAGTCATCTCAAAATATTTGGATTTCCTGTGTATATTCACATTCCAAAAGAAAAGAGAACCAAGTTGGACCCCTCTGGTAAGAAAGGAATATTTGTTGGATATTGTGAAACATCCAAAGCTTTCAGAATTTACATACCTGGTTTTCATCATATGGAGATAAGTAGAGATGTAACATTTGATGAAGAAGCAGCTATCAAGAAATCTAGAAAGTGTCAACTTGAAGAAATCTATGAAGAAGATACACCTCCTAGAGTCACAGAAGTTGTTCCCATCCCTGAAGATGATACAGCAGAAGACCATGACATGTTAGAACCTCAAGAACCCCCCATTACAAATCTATCTAGAAAAAGAAGACCAGCATGGGCTAGAGACATTATTCAAGGAGCTGAAAAATATGGAGCTCCTCAAGGTTCCACTAGAGAAAGGAAGAAACCCAAGTTAGTATCCAACTATGTGGCCTTAATGTGTGATCTTGTGGATCATCAACCCACCAACTATGAGGAGGCAGCTCAGAAGAAAGAGTGGGTAGAAGCTATGACAGAAGAGTACCAGTCAATAATGAAGAATGATGTTTGGGATATAGTTCCCAAACCAAAGGATAAAAGTGTGGTTTCTTCCAAATGGATATTCAAGATAAAACATGCTGCAGATGGTAGCATTGAAAAATATAAGGCAAGATTTGTAGCCAGAGGATTCTCTCAAAAGGAGGGAATAGACTATGAAGAAACATTTGCACCAATGGCTAGGTACACATCAATTAGAACTATCATGGCACTTGCATCTATGATGAAGTGGAAATTACACCAGATGGATGTTAAAACAACCTTCCTGAATGGTGTCATTGAAGAAGAAGTGTACATAGAACAACCTCAAGGATTTGAGGTTAAAGATAGAAGAACACATGTATGCAAGCTGAAAAAGGCTTTGTATGGATTGAAGCAAGCTCCCAGAGCTTGGTACGGAAGGATTGACAGTTTCTTAATAAGCATGGGATTTACCAAGAGTAAAGCTGATCCAAATATTTATCTCAAAGTTATGGATGATGAACCTGTTATATTACTATTGTATGTAGATGATCTATTTCTAACAGGAAATGAGAATCAAATTATCGAATGAAAGAAGAAGCTTTCTTCAGAATTTGAGATGAAGGATCTCGGATGAATGCACTACTTCTTAGGTCTAGAAGTATGGCAAAAACCAAAAGGAATCTTTCTAAATCAAGGTAAGTATGTTGTGGAGATTTTGAAGAGATTTGATATGTTGGAGTGTAAGGCCATGGCCACTCCCATGGACTCGAACTTGAAGCTATTAGTTGATGACTCATCTGAATTAGTGGATATAAATCTATATAGACAAATCATTGGGTCATTGATGTATTTAACAAATACCAGACCGGATATATGCTTTGTTGTAAATACACTGAGTCAGTATCTAGTAGAACCAGGGAAGGTTCACCTAATAGCTGCAAAGCATGTAATGAGGTATCTAAAAGGTACATTAGATTTTGGTCTTTACTACCTTGGAAATCATGAGCTCAGATTACATGGTTACTTAGACTCCGATTGGGCAGGAAGTGTTTCAGACAGGAAGAGTACATCAGGTGGATGTTATGGACTTGGATCTGCCATGATCTCTTGGGTCAACAAGAAACAATCCAGTGTGGCTCTCAGTATTGCGGAAGAAGAATATATAGCTGCCTGCTCTGCCAGTTGTGAAGCAGTATGGCTTCGGAAACTATTATCTGGAGTGTTTGACTTAGAATTGGATCCCACTGTGCTCATGTGTGACAATCAAATCTGTATCAAGATGATTGAAAATCCATTGTTCCATGATAAGTCAAAACACATAGAGATCCGATATTTCTACATACGAGATAGGGTGCAAAGAGGAGCTATTAAGCTCGAATATGTGAGCACTGAAGAACAAATTGCTGATATATTGACCAAACCTCTGTCTCGGGTGAAATTTGAATACTTCCGAGACAAGCTTGGTGTGGTTCAAAAGGACCCTCCTCTAAAGGGGGAGTAGTGTAGTCACTGATGATGAGATTGCCTCATCGAAAACAAGGTCGATGATGTGGATACCTGTTTACTACACTTGGATACTTAGATTATTTAGATTTAGGACTCTTAGAATACTTATTTTTACTTGCTTTTATTTTTTGATGATATATGTATTGGTGAGGATACATGCTTTTGATGATATATGTATTGGCGAGGATACATGCTTTTGATGATATATGTATTGGTGAGGATACATGCCTTTGATGATAGATGTATTGATGAAGATACATGTTTTATTGATGTATTGATGAGGATACATGTTTTATTGATGTATTGATGAGGATACATGTTTTGTTGATGTATTGATGAGGATACATGTTTTATATCTGTATTGATAAGGATATAGGTGGGGATTGTATCGTCCCCGGACTTCGGTACCTGAATTGATTCGTAGATGTATGGTCTCCGAGAATGAAGTCCTTAGTGGACAGGAGGGGATTGTATCGTCCCCAAACTTCGGTCCCTGAATTGATCCGTAGACGTATGCTCTCCGAGAAGTGGTCCCTAGTGGATGAGAGGGGATTGTGTCATCCCCGGACTTCGGTCCCTGAATTGATCCGTAGACCTATGGTCTCCAAGAAGTGGTCCCTAGTGGACGAGAGGGGATTGTATCATCCCTGGACTTCGATCCCTAAATTGACCCGTAGACGTATGGTCTCCGAGAAGTGGTCCCTAGTGGATGAGAGGGGATTGTATCATCCTCGGACTTCAGTCCCTGAATTGATCCGTAGACGTATGGTCTCTGAGAAGTGGTCCCTAGTGGACGAGACGGTATTTTATAGTCCCCGGACTTTGGTCCCTGAATTGATCCGTAGACATACGTCTCCGAGAAAGTGGTTCTTAGATTTTCTCTAAGTTGAAGAGTGGACTATATCGTCCCTAGACATGTTATGGTGTCTTAAATGGATCATGTTTTACAGGGTATTTTGATGATCATGTGATGACGATGCTGATGATCGTGTGATGATGATGCCAATGATCGTGTTATGATGATACTGATGATTGTATGACAACGATGATGTTGATGTTCCAGTAACTGGTTAAGTTATTGATGATGATGTATTAAAGAAAGCTTCCGATGATATACAGATGTATCATGTGTGATGTAGTCAATGACTCCTTGTTCCTGCAGATGTTGTTATAATATCCTTTTCGTTAAGGGGGAGTGTTGAATATTGTAACTTCTAAGAATATTATATTTGTATATTATTATTCCGGAGATGTTTCATCCCTCCGAGGTGACTCTATCATGTATCCAGAGATGTTTATTCCTTCGATGGTTTGTGGTAACTAGGGTTATTAGACCCACCATATGGGGGTCGGCCCTGGGTTTATATTTTAGGGGTTATTAGACTTCTCCAGGAGAGGTCGGACCCATTAGGGATTTTTGGTCAGTCGGGAACTAGTATAAATAGAGGAGGGGAGCTCCTCATTTGATACATTCACACAACTCAGAAAGTAGCGCACTTGTGTCTGGGAGGTCTGCATGTGAGGTAGAGAAGAAGGACAAGTCTTGGAGCACATATTGTATTTTGGTTGATCATCTTATTGAGTAAAGATTTGCTTGGTTTTCTACCCCATGAGGGTTTCCTAGGGTAAATTATGTGTCTATCTTGTGATTATGTTTCTTTCAGTGATCTTGCTAGTTTATTTGGTTTAAACTTAACAATCGTCGGTAAGGAAACCTCATCATCGATACAGATATCCACATCATTGATACCAGTATCCAAATATCATCATTGAACACATCACTCCCCCTTTCGAGGAGGGTCCTTTTGAACTACACCAAGCTTGTCTCGAAAATACTCAAACTTTACTCGAGACAGAGGTTTGGTCAATACATCAACAACTTGTTCATCAGTGCTCACATACTCAAGCTTTATAGCTCCTTTCTGCACCATATCCTGTATATAGAAATATCGGATCTCTATGTGCTTTGACTTATCATGGAACACTGGATTCTCTGTCATCTTGATACAACTCTGGTTGTCGCACAGGATCACAGTGGGGTCCATCTCTAAGTCAAATAGTCCTGATAACAACTTTCGAAGCCATATGGATTCACAACTAGCAGAGCAAGCTGCTATATATTCTGCTTTAGTTATGCTGAGAGCCACACTGGACTATTTCCTGCTAAACCATGAGACCATAGCAGATCCCAGATAATAACATCCACCCGATGTGCTCTTTCTGTATGAGACACTTCCAGCCCAATCTGCATCTGTATAACCATACAATCTGAAATCATTATCTCCAAGATAGTATAGACCAAAGTCTATCGTACCTTTTAGGTACCTCATCACATGCTTTGCAGCTATCAGGTGAACACGTCTAGGCTCAACTAGATACTGACTCAGGGTGTTCACATCAAAGCATATATCTGGCCCAGTATTCGTCAGATACATCAGCGACCCAATAATCTGTCTGTACTGAGTTACATCCACTAATTTTGACGATTCATCAGCCAACAATTTTATGTTGGTATCCATGGGAGTGGCCATGGCCTTACATTCCAACATATCAAATCTTTTCAAGATTTCCACATCATAATTTTCCTTATTGAGAAATATTCCTTCTGGGCCTTGCCATACTTCCAGACCTAGGAAGTAATGCATCAATCCGAGATCTTTCATCTCACATTATGTAGCCAACTTCTTCTTGATTTCCATGATCTATTTCTCATTTCCTGTCAGAAAGAGATCATCCACATTCAATAATAGTATGACAGGTTCATCATACATAATCTTAAGGTAAAGGTTAGGATCAACTTTACTTTTGGTAAAGCCCAAGCTTGTCAAGAAGCTATCAATTCTTCTGTACCAAGCTCTAGGAGCTTGTTTTAACCCGTACAGAGCTTTCTTCAACTTCATACATGAGTTCTTCTATCTTCAACCTCAAATTCTTGTGGTTGTTCTATGTACACTTCTTCCTCAATTACACTATTCAGGAAGGTTGTCTTCACATCCATCTGGTGCAATCTCCACTTCATCATGGATGCAAGTGCCATGATGGTTCTAATGGAATTGTACCTTGCAACTAGCACAAATTTTTCTTCATAGTCAATTCTCTCTTTCTGAGAGAATCCTCTGGCCACAAACCTTGCCTTATACTTTTCAATGCTACCATCTGCAACATGCTTTGTCTTGTATATCCAATTGGAGGATACCACACTCTCATCTCTTGGTTTGAGAACTACATCCCAAACATCATTCTTCATTATTGACTGGTATTCCTCCATCATTGCTTCTACCCATTCTCTCTTATGAACTACTTCTTCATAACTAGTAGGTTCTTGATCTACAAGATCACACATCAAAGCCACATAGCTGAAAAATGGCTTTGGTTTCTTGCTTGCTCTAGTGGAGCCTTTTGGAGCTCCATATCTTTCTGCTTCTTGTATAATTTCTCTTGCCATGCTAGCTTTATCTTCCGTGATATGTTCATAGGCGGGGGTTCTTGAGGTTCTATCATATCATGGTCTTCTGGTGTTTCTTCTTTAGGGAAGGAAACAACTTCTATATTTCTAGGAGATATATCTTCTTCATATGCTTCTTCACACTAGCTCTTTCTAGATATTTTGAGAGCGGCTTCTTCATCAAATGTTACATCTCTACTAATTTCCATGTGATGGAATCCTGGGATGTATATTCTGAATGCTTTGGATGCTTCACAATATCCAACAAATATTCCATTCTTTCCGGAAGGGTCCAACTTACTTCTCTTCTCTTTTGGTATGTGAACATATATAGGGCATCCAAATATCTTGAGGTGGCTTACCTTAGGCTCCTTCCCTATGAACATTTCTTCTGGAGTCTTGAATCCAAGGGCACTATGAGACAATCTATTTTGGACATAGACTGTCGTCCTTGCTGCTTCAACCCATATATGCATAGGAAGATCTTGATCATGTATCATTGTCTTCACTGCTTCCATAATGGTTCTATTCGTTCTTTCCGCAACACCATTCTATTGAGGATTGTAGGGAGTAGTTAGCTCCCTCTTGATTCCATCTTTTTTACAAAAGAATTCAAAATCCTTTGAAGTATATTCTCCACCATTATCTGTCCCGAGTGTCTTGATTTTCTTTTCTGAGTGATTTTCTATCAAGGCTTTGAATTCCTTGAATTTTCCAAAGATTTCATCTTTTCCTTTTAGGAAATATATCCAAGTCTTTCTTGAATAGTCATCACTAAATGTAAGGTAGTATTCATATCCACTCAAGGATGTAGAGGGAATTGGACCACATACATCTAAATTAATAAGTTCCAAAGTACTTTTATTCTTTGTTTCACTCTTTGGAAAAGGATTCTTGATATTCTTCCCTCTTGCACATCCTTTGCAAGTGCCTTCATGATCAACCTTCAAATTTGGTAATCCTGTTACTACTTTGCTCACATAGGGTAATGCTTTGTAGAGTATGTGAGCAATCCTTCTATGCCATAGCTCACTTGGGCTAGTAGATTCATGAGCAAGGGATGCTAATTATGAATGTCTCTTGAGCTTATATAGCCCTCCTTCCTCTTCACTAATAACAACTGCATCCTCAATTGATTTTCCTTTGGGCCACATGAGTACTTGACCATCTATGAATGCAACCCTATAACCTTTCTTATCTAATGCTAAGATAGAAAGTAGGTTCTTCTTCAAACATGGTACATATAAAACTTCCTTCATCTTCATGAGGGTTCCATAATCAAGCTTGTTGCTTGCTTCATCAATTCCTTTGATAGGATATTGATAGTAATCTCCTAATCATGCTTTGTGCGGAGAGGTCTTCTCTTCAAGTCTTGAAAGAGTTTTCTTTTGTCCCGTCATGTGCTTTGAAGCGCCATTATCAACAATCCATGTGTCTTCTTTAGATGTTACAGATCTAGAGAGTGAAAATAATAGAACATACTCTTCTGCATCTTCTTCTTCTACTTTAGCGCTTTTCCTTTGAGGTCTTTCCTCCTCTTCATCTTCACTATCTTCTTCTGCTAGATGTGCTTGATGTCTTTTGTGGTGGAAACCCTTCTTCTTATTTGAAGGAAAATCCTTAGCAATGTGTCTTATTTTGTGACAATTGAAGCATTGGAATGAAGAGTAATTTCTTTCTGGAATGGTTCTTCTTTTATTTTGAAACCTTTGTGGAGGTTGAGACTCCTTGCGGATTTCCTTCTTGAAGTTGGATTGACTCCTTCTTCTTTTGGTATGGGTGGCTAATGCTTGATTATCTTCTTTGAGTAAGGATTCTCTATTGGCTACTCTAGCCTCTTCTTGAATGAAATCCTCCCATACAATATGAAACTTCAAGCTTTCCTTTCTGGCACACATGGTCTGGATGAATGAATCCCAAGGTTTAGTGAGACCATTGAGAGCAGTCATGACTAGTTCATATTCATCAAGGGTGTCTCCAATGGATTCTAGTTGTTCCTTGAATTGGGAGACACGTGTGGAGTAATCTTGAATAGATTCTCCTTGACTCATCTTAGTGCTCTTCAATTGAGCTCTCAGGTTCATCTTCCTATTGATGTTCCTCCCTTCATACATTCTGGCCAGGGCATCATACATTTCCTTCAGTGTCTTCTTGGATGACACTTGGGGAATCAAGTGGTATTTGATAGAATCAACAATGATTCTCTTTTCCCTAATCATATCCTTCTTGTACTTTTGTTTAGCTTCATCTTCCGCAGGTTCTGCAACTTCATCTTTGATGTATTGGGAAAGATCATTCTCTTCAAGAATGAGACCAATCCTATATTTCCATGTCGAGAAATTCTTTATACCCTCTAGCTTGTCCTCAAGCTTAGTGCTTGGGGCCATCTTATGCAGGAAGTCACCAAAAATTGAAAATTCTTAAAATGCAAAACTGACCTTACTAGGAGATGTGCTTGACTGAATTGAGTTGACTGGTGTACTTGATTTTTGAAAACTTCAACTTTTCACCCTTCAAACTTGACCAGCGAAATTTGAATCTGCAACAGATTTTCTGGTTTACTGGTTCACTGGTTTGCAGTTTTTTGGTTCACTGGTGCACAGGTTTGTAGCTTTTTTGGTTCACCAGTGCACAGGTTCACTGGTTTTCTGGTCCATAAGTCAAACTAGGGTTTGAATTTCCTGGAGATCTACCCACTCAAAAAGTTTGATCTAGGGCTCAAAATTTTGCTTTTGAGGAGGAGCATCCAGCCATGCAATCAGATTCCAAAATTCCAACTTATGCAGAAACCCTAATTTTTACCGGAGGAGGAGAGAGATATTTTCAGCTTGTGAAATATGTCCTATTCAGGCTAGCTCTGATACCATGTTAATATTAGCATAAAATTCACAACAAGAGCATAATAAGGATCACTTAAAGAAACAAAATCACAAGATAGACAAAGATTTATCCTGAGAAACCCTCATGGGGTAGAAAACCTAGCAAAGCTTCTTATATATAGATGACCAAAAATACAAAGATGTAATCCCCAAACAAGAGCTCCTTCTCCTCCTTCGCATATATATCTCTCTCCTATGCGGAATTCACAAGTGAGTGAATGAGTGAGTGTGTGTTCAAATGAGGAACACACCTCCTCTATTTATACTTTACTTCACTTGACTTTTAACCCTAACTGGGTCGACTTCTCCTAGGAGAGTCTAATAACCCCTAAACACTTAACTTAGGGGAGACCCCACTAGGGAAGTCTAATAACCCTAGTTACAACATCCTGACAGGGGAATAAACATCTCCAGATATATAAAAATGTCCCGACGGAGGACTGAAACATCTCCGGATAATAAAGTACAAATGGAATATTCTTAGAAGTTACAATATTTCAACACTCCCCCTTAACGAGAAGCTTTCTTCAATCATCATCAGTAACTCAACCAGTTACTGGAATATCTTCAGTATCTTCAATACTGGAACATCAACATCTTCAGTAGTGAGTCTTAATCTTCTGCAACACTTGATCAGCTACAACAACATCATAATCTAGATCTTCCGATCAACCACATCATCTAGATCTCTCGATCAACAACATCATCATCTGGATCTTTCGATCAATAGCATCATCTGGATATCTCGATCAATAGCAACAACATCATCATCTGCAATACACATGATCCAATTATGGGATGATCAATCCCTCTCACTTTAGGACATAAGTACAAGGATGATACAACCCCGATCCAATTACGAGATGATAAATCCCTATCAATTTAAGACACCATATCATGTCTAGGGACGACGCAATCTAGAGCTACTTACGGGATGATAAATCCCTATCAATTTAAGACACCTCAACATGTCTAAGGATGATGCAATCCAGATCTATTTACGGGATGATCAATCCCTTTCAATTTAAGACACCTCAACATGTCTAAGGACGATGCAATCTAGATCTACTTACAGGATGATCAATCCCTATCAATTTAAGACACCACAACATGTCTAAGGATGATGCAATCCATATCTACTTATGGGATGATCAATCCCTATCAATTTAAGACACCACAACATGTCTAAGGACGATGCAATCCAAATATACTTACGAGATGATCAATCCATATCAATTTAAGACACCACAACATGTCTAAGGACGATGCAATCTAGATCTACTTACGGGATGATCAATCCCTATCACTTTAGGACATAAGTCCAAGGATGATGCAATCATGATCCACTTACGGGATGATCAATCCCTATCACTTTAGGATATTAGTACAAGGATGATGCAATCCTCTCGTCCTCTTAGACAAAGTCTAAGGACCACTTCATCGACCTCATCATCGGTACAAGTATCCTCATCATCGACCTCATAGTCGGAACATGTAACCTCATCATCGATACAGGTATCCTCATCATTGACCTCATCGTCGGAACAGGTAACCTCATCATTGATACAGGTATCCTCATCATGGATACAAGTATCCACATCATCAATACAGGTATCCTTATCATCGACCTTATCGTCGATATATGCAACCTCATCATCGATACAGGTATCCACATCATCGATACCAGTATCCAAATATCATCATCGACCACATCACTCCCCCTTTCGAGGAGGGTCCTTCTGAACTACACCAAGCTTGTCTAAAAAATACTCAAACTTTACTCGAGATAGAGGTTTGGTTAATACATCAGCAACTTGTTCATCAGTGCTCACATACTTGAGCTTTATAGCTCCTTTCTGCACCATATCCCGTATATAGAAATATCAGATCTCTATGTGCTTTGACTTATCATGGAACACTGGATTCTCCGTCATCTTGATACAACTCTGGTTGTCGCACAGGATCACAGTGGGGTCCATCTCTAAGTCAAATAGTCTTGATAACAACTTCCGAAGCCATATGGCTTCACAACTAGCAGAGCAAGATGCTATATATTCTAGTTCAAATGTGCTGAGAGCCACACTGGACTGTTTCCTGCTAAACCACGAGATCATAGCAGATCCCAAACAATAACATCCACTTGATGTGCTCTTTCTATCTGAGACACTTCCAACCCAATCTGCATCTGTATAACCATACAATCTGAAATCATTATCTCCAAGATAATATAGACCAAAGTCTATCATACCTTTTAGGTACCTCATCACATGCTTTGCAGGTATCAGATGAACATGTCTAGGCTCAACTAGATACTGACTCAGGGTGTTCATAGCAAAGCATATATCTGGCCTAGTATTCGTCAGATACATCAACGACCCAATAATTTGTCTGTACTGAGTTACATCCACTAATTATGACGATTCATCAGCCAACAATTTTAAGTTGGTATCCATGGGAGTGGCCATGGCCTTACATTCCAACATATCAAATCTTTTCAATATTTCCACATCATACTTTCCCTGATTGAGAAAGATTCCTTCTGGGCCTTGCCATACTTCCAGACCTAGGAAGTAATGCATCAATCCGAGATCTTTCATCTCAAATTATGTAGCTAGCTTCTTCTTGCTTTCCATGGCATGTTTCTCATTTCCTGTCAGAAAGAGATCATCCACATACAATAATAGTATGACAGGTTCATCATACATAACCTTAAGGTAAAGGTTAGGATCAAATTTACTTTTGGTAAAGCCCAAGCTTGTCAAGAAGCTATCAATTCTTCTGTACCAAGCTCTAGGAGCTTGTTTCAACCCATACAGAGCTTTCTTCAACTTACATACATGAGTTCTTCTATCTTCAACCTCAAATCCTTGTGTTTGTTCTATGTACACTTCTTCCTCAATTACACCATTCATGAAGGCTGTCTTCACACCCATCTGGTGCAATCTCCACTTCATCATGGATGCAAGTGCCATGATGGTTCAAATGGACGTGTACCTTGCAACTGGTGCAAATGTTTCTTCATAGTCAATTCCCTCTTTCTGAGAGAATCCTCTAGACACAAACCTTGCCATATACTTTTCAATGCTACCATCTGCAACATGCTTTATCTTGTATATCCACTTGGAGGATACCACACTCTTGTCTTTTGGTTTTGGAACTACATCCCAAACATCATTCTTCATTATTGACTGGTATTACTCCATCATTTCCTCTACCCATTATTTCTTATGAACTGCTTCTTCATAATTGGTAGGTTCTTGATCTACAAGATCACACATCAAAGCCACATAGCTAGAAAATGGCTTTGGTTTCTTGCTTGCTCTAGTGGAGCCTTCTGGAGCTCCATATCTTTCTGCTTCTTGTATAATTTCTCTTTCCCATGCTGTATTTCTCTTCTATGATATGTTCATAGGTGAGGGTTCTTGAGGTTCTATCATATCATGGTCTTCTGGGGTTTCTTCTTCAGGGAAGGAAAAAACTTCTGTATTTTTAGGAGATATGTCTTCTTCATATACTTCTTCACACTAGCTCTTTCTAGTTCTTTTGAGAGCAACTTCTTCATCAAATGTCATCTCTCTACTAATTTCCATGTGATGGAATCCTGGGATGTATATTCTGAATGCTTTGAATGCTTCACAATATCCAACAAATATTCCCTTCTTTCCGGAAGGGTCCAGCTTAGTTCTCTTCTTTTTTGGTATGCAAACATATACAAGGCATCCAAATATCTTGAGGTGGCTGACCTCAGGCTTCTTCCCCGTGAACATTTATTCTGGAGTCTTGAATCCAAGGGCACTATGAGACAATCTATTTTGGACATAGACTGTCGTCCTTGTTGCTTCATCCCATAGATGCATAGGAAGATCTTGATCATGTATCATTGTCTTCACTACTTCCATAATGGTTCTATTATTTCTTTCCACAACACCATTCTGTTGAGGATTGTAGGGAGTGGTTAGTTCCCTCCTAATTCCATCTTTTTTACAAAAGACTTCAAAATCCTTTGAAGTATATTCTCCACCATTATCTATCCTGAGTGTCTTGATTTTCTTTTCTGAGTGATTTTCTATTAAGGCTTTGACTTCCTTGAATTTTCCAAAGACATCAGCTTTTCCTTTTAGTCAATATATCCAAGTCTTTCTTGAATATTCATCAATAAATGTAAGGTAGTATTCATATCCACTCAATGATGTGGATGGCATTGGACCACATAAATATGAATGAATCAATTCCAAAGTACTTTTAGTCTTTGTTTCACTCTTTGGAAATGGATTCTTGATATTTGTCCCTTTTGCACATCCTTTTCAAGTGCCTTCATGATCAACCTTCAAATCTTGTAATCCCGTTAATGCTTTGTAGAGTATGTGAGCAAGCCTTCTATGACATATCTCACTTGGGCTAGTAGATTCATGAACAAGGGATGCTTCTGAATGTCCCTTGAGTTTATATAGCCCTCCTTCCTCTTCACCAATAACAAATACATCCTCAATTGATTTTCCTTTGGGCCACATGAGTACTTGACCATTTATGGATGCAACCCTATAACCTTTCTTATCTAATGTTGAGATAGAAAGTAGGTTCTTCTTCAAACCTGGTACATATAAAACCTCCTTCATCTTCACGGGGGTTCCATAATCAAGCTTGTAGCTTGCTTCACCAATTCCTTTGATAGGATATTGATAGTAATCTCCTAATCATACTTTGTGCGGAGAGGTCTTCTCTTCAAGTCTTGAAAGAGTTTTCTTTTGTCCCATCATGTGCTTTGAAGCACCACTATCAATAAGCCATGTGTCTTCTCCAGGTCTTATAGATCCAGAGAGTGCAAAGAATAGAGCATACTCTTTTGCATCTTCTTCTTCTACCTTAGCTCTTTTCCTTTGAGGTATTTCCTCCTCTTCATCTTCACTATCATCTTCTGCTAGATGTCTTTTGTGGTGGAAACCCTTCTTCTTCTTTGAAGGACAATCCTTAGCAATGTGTCCTATTTTGTGACAATTGAAGCATTGGACTGAAGAGTAATTTCTTTTTGGAATGGTTCTTCTTTTATTTTGAAACCTTTGTGGAGGTTGAGACTCCTTGTAGATTTCCTTCTTGAAGTTGGATTGAATCCTTCTTCTTTTGGTATGGGTGGCTAATGCTTGATTATCTTCTTTGAGTAAGGATTCTCTATTGGCTACTCTAGCCTCTTCTTGAATGAAATGATCCCATACAATATCAAACTTCATGCTTTTCTTTTTGGCACACATGGTTTGGATGAATGAATCCCAAGGTCTAGTGAGACCATTGAGAGCAATCATGATTAGTTCATGTTGGGATATTCCTATACTCCATCCTAGTCTGGACAACATTCTCCATTTTTGCATTTTCAGTTATGCATGCAGTCATGATTTTGCATGCATGCATCCCAGTCATCAGTCCCAACACCTAGCCCTCAGTTAGCTAGCCTCGGGAGCTTCTTTTTGATTAGTTTTATCCCTCCTAGTGCTTAGTGCACCTTGCATACAATTGCAAGCATCCCAGGCGCCCTCTTTCACCTACCACTCAGTTGCACTTCAGTTAGTTGAGTTATCTTTCGATGTTTCCTTGATTTAAGGCTAGATTGACTCTCAACTGACTGTATCACTTCGATGGACCTCCAGTGAGACTAGACTGCCTATTCTGACTCTGGTTAGCTCCTCATGCACCCTCCACTGAGCCTCCTTCATTCAGTTAGTGCTTCCATGTGCCAGTTACACCTACCACACTCAGTTAGACTCAGTTTGACACCTGGTTGACAGTTAGTTGTGCATTGATGACTCCATTGATGATGATCAGGACTCCTAGTTGTGCTTTGATGACACTGCATTGATCTGATGATCACTCCATGAAGGCTAATTCGAATTGCCACCTTGGCATTCGAATCCTCTCACCATTGTATTATTTATTTGTCCATATTGTGATTAATGAATTAGTGTGTGATGTTATTCTACTTCTATCCGAGTTCTACTGTATCATAATTATGTTGCTCCTTTACACTACATTGACCACTCTTCGTCTATTTTCCTGCTTAATATTAATCTTTCTTGTGAAGTATACACCATCTCTTAGATCTGTTGTGAGGATTTTCACATGGTATCAGAGCATGTTGAGAGTATAGTCTATCTCCATTCCTGAGAGTTTTTTGTAGGTTATTATCAAGATTTCGAGTGCAACAGTTGCAGTAGTTTTTGCACTTTTACAGCAGTAGCAGTTGCAAACATTTTCTATTATTTTTGCAGGTCTTATGAAACAGCTTCCATGAATTCAGAAGAAATTACTCCTCTTTCTCCATTCAACTATGATGAATGGAAACCACATATGATATCACATTTGAAGAGACATGGTCTCTTTGATTATTGTTTTGAAAGAGAGTTTGAATCCTGTGAAGAAGAGAATGTCTGGTTAAATGAAGGTGACAGAGCCTCTACATCCATGGTGTTTTCTATGTCTCGATGCATGGTACACCACTTTTTTTCTGTTGAATCTCCAAAAGAGCTATGGGCCTATCTGGATGAAAGATTTGGCAAACAGAATGAAGGTATTGGTCCAAACCATTTCGAGAGCAAGCCCACTATTGCATTCACCCTCCTTGATGATCTCTCTGATCATGAATCAGTATCAAACATATCTCATATTGAATTTGTCCACAAAGAAGAAGAACTTGCAAATTCTACACTCATGCTCCAAATTTCTTCTATTTCGAATTCGGTGCCAGCTCACAGTTTAGAAATTGCAGAGGTTCTTAAATCCTCTCTTGCACAAGAGTCTGTTGGTTTGCATCATGATTTATTGAATGTTTTAGAGGTCAAATCAGCAATTGGAGGTAATGCATTCGCTGTCCTTGATCACTCACCTTTTATGTACTACTATATGATCATTTGTACATGCTCTCAGAAGTTTATTGAAGATGTAGGGAATTTCGATTCGCTTGGGATAATTTCTCATGCATTTCAGGGTTTTGATCTCACCTCTATTGGTTCAAAGGTGATCTCAAGAAACCATTTATTAAGTCTTGGAGCTGATTTAAAATCCAAGCAATCACTACTTGAGATAATTTCTCATGCATATCATGGTTTTGATCTCACCTCTAATGGTTCAAAGGAGATCTCAAGAAACCATTCTTCAAGTCTTGGATTTGATTTGGATTCAAAGCATTCATTATCATGTGATGGTTCTTTTGGGAATAATCTCACCTATGATGGTTCAAAGGAGAATACACAAGACTATCTGCACATTCATATATTTGATCCTACCTCAGCTGATTCGAATCACAGGTTCCAGGATCATCCTCATACTTTTGGATTTGTTCTCATCACATTCGATCTTAAGAGCAAGTACAAGCACATGCTTTTTGAGCATGAACCACTTCTTCCCAATAAGAAGATACCTCCAGACATATGACCAAGCATCACACCTGCTTGAGTTTGGAGCATTTATTTTTGGTGTGCCTTACAGTCTATTTTTAGGGGGGGTATTTTTCCCATGAGGTTTCCCCATTTCCTCATTTTATTGACTGTTATTATTATTCATTGTATTGGGTGAGCTTTGGTCTTAGTTACCAAGGCCCAAGATGGATTAAGGGGGGGTGTTGGGATATTCCTATACTCCATCCTAGTCCTAACAACATTCTCCCTTTTTGCATTTTCAGTCATGCATGCAGTCATGATTTTGAATGCATGCATCCTAGTCATCAGTCCCAGCACCAAGCCCTCAGTTAGCTAGCCCCGAGAGCTTCTTTCTGATCAGTTTTATCCCTCCTAGTGCTTATTGTGTCCTGCATGCAATTGCATGCATCCCAGGTGCCCTCTCTCACCTACCACTCAGTTGCACTTCAGTTAGTTGAGTTATCTTTAGATATTTCCTTGATTTAAGGCTAGATTGACTCTCAACTGACTGTATCACTATGATGGACCTCCACTGAGACTAGAATTTCTATTCTGACTCCAGTTAGCTCCTCATGCGCCCTCCACTAAGCCTCCTTCATTTAGTTAGTGCTTCCATGTGCTAGTTACACCTACCACACTCAGTTAGACTCAGTTTGACACCTGGTTGACAATTACTTGTGCATTGATGACTCCATTGATGATGATCAGGACTCCTAGTTGTGCTTTGATGACACTGCATTGATGTCATGATCACTCCATGAAGGCTAATTCGAATTGCCACCTTGGTATTCGAATCCTCTCACCATCGTATTATTTATTTGTCTATATTGTGATGAATGAATTAGTGTTTGGTGCTATTCTACTTCTATTAGAGTTCTATTGTATCATAATTCTATTGCTCCTTTACACTGCATTGACCTTTCTTCTTCTATTTTCTTGCTTAATCTTAATCTTTCTTGTGAGGTATACATAATCTCTTAGATATGCTGTGAGGATTTTCACATGGTATCAAAGCATGTTGAGAGTATAGTCTATCTCCATACCTGAGAGTTTTTTGCAAGTTATTATCAATATTTTGAGTGCAGCAGTTGCAGCAGTAGCAGTTCCAAACATTTTCTATTGTTTTTGCAGGTCTGCTGAAACAACTTCCATGAATTCGGAAGAAATTACTCCTCTTTCTCCATTCAACTATGATGAATGGAAACCACAGATGATAGCACATTTGAAGAGACATGGTCTCTTTGATTATTTTTTTGAAAGAGAGTTCGAATCCTCTGAAGAAGAGAATGATTGGTTAAATGAAGGTGACAGAGCCTCTGCAGCCATGATGTTTGATATGTCTCGATGCATGGTACACCACTTCGTTTCTGCTGAATCTCCAAAAGAGCTATGGGCCCATCTGGATGAAAGATTTGGCAAACAGAATGAAGGTATTGGTCCAAACCATTTCGAGAGCAAGCCCACTATTGCATTTTCCCTCCTTGATGATCTCTCTGATCATGAATCAGTATCAAACATATCTCATACTGAAGTTGTCCGCATATAAGAAGAACTTGCAGATTCTATGCTCATGCTCCAAATTTATTCTATTTCGACTTATGTGCCAGCTCACACTCTAGAAACTGCAGAGGTTCTTAAATCCTTTCTTGCATAAGAGTCTGTAGGTTTGCATCATGATCTACTGAATGTTTCGAAGGTCAAATCAACAATTGGAGGTAATGCATTCGCTGTCCTTGATCACTCACCTCTTATGTACTACTATATGATCATTTGTACATGCTCTCAGAAGTTTATTGAAGATGTAGGGAATTGCCATTCGCTTGGGATAATTTCTCATGCATTTTATGGTTTTGATCACACTTCTATTGGTTCAAAGGAGATCTCAAGAAACCATTCATTAAGTCTTGGAGATGATTTAAAATCCAATCAATCACTACTTGGGATAATTTCTCATGCATACCATGGTTTTGATCTCACCTCTAATGGTTCAAAGGAGATCTCAAGAAACCATTCTTCAAGTCTTGGATCTGATTTGGATTCAAAGCATTCACTATAATGTGATGGTTCTTTTGGGCATAGTCTCACCTATGATGGTTCAAAGGAGAAGACACAAGACTATCTGCACATTCATATATTTGATCCTACCTCAGCTGATTTGAATCATAGGTTCCAGGATCATCCTCATACTTTTGGATTTGTTCTCATCACATTCGATCTTAAGAGAAAGTACAAGCACATGCTTTTTGAGCATGAACCACTTCTTCCCAATAAGAAGATACCTCCAGACATATGACCAAGCATCACACCTGCTTGAGTTTGGAGCATTTATTTTTGGTGTGCCTTATAGTCTCTTTTTAGGGGGGGTATTTTCCCATGAGGTTTTCCCCATTTCCTCAGTTTATTGACTGTTATTATTATTCATTGTATTGGGTGACCTTTGGTCTTAGTTACCAGGGCCCAAGATGGATTAAGGGGGGGTGTTGGGATATTTCTATACTCCATCCTAGTCCTAATAGCATTCTCCATTTTTGCATTTTCAGTCATGCATGAATTTTGCATGCAGTCATGATTTTCCATGCATGCATGCAATTGCATGCATCCCAGTCATCAGTCCCATCACCTAGCCCTCAGTTAGCTAGCCCCGGGAGCTTCTTTCTGATCAGTTTTATCCCTCCTAGTGCTTAGTGCACCTTGCATGCTATTGCATGCATCCTAGGCGTCCTCTGTCACCTACCACTCAGTTGCACTTCAGTTAGTTGAGTTATCTTTAGATATTTCCTTGATTTAAGGCTAGATTGACTCTCAATTGACTGTATCACTACGATGGACCTCCAGTGAGACTAGACTTCCTATTAGGACTCTAGTTAGCTCCTCATGCGCCCTCCACTGAGCCTCCTTCATTCAGTTAGTGCTTCCATGTGCTAGTTACACCTACCACACTCAGTTAGATTCAGTTTGACACCTGGTTGACAATTACTTGTGCATTGATGACTCCACTGATGATGATCAAGACTCCTAGTTGTGATTTGATGACACTACATTGATCTCATGATCACTCCATGAAGGCTAATTCGAATTGCCACCTTGGTATTCAAATCCTCTCACCATGGTATTATTTATTTGTCCATATTGTGATTAATGAATTAGTGTTTGATGCTATTCTACTTCTATTAGAGTTCTACTGTATCATAATTCTATTGCTCCTTTACACTGCATTGACCTCTCTTCTTCTATTTTCCTTCTTAATCTTAATCTTTCTTGTGAGGTATACATAATCTCTTAGATATACTGTGAGGATTTTCACATGGTATCAGAGCAGGTTGAGAGTATAGTCTATCTCCATTCCCGAGAGTTTTTTGCAGGTTATTATCAAGATTTCGAGTGCAGCAGTTGCAACAGTTTTTGCACGTTTGTAGTAGTAGCAGTTGCAAACATTTTCTATTGTTTTTGTAGGTCTTCTAAAATAGCTTCCATGAATTCGAAAGAAATTACTCATCTTTCTCCATTCAACTATGATGAATGGAAACCACAGATGATAGCACATTTGAAGAGACATGGTCTCTTTGATTATTTTTTTGAAAGAGAGTTCAAATCCTCTGAAGAAGAGAATGATTGGTTAAATGAAGGTGACAGAGCCTCTACAACCATGGTGTTTGCTATGTCTCGATGCATGGTACACTACTTCTTTTCCGTTGAATCTCCAAAAGAGCTATGGGCCTATCTGGATGAAAGATTTGGCAAACAGAATGAAGGTATTGGTCCAAACCATTTCGAGAGCAAGCCCACTATTGCATTCACCTTCCTTGATGATCTCTCTGATCATGAATCAGTATCAAACATATCTCATATTGAATTTGTCCACAAAGAAGAAGAACTTGCAAATTCTACACTCATGCTCCAAATTTCTTCTATTTCGAATTCGGTGCCAGCTCACACTCTAGAAATTGCAGAGGTTCTTAAATCCTCTCTTGCACAAGAGTCTGTTGGTTTGCATCATGATCTATTGAATGTTTTAGAGGTCAAATCGGCAATTGGAGGTAATGCATTCGCTGTCCTTGATCACTCACCTTTTATGTACTACTATATGATCATTTGTACATGCTCTCAGAAGTTTATTGAAGATGTAGGGAATTTCGATTCGCTTGGGATAATTTCTCATGCATTTTATGGTTTTGATCTCACCTCTATTGGTTCAAAGGTGATCTCAAGAAACCATTTATTAAGTCTTGGAGCTGATTTAAAATCCAAGCAATCACTACTTGAGATAATTTCTCATGCATATCATGGTTTTGATCTCACCTCTAATGGTTCAAAGGAGATCTCAAGAAACCATTCCTCAAGTCTTGGATTTGATTTGGATTCAAAGCATTCATTATCATTTGATGGTTCTTTTGGGCATAGTCTCACCTATGATGGTTCAAAGGAGAAGACACAAGACTATCTGCACATTCATATATTTGATCCTACCTCAGCAGATTCGAATCACAGGTTCCAGGATCATCCTCATACTTTTGGATTTGTTCTCATCACATTCGATCTTAAGAGAAAGTACAAGCACATGCTTTTTGAGCATGAACCACTTCTTCCCAATAAGAAGATACCTCCAGACATATGACCAAGCATCGCACCTGCTTGAGTTTGGAGCATTTATTTTTGGTGTGCCTTACAGTCTATTTTTAGGGGGGGTATTTTTCCCATGAGGTTTTCCCCATTTCCTCGTTTTATTGACTGTTATTATTATTCATTGTATTGGGTGACCTTTGGTCTTAGTTACCAAGGCCAAAGATGGATTAAGGGGGGGTGTTGGGATATTCCTATACTCCATCCTAGTCCTAACAACATTCTCCATTTTTGCATTTTCAGTCATGCATGCAGTCATGATTTTGAATGCATGCATCCTAGTCATCAGTCCCAGCACCAAGCCCTCAGTTAGCTAGCCCCGAGAGCTTCTTTCTGATCAGTTTTATCCCTCCTAGTGCTTAGTGTGTCCTGCATGCAATTGCATGCATCCCAGGTGCCCTCTCTCACCTACCACTCAGTTGCACTTCAGTTAGTTGAGTTATCTTTAGATATTTCCTTGATTTAAGGCTAGATTGACTCTCAATTGACTGTATCACTACGATGGACCCGCATTGAGACTCGAATTTCTATTTTGACTCTAGTTAGCTCCTCATGCGCCCTCCACTAAGCCTCCTTCATTCAGTTAGTGCTTTCATGTGCTAGTTACACCTACCACACACAGTTAGACTCAGTTTGACACCTGGTTGACAGTTACTTGTGCATTGATGACTCCACTGATGATGATCAGGACTCCTAGTTGTGCTTTGATGACACTGCATTGATGTCATGATCACTCCATGAAGGCTAATTCGAATTGCCACCTTGGTATTCAAATCCTCTCACCATCCTATTATTTATTTGTCTATATTGTGATGAATGAATTAGTGTTTGATGCTATTCTAGTTCTATTAGAGTTCTATTGTATCATAATTCTATTGCTCCTTTACACTGCATTGACCTTTCTTCTTCTATTTTCTTGCTTAATCTTAATCTTTCTTGTGAGGTATACATAATCTCTTAGATATGCTGTGAGGATTTTCACATGGTATCAAAGCATGTTGAGAGTATAGTCTATCTCCATTCCTGAGAGTTTTTTGCAAGTTATTATCAAGATTTTGAGTGCAGCAGTTGCAGTTCCAAACATTTTCTATTGTTTTTGCAGGTCTGCTGAAACAACTTCCATGAATTCGGAAGAAATTACTCCTCTTTCTCCATTCAACTATGATGAATGGAAACCACAGATGATAGCACATTTGAAGAGACATGGTCTCTTTGATTATTTTTTTGAAAGAGAGTTCGAATCCTATGAAGAAGAGAATGATTGGTTAAATGAAGGTGACAGAGCCTCTACAACTATGATGTTTGCTATGTCTCGATGCATGGTACACCACTTCATTTCTGCTGAATCTCCAAAAGAGCTATGGGCCCATCTGGATGAAAGATTTGGCAAACAGAATGAAGGTATTGGTCCAAACCATTTCGAGAGAAAGCCCACTATTGCATTTTCCCTCCTTGATGATCTCTCTGATCATGAATTAGTATCAAACATATCTCATACTGAAGTTGTCCGCATATAAGAAGAACTTGCAGATTCTATGCTCATGCTCCAAATTTATTCTATTTCGACTTATGTGCCAGCTCACACTCTAGAAACTGCAGAGGTTCTTAAATCCTTTCTTGCATAAGAGTCTGTAGGTTTGAATCATGATCTATTGAATGTTTCGGAGGTCAAATCAACAATTGGAGGTAATGCATTCGCTGTCCTTGATCACTCACCTCTTATGTACTACTATATGATCATTTGTACATGCTCTCAGAAGTTTATTGAAGATGTAGGGCATTTCCATTCGTTTGGGATAATTTCTCATGCATTTTATGGTTTTGATCACACTTCTATTGGTTCAAAGGAGATCTCAAGAAACCATTCATTAAGTCTTGGAGATGATTTAAAATCCAATCAATCACTACTTGGGATAATTTCTCATGCATACCATGGTTTTGATCTCACCTCTAATGGTTCAAAGGAGATCTCAAGAAACCATTCTTCAAGTCTTGGATCTGATTTGGATTCAAAGCATTCACTATCATGTGATGGTTCTTTTGGGCATAATCTCACCTATGATGGTTCAAAGGAGAAGACACAAGACTATCTGCACATTCATATATTTGATCCTACCTCAGCTGATTTGAATCACAGGTTCTAGGATCATCCTCATACTTTTGGATTTGTTCTCATCACATTCGATCTTAAGAGAAAGTACAAGCACATGCTTTTTGAACATGAACCACTTCTTCCCAATAAGAAGATACCTCTAGACATATGACCAAGCATCACACCTGCTTGAGTTTGGAGCATTTATTTTTGGTGTGCCTTATAGTCTCTTTTTAGGGGGGGTATTTTCCCATGAGGTTTTCCCCATTTCCTTGGTTTATTGACTATTATTATTATTCATTGTATTGGGTAACCTTTGGTCTTAGTTACCAGGGCCCAGGATGGATTAAGGGGGGGTGTTGGGATATTCCTATACTCCATCCTAGACCTAATAGCATTCTCCATTTTTGCATTTTTAGTCATGCATGAATTTTGCATGCAATCTTGATTTTCCATGCATGCATGCAATTGCATGCATCCCAGTCATCAGTCCCATCACCTAGCCCTCAGTTAGCTAGCCTCGGGAGCTTCTTTCTGATCAGTTTTATCCCTCCTAGTGCTTAGTGCACCTTGCATGCTATTGCATGCATCCCAGGCACCCTCTCTCACCTACCACTCAGTTGCACTTCAGTTAGTTGAGTTATCTTAAGATATTTCCTTGATTTAAGGATAAATTGACTCTCAATTGACTGTATCACTACGATGGACCTCCAGTGAGACTAGACTTCCTATTATGACTCTAGTTAGCTCCTCATGCGCCCTCCACTGAGCCTCCTTCATTCAGTTAGTGCTTCCATGTGCTAGTTACACCTACCACACTTAGTTAGATTCCGTTTGACACCTGGTTGACAGTTACTTGTGCATTGATGACTCCACTGACGATGATCAGGACTCCTAGTTGTGCTTTGATGACACTGCATTGATCTCATGATCACTCCATGAAGGTTAATTTGAATTGCCACCTTGGTATTCAAATCCTCTCACCATGGTATTATTTATTTGTCCATATTGTGATTAATGAATTAGTGTTTGATGTTATTCTACTTCTATTAGAGTTCTACTGTATCATAATTCTATTGCTCCTTTACACTGCATTGACCTCTCTTCTTCTATTTTCCTTCTTAATCTTAATATTTCTTATGAGGTATACATAATCTCTTAGATATGCTGTGAGGATTTTCACATGGTATCAGAGCATGTTGAGAGTATAGTCTATCTCCATTCCCGAGAGTTTTTTGCAGGTTATTATCAAGATTTCGAGTGCAGCAGTTGCAACAGTTTTTGCATGTTTGCAGCAGTAGCAGTTGCAAACATTTTCTATTGTTTTTGTAGGTCTTTTGAAATAGCTTCCATGAATTCGAAAGAAATTACTCCTCTTTCTCCATTCAACTATGATGAATGGAAACCACAGATGATAGCACATTTGAAGAGACATGGTCTCTTTGATTATTTTTTTGAAAGAGAGTTCAAATCTTCTGAAGAAGAGAATGATTGGTTAAATGAAGGTGACAGAGCCTCTACAACCATGATGTTTGCTATGTCTCGATGCATGGTACACCACTTCTTTTCTGCTGAATCTCCAAAAGATCTATGGGCCCATTTGGATGAAAGATTTGGCAAACAGAATGAAGGTATTCGTCCAAACCATTTCGAGAGAAAGCCCACTATTTCATTCGCCCTCCTTGATGATCTCTCTGATAATGAATCAGTATCAAACATATCTCATACTGAAGTTGTCCGCAAATAAGAAGAACTTGAAGATTCTATGCTCATGCTCCAAATTTCTTCTATTTCGAATTATGTGCCAGCTCACACTCTAGAAACTGCAGAGGTTCTTAAATCCTCTCCTGCACAAGAGTTTGTTGGTTTGCATCATGATCTATTGAATGTTTCAGAGGTCAAATCAACAGTTGGAGGTAATGCATTCGCTGTCCTTGATCACTCACCTCTTATGTACTACTATATGATCATTTGTACATGCTCTCAGAAGTTTATTGAAGATGTAGGGCATTTCCATTCGCTTGGGATAATTTCTCATGCATTTTATGGTTTTGATCACACCTCTATTGGTTCAAAGGAGATCTCAAGAAACCATTCATTAAGTCTTGGAGATGATTTAAAATCCAAGCAATCACTACTTGGGATAATTTCTCATGCATATCATGGTTTTGATCTCACCTCCAATGGTTCAAAGGAGATCTCAAGAAACCATTCTTCAAGTCTTGGATCTGATTTGGATTCAAAGCATTCACTATCATGTGATGGTTCTTTTGGGCATAATCTCACCTATGATGGTTCAAAGGAGAAGACAAAAGACTATCTGCACATTCATATATTTGATCCTACCCTAGTTGATTCGAATCACAGGTTCCAGGATCATCCTCATACTTTTGGATTTGTTCTCATCACATTCGATCTGAAGATCAAGTACAAGCACATGGTTTTTGAGCATGAACCACTTCTTCCCAAGAAGAAGATACCTCCAGACATATGACCAAGCATCGCACCTGCTTGAGTTTGGAGCATTTATTTTTTGTGTGTCCTACAGTCTATTTTGAGGGGGGGTATTTTTCCCGTGAGGTTTTCCCCATTTCCTCGATTTATTGACTGTTATTATTATTCATTGTATTGGGTTACCTTTGGTCTTAGTTACCAGGGCCCAGGATGGATTAAGGGGGGGTGTTTGGATATTCCTATAATCCATCCTAGTCCTAACAACATTCTCCATTTTTGCACTTTCAATCATGCATGCATTTGCATGCAGTCATGATTTTCCATGCATGCATGCAATTGCATGCATCCCAGTCATCAGTCCCAGCACCTAGCCCTCAGTTAGCTATCCCCGGGAGCTTCTTTCTGATCAGTTTTATCCCTCCTAGTTCTTAGTGCGCCTTGCATGCATCCCAGGCGCCCTCTCTCACCTACCACTTAGTTGCACTTCAATTAGTTGAGTTATCTTTAGATCTTTCCTTGATTTAAGGCTAGATTGACTCTCAACTGACTGTATCACTTCGATGGACCTCCAGTGAGACTAGACTTCCTATTCTAACTCCAGTTAGCTCCTCATGTGCCCTCCACTGAGCCTCCTTCATTCAGTTAGTGCTTCCATGTGCCAGTTACACCTACCACACTCAGTTAGTCTCAGTTTGACACCTGGTTGACAGTTACTTGTGCATTGATGACTCCACTGACGATGATGAGGAATCCTAGTTGTGATTTGATGACACTGCATTGATCTTATGATCACTCCATGAAGGCTAATTCGAATTTCCACCTTGGTATTTGAATCCTCTCACCATTGTATTATTTATTTGTCCATATTGTGATTAATGAATTAGTGTGTGATGTTATTCTTCTTCTATTCGAGTTCTACTGGATCATAATTATGTTGCTCCTTTACACTGCATTGACCACTCTTCTTCTATTTTCCTACTTAATCTTAATATTTCTTGTGAGGTATACATCATCTATTAGATTTGTTGTGAGGATTTTCACAATTCATATTCATCAAGGGTGTCTCCAATGGCTTCTAGTTGTTCCTTGAACTGGGAGACCCTTGTGAAGTAATCTTGAATAGATTCTCCTTGACTCATCTTAGTGCTCTTCAATTGAGCTCTCAGGTTGATCTTCCTATTGATGTTCCTCCCTTCATACATTCTAGTTAGGGAATCATACATTTCCTTCAGGGTCTTCTTCGATGACACTTGGGGAATCAAGTGGTATTTGATAAAATCAACAATGATTCTCTTTTCCCTAATCATATCCTTCTTGTACTTCTCTTTAGCTTCATCTTTCGTAGGTTCTGCAACTTCATCCTTGATGTATTGGGAAAGATCATTCTCTTCGAGAATGAGACCAATCCTATATTTCCATGCCCGAAAATTCTCTATACCCTCTAGCTTGTCCTCAAGCTTAGTGCTTGGGGCCATCTTATCCAGGAGGTCACCAAAAATTGAAAATTCTTAAAATGAAAAACTGACCTTACCAGGAGATGTGCTTGACTGAATTGAGTTGACTGGTGTACTTGATTTGTGAAAAATTCAACTTTTCAACCTTCAAACTTGACCAGCGAAATTCGGATCTGCAACAGATTTTCTGGTTTATTGGTTCGCAGTTTTCTGGTTCACTGGTGCACAGGTTCACAGCTTTTTTGGTTCACTGGTGCACAGGTTCACAGCTTTTTTGGTTCACTGGTTTTATGGTCTAGAAGTCAAACTAGGGTTTGACTTTCCCAGAGATCTACCCACTCAAAATTTTTGATCTAGGGCTCAAATTTTTGCATTTGAGGAGGAGCATCCAACCATGCAATCAGATTCCGAAAATTCCAACTTTTGCAGAAACCCTAATTTTTACCGGAGGAGGAGAGTGAGATATTTTCACCTTGTGAAATATGTCCTATTCAGGCTAGCTCTAATACCATGTTAATATTAGCATAAAATTCACAACAAGAGCATAATAAGCATCATTGAAAGAAACACAATCACAAGATAGACACAGATTTATCCCGGGAAACCCGCATGGGGTAGAAAACCCAGCAAAGCTTCCTCAATATAGATGACCAACAAATACAAAGATGTAATCCCCAAACAAGAGCTCCTTCTCCACCTTCGTATATCTCTCTCTCTCCTATGCGCAATTCACAAGTGAGTGAATGAGTGAGTGTGTGTTCAAATGAGGAACACACCTCCTCTATTTATACTTTACTTCACTTGACTTTTAACCCTAACTGGGCCAACTTCTCTTAGGAGAGTCTAATAACTGCTAAACACTTAACTCAGGGCCGACCCCACTAGGGAAGTCTAATAACCCTAGTTACAACATCTCGATGGAGGAATAAACATCTCTGTATATATAATAATGTCTCGATGGAGGAATGAAACATCTCCGGATAATAAAGTACAAATAGAATATTCTTAGAAGTTACAATATTTCAACAACCAATACTAGGATTTCTAGCATCTGATCTAGCAGCTTCAATTATCTTAACAACCCACTGAGGTAAACGAGTTGTCAGCGACTCACGTCAATGATCATCATTTAGGTGAGTCGAGAAAGTTGGGCTGCCAACTTCAATAGTCATAGTAGACCGAATACTAGTTGAATCAGGATTATAATTCATTAGTCATGTTAGAACTATATAGACGGAAATAGTCGATCCAAACTCTTCAAGAATGTGAAATGGATCATTGTTCAATAGACCAAAGGAAGGATTCAACATCTTATTACCTAAATTCATCTAATAAAAAACAAACTTCGACTCAATATGATCTACTTTTTTAAATGATCAAACAATCTATTGTGAAATTCTATGTCACAACAGATCTAAAGAGCTGAGGGTGCCTCACAAAGAAAGAATGAGTAGAAAATTTGAAGAAGAGTGAAAACTGCAGAAAAAAAGAGTAGAAGAATAATAATGCAACATAACTCAGATAGGAGTAGAATAATATCACATGTTCCAATAATCAGTATAATAAACAATGATGTTACAGTGGAGATAATCATGCAGGAGAATTCGAACCTCAGTTGGTCTAGCAAAGCGATTATCACCACTAGAGTGCTCCGAAAGACTCAAAGTCAACTAAGCTGAACCTAAGCTCAGCTAAATGAAGTCACAATCAGTTAACTAAATAAAGAGGGCACAATAGTGAGTTTGTCATGCATGCCAGTCAGAAAAGGGCGCATGAGGCCACAATCAGTGGAATGTGAAGCTCTAAACCCCCATAAGAGTCAGATAAATCAGGTGGACTGCACTGGAACACTCAGTAGGTTCCTATAAAATAGGGAATTGACTGAAGTGGCCTTAAAATGATGCATGCAGGTCTCAGAAGGTGGTATATGGATCCTGGATGACATCTGTACACCACTAGGGGGCAAATGACATCATCAACAACTAGGAAAAATAAATAATGCTAGGTAGGACAAGGATGGAGTATTGAAATATCCTAATAGCCCCCTGTAATCCATAATTTGCATCCTGGGCCCTGGTTACTAAGACCAAAGGTCACCCATACAATCAAATAAACGATAAAAAATAAAGAACTGTCCATGAACCAAGGAAATGGGGAAAATACCCCCCTCAAAAAGAACAACAGTAGGAAACTCAAAGAACCTTCATGCTAAGCAGAGATGGAAAATATTTCCTCAGTTAAATCCTTTGTAAAAATATTGGCAAGTTGCACCTCTGTAGGATAGCGATGCAAGTGCTAGATTTGGATTTGCTCCTCTGATGTGCCTCCCACTGTGTAGAAGTTGTAATTTCCAAACCAAGTCTTTTAGGAACCCTTCTTGCTACTGGAGCGAATGGCTCATTGTGGTCCAAATCATGAACCTTTGAGTACCTTTTGTAAGACAACCGAGATGGTTTCCTGGCTGTAGATCCCCCATGGCAAGTCTCTCCAAGAGATTGTGGATCAAAACCCATCATCATACAACAACTCTCCGAGAGAAGTGGATCTATATGACATAGTGCAAGTCTTGCATGATACTAAGATTTGGTGGTTCTATGGTCAGATGGATCCCCAACTGTGTTCCCAGCAGCTATAAGGAATTTGTGAGCCCATATTGTCCTTTTCCATGGATTGGAAGCATGTGTTGGATCTAGATTTGAATCTAAGTCTCCTTGAACTTTATTCTCAAAATCATGATCTTGATCCTCATATTCATTAGAAGAGGTATCACTCCAATATTCATCATATTCTGTTGGGGTAGGAAGAGAGTATGGAAAAAAAATGTGAGAATTCATGCCTTGGAGGCATGGTTTACAAACCCTTTTGCTATAATATTCCCATTGGAGATATATGCAATCTCAATTGTGTCAGGACCAAAGACCACTTTTTTCGGTGAACATGTGTGAGTCATCTCATATACAGACAACAAATTTTCCAACAAAGAAGGCACAAATACAACATTCTTGAACTTTCCATGCTCCATATATACTATTGCCTTCCCTTCAGCAGAGATCTGAGAGTTGTATCCCATGTGAATAATCAGACCATCTTTGATATCTAGAGAAGAAAATGATTCTCTAGAGGAAACCATGTGGTTGGAGGCTCCTAAATATATGAGGAGGGCTTGTGATTTTGAAAATCCATTCTTCAGTGCATGGAAACTCTCATGACCATCAGACTGACTTCCAAAATCAGTCTCTCTTGCACCTTTTGGGAGGGAAATGTTGTGTTGTTGAATAATCTTGGTCATTTGATCTATCTTCTTCTGCATGCAAGATCTCTCTAGGTGGTTTCCTTTCTTGCAATAGGAACACTTGGATTTCTCAAATCCCTTCTATTTTTCCTTCTTAGAGCTGGAGGATCCTTCTGATGGAATTGACTTGGAATTATTCTTGGGTTCATATTTCCTCTTATCCTTTCCTTTGTGCTTCCCCTTCCCATTTGCACGTTTTTCTTCTCCAGCCATAAGAGGTTGAACTTTGGAGGCCTTCCTGCAAGGAGCCCAGCTGTATCAGCTTATCTTGTTCTTGGATGAGAGATTCAGTGAAAACATCTAAGGAGGGAATCTTCCAAACATGGATGGACATTTTTCGAGAATGGAATGTAGAGACAAAGATAAAGAAATTAGGACATAACTTGCTCAGAATGGATAGCACCAGCTACTCACCCTTATTCTCAATTCCAAACTGCTTGCATTGCATAACCAGAGATTTGAATTTTGAAAAGAACTGCTGAATGGTCTCAAAACTGCTCGGTTGTAGAGCAATCAACTCATTTTCCAGAATATGGCCTCTTAGCTCATCGCGTTTGCCGAAGAGGGTCTCTAACTTCAACCATAACTCTCTTGGATTCTTCAATCCTTCGATGTGGAAGAGTATATTTCTAGAAATATGAATACACATGAAACCAAATGCTTCATACAATATATTCAGACACTTGGTTTTCTCCACAGTTGATGTTGGTTCGGGATGCTTCCCCATTGTCACCCTGTACAATGATTTGTTTCGCAATACCATCTGCATATCCTCCCTCCAATCAAGATAATTGAAGGGTGTCAAGATCCTGGGAGAGAGAGGAGAGTTTGAATTGTCCATTAAAACTGTTGGAGTGAATACAAGGTTAAACTACTGCTATTGCAGAAAAAAACTGCTGCAACTACAGAAAACTGTTGCAACTGCAGAAAACTTCTCTAACTGCTGCACTTAAAAAATTGAATAAACTGCAAAAAACTCTCAATAATGGAGGTAGAATACCACTGAGCACTGATTTAGGATTGTAGGAAGTTTTATCCGGATCCTTCACACATTACTATACCTCATTGGATTTCTCCAATGAATTCAATGCAATGGCACTAGGATTTGCTGTGGAAATCCAGAGGCTTCTGGTGCACTACCAAAAGAATCTGCTCAACCTATTCGCTCAAATGGCTCTAATACCATGTAAAATTCTATGTCACAACAGATATAAAGAGCTGAGGATACCTCACAAAAAAAGAATGAGCATAAAATTTGAAGAAGAGTGAAAACTGTAGTAAAAAAGAGCAGAAGAAGAATAATGCAGCAGAACTCGGATAGGAGCAGAATAATATCACACATTCCAATAATAAGTATAATAAAAAATGATGTTACAATGGAGAGAATTTGAATCATGTAGGAAAATTCAAACCTCAGTTGGTATAGCATAGGGATTATCACCACTGGAGTGCTTCGGAAGACTCACAGTCAACTGAACTGAACCTAAACTCAACTAACTAAAGTCACAATGAGTTAACTGACTAAGGAGGGAGTAATAGTGAGTCTTTCATGCATGCCAGTCAGAAAAGGGTGCATGAGGCCACAATCAATGGCATCCAGAGCTCTACCCCCCATAAGAGTTAGATAACTCAGGTGGACTGGACTGGACCACTCAGTAGGTTCCTATAAAATAGGGAACTGACTGAAGTGGTCCTAAAATGATGCAATGCAGGGCTGAGAAGGTGGTAGATGGATCTTGGATGACATATGCACACCACTAGGGGAAAATGACATCAACAACTAGGAAAATTAAATAATGCTAGGTAGGACAAGGATGGAGTATTGAAATATCCTAACATTTATAGGCTTTTGACTCATCAGAGTATCCCATCATGATGCAAGCTTGACTCTTAGTAGGATTCATTAGTCCTGCTAGAACTCTATAGACGGAAATAGTCGATCTAGACTCTTCAAGAATGTCAAATGGATCATTGTTCAATAGACCAAAGGAAGGATTCAACATCTTATTACCTAAAGTCGCCTCATAAAAAAACAAAATTTGAGTCAATATGATCTGCTTTTTGAAAGGATCAAACAATCTATTGTGAAATTCTATGTCACAGCAGATCTAAAGAGCTGAGGGTGCCTCACAAACAAAAAATGAGCATAAAATTTGAAGAAGAGTGAAAACTGCACTAAAAAAGAGCAGAAGAATAATAATGCAGCAGAACTCAGATAGGAGCAGAATAACATCACACATTCCAATAATTAGTATAATAAACAATGATGTTACAATGGAGAGAATTTGAATCATGTAGGAGAATTCGAACCTCAGTTGGTCTAACAAAGGGATTATCACCACTTGAGTGCTCCAGAAGACTCAAAGTCAACTGAACTAAACCTAAACTCAGCTAACTGAAGTCACAATCAGTTAACTAAATAAGGACGACGCAACAGTGAGTCTGTCATATATTCCAGTCAGAAAAGGGTGCATGAGGCCACACTCAACGACATCCATAGCTGTACCCCCCCATAAGAGTCAGATAACTCAGGTGAACTAGACTGGACCACTCAGTAGGTTCCTATAAAATAGGGAACTTACTGAAGTGGTCCTAAAATGATGCAATGCAGGGCTTAGAAGGTGGTAGATGGATCATGGATGACATCTTTACACTACTGTTGGCGGATATTTCTACCCTATAGTCAGGAAACTAAACTATCAACTTGGTTGGGGTGACAGGTAAGTGCATTTATGTCATTACAGAGGTGTTTACAAAAGAAATAGATTACAGATTTAGAGAACATACCTTGTACTGGAGTCTGATCCTAGCCTTGACCTAGTCTTGTGTCCAGCTCTCAAATCTACTTTCTTTCAGCAAACCTGAAACAACAATACCTTCCTCAAACACTTTGGGCAACATATAAATCATAAAATAAACAAAGATTATGTTTAATATCCAGTATTGACCAAAATGAATCCAACTCAAAATGCCATTTTATAACACCTTCAGATTGGAACAAGGAAACACTTCAACCTTTATTTGTCAAAATAGTATGCAGTACAAATATACCTGATAATGAAGCAGGCTCCTGCAACTAGATCCTGGGCTCTGGCTCTGCTCTGGTCTGAATGTCTTCTGCAACAGTTTCTCCATTAACTCATCCTCTCATTCTTTAGTAATCATTTGCATTCATAATTTCTTCTAACCTTGCTCCCTTAGCCTTCTTGGAATTTATAGTTTTAAGGAAGCAGTTCAAGTCGATGAGGAGGTTGGGGAAGTTAAGAAACTGACTTCAACTAATCCTCTTCGATGGATTAATATATTTTTTAATCATTTTTAAGATACACGTGACTATTACACAGTGGAGTAGCGTATAGGGCGCTACTCTATTGTTTGAGGAATAGCGCTCATTTAGTTTTAAATTCCGAGCGCTACTTTGATAATAAGGAGTAGCGTATATATTGATATGGGCGCTAGTATTATGCACTGGAGTCGCGTATGGGCGCTAGTCTCTTTAAGTAGAGTAGCGCTCATACCTCAAAATGATATTTTTGTATGTTTTCCAGTATTCTCAGGAAATGGGATGAGTTGTCATAATATCTAAGGTCAACATGCTCCTCCATCCAAGTTGTCCTTTTGTGTGATCAACAGCTCAGGGTGATCACGGACGGAGAGGTGCAAGTTTGACCTATAACAGATGCCCCCTAATGTGTGAGATCAGAGGGAAGCGATGGCCGAAATACATTATAATCCAAAACCAGAGAGAGAGCACAGAACCGTAGGAAAAAAGTCGCAAGAAACCTGCAACAAAAATCAAGGTCAGCGAGCAATTACATTGTTGACATCGTATAGATGTGTAAGGTGATACAACATGATCTCCGATACATAACAAGGAGATGTATATAAAAGCATGGCCACTTGAAATACAAGCGTGGATCCATGTCAAACTAAGAGATCATAGCCATAACAACACACTGGATCTATGTCTCATGGAGAGCCGTATAGAAGTGAGGCTCAGTCTTGCGCAACTTGGGTGATAACAAAATGGGGTTATGTCATCCAAATCCCAAGGTCTTCATCCCGTAACAACCCTAGGTACAAACCCGAGCCATGTGAATAGATGAGTTGACAGTCGAACATGGAGGGCATCGTCTGATTACCGGTCATTGATGTATACCGTTAACAAACGCGAGGACTTCCATCGATAATGATGATGGAGTCCAAGGTACCAAGTACGATTCGCCAAATGTGAATAGATGGACTTGGAGTCGAACACTTGGGAATCCTGTCGAAGAAGAGACATTAATGTATTCTCATCATTCAACAGCGAGGAAAATTGCCACTGGTGACTGCAATCTCCAAGGTACTAACCGAAACTCTAAACTTCAATCCCAGAATAATGATTTGAAGTCGATGGGAAGAAGTCCGTTGGAAGGGAGGCCTTAAGGCATCCTCCGTCATCCAACTCGAGGAACACTCAACTGGTAAGAGCTGATATGGAATGACATGTAACAAGACTGACACTAGGAAGGCCGACACATGAGGTCAAGGTAACTGCAGAATGGCCGACACAGGGTATATCCTTGAATATTGAGCACGACACAAAGTGACTCAGGCAGTTTCTGACATAATGGGGTAAATAAGTCTGAAATGTAAGAGACATTAGCAGACCCTCCATATGGTTGGGAGAATAACCAACCGGGGGAGTAAATAACTCGGAGGAAAGGTTCACCCTAAAGGCCAAAAACTAAACCCAACCGACAAGATAGACTCAAGTAGGTGCTGTGTTCAAGGATAGGACTTGACTGATACTGCCTTTAACAATGAAGATAGGATGTGTTTTCCCGTTCCTTATTCTTTTTAGATAAAAGAATACCCTTCTTGTGGATTTAATGAGTCCAAGAAAGAATGAAAACTCAATAAGTCCAACCATGTAAATAGTTTAATGAGCCCATGGGAGGAAGGCTCAGTACCTTCTTCATAATTTAAAGAGTTCGAAGAAGAGATAGAAGATTACTCTATATGTACTGATCTCTGGATTTTAGTATCGAGCCGAGATCTGTTCTTGCTCGCCGGTGTTTTCAATTTTAAGGAGTCTGAAAAACTTAAACAATAACTCCATATATCTGCTCGTGGATTTTAGTATCGAGCCCAAGCAGATTAATGCTCGCCGGTGTTTTCTTGTTTATAGAGTCTGAAAAACTTAAACAATCCTCTTTTTACCCTCTCGTGGATTTTACATCGAGCCCGAGTAGGTGAATGCTCGCTTGGTATTTTCATATTTAGAGAGTCTGAAAACCCTAAAGAAAGACTCTAGAAGGTCCTTTTTCGTGTAGTTAGTCTCCTCCCCCGAAAAAGTATAAAACAATGAAAGGAGAACACTTCTAGCGCATACTGACGTATACCTAGAGTATACCTTTTCCGTAGTTAATCCACTGAGGCCCGGAAAAGGGGTAATTCTATACCTGAGTGGATGAGCCTTCGGATACTTTAACGAGCTCGAAGAGGACAAGTCTGCTCGGCAATCTTGTTTAGGTTTAAATAGTCCAAACAAGATCTTAAAATGACTTAAAGGTCAGCTTCTGGGATCGTAACTTCATGTCCTGCCAAAAACTAGGTTTTCAACAAAATATTAGTCGATGACGCAAAAATCTTAAAGAATATATGGATTTGAAATGTTTAGCTAATTGACAAGATTTATCGTTAAGAAATTTGAGGTCAGGAGACGAATTCGACAACATTTGAGTGAAAATTGAACTTGGATCAATTTTATACCTTATTTTGTGTTTCAATTGATTAATTAGGGTTTTTGAAAATGTTTGAAACTATAGAAAATTAAAAATTATGGGTAAAAATTAAAATCCAATTATATATATAATTTCAATATTAACAAATCAATTTGCATTTTGTGTTGTAGGGCAAACATTGGGCACATTTTCACGAATTTCAAATCTCCTTTGTGATCGAACGGAGCATCCAATCGCCAAACTGCTTCCACCAAGTAAGTAGAAATCAACCCAACTTGCATTTCAATGGTTTATTTTTAAAATTTTGAGGAAAAATGGCCCGAAACGCAATGCTCATAAAGTTTTATGCGCGGGCGCTACTGTATATACATAACAGTAGCGTACGAAGGCAATGGGCGCTACTTTGCTCAAACAGAGTAGCGCCTACACGCTACTGTGTAGTATACACAGTAGCGTACATACTTGCAAAGCCAAATTAAAGCGCCGAGACTCAAAATTTTTGGGGTTTTTGTGCAGGATGGTCTTACAATGGAGGGAAAGGGAGCATGAAGACATGGATAGACTAACTATGCAAGACCCTGCTACCCTTCATGCACTCCGTAGATGCGGTTTGTTGAAATTTTATCGAACCGTAAACATGCGGGCACTAAACAAGTTGTTTCGGAGATTGATTCAGTATTGGGATGTCGATACTAATACCTTCATCATCCGGGGGCAAACTCTTGAGCTTACCGTTGAGGATATATACTTTATAACCGGTCTCTCGAGGAGAGGAGACGTAATCAATCTAAAAAGTACATCTCGCTTGGGTGCACGATCAGTGCAAGAATATGTGAACACCTACTGTGTTGCCGGAGCAGAGAAATCGGGAAGCCAAATCCTGATTTCAACTATTGATGGTCTCCCGCTGAAAGTGATAGTGAGCACGATCAACCGGGTATCCGGTAGTGCATCACAACACTTGGCTTCTAGGAACTCGATGCATGTCGGTGTACAGTGCTTGCATGGGCATGTTTATGATTGGAGTACTAGCTTGTTGGCAAACATGAAGTATCAATTGACAAGTTGCAAATCTGGTACAATGAAGAATTTCGGGTACGGGAGTATCTTGTGTACTTTCTTCTTCGAGAGAATGCCTGCTATTAGTTTGGGAATGCCATTACCACAGGTTAACCCCCGTGAGCCCAGACTAGGCCGTTGGGGTGACATTTTTCTCCGCCAGGGTGGTGGGGAGAGTCACTATTGTTACCATACAGATGACTTCTGGGGGTGGTGGGAGAGACAAGTTCCCGCTTTTGAGCAGTTTCCCTATGCTGGACTAGATTTTCGTCACGACCCAGAGCTGGTACTTCCGCCAGGTGGAGCCTGGGGAGATATTGGTATGTTTACTTTTTGAGAATTTATTTAATTTTTTCAAACTTTTCAAATATTTGATTTTTATGAAATGAGTTTTGGAGTTCTAATCAAGTGTTCAATGCAGATGTTGGGCCTGTTCGTCCCGAGGGCCATCCTACTATCTATGTGAGGCCGGCTGATATCACCGCAGCAGAAGCTATGCTGGGAACCCTGGAGAGGAAAATGAGTCGGCTGACTCATGAGATTCCTGCAAGCCGCATGGACCAGATACCTGTTGACATGCAGGAAGATGTTGTTGGGGTGCCCCCGGCATGGCTTAGATTACTGCGTAGGGTTGCTAGACTAGTGATATGCTACCGTAATGGGGTAGATGATGAGGAGGTTCCTCCTTATCCATAGGAGAAGAAAAACATTATATGTATATATTTTTGAGGCTGCCATGCCCAACTTTTGTACTTTTATGACTTGACTTATGAGACTCATAACTCAAAACTCATATTTTTTGATACGGTATCAGTTATATATATAGTATCGGTTATTTACATGTGAATGTGTTTTTAAATTTTATGTGTGGAATGTTGTTTACAATGTATGATGCAAATGCCAGTCTAACACATAGTTTGCTAACGAATCAGCTAAATTGTTTAAATTTCTTGGAATGTGTTCATATCTGATAGAATGAAAATGTCTTTCCAATAATCTAACTCGTAGAAACTGTCGTAGCAAACCTGGATCTCTGATCCGATAGACACCTGTTAACTGAAATACAATTAGTTGTGAGTCAAGCCTTACCTCCAGGTATGAAATGCCATGACTGAGGGCATCTCGGAGAAGTTCTATAACTGCACTGTATTCAGCCACATTGTTCGTGGTAGGTCCCAAACAAACCCCCCCCGAAGAGACAAGTTGGTCAGCGGGTGAATAAATGACCCAAGCTGCTGCAGCCAACTGACAGGTGTGGCGACTGGCGCCATCAGCAAATCCTAAGAAATGTGCGGTTGACATCTGGTACATGAAACGAGAAGTACAAATTAGATCACCTAACGAACATAACAAAACTAACTATACAAAAATATACAGCTATGTTACAAGAAAAAGTACTTCAACCTAGGCGTAGTACTTCTTCAGGTAGGGTCAATGCCTGGATCTTCCTCAGGAGGCCGGGCAAAGGTGTTATGGAACTCACGGAAAAGATTAGCATACGGGATTATTTCATCGAGATAACATCCCGTTTCAAAGAAAATGTTTCCGTTAACTCCAGTAAAAATGTTCACCAACGAGGTATGTGCTCTATTTGCTTCAACAATGGCAACTTGTGAAGGGGTGAGACCAGTATTCTCATCGGGTGGTGAACAAAATTCTCCTCTCTCTAATAAGTGAAGAAAAGGAAACAAGAAGGATACGTGATTTATATGTTCACGAGGATGGTCTGGGTCATTCAAAGCTTCTAACATTTCCTCATCAGAAGGTAACGTAATTCCTGAACTGTTGAGAGAATGAATTGGGTTAGGTATCTGAGTAGTGGCACCATCTATATTTGACTCGACAGACACCAATTGAGTCGACATATGTCCTGTTGTAGTTTGATGAGACTCCAAATGGGTAACTTCTTCAACAGGGGTAGGCACGGAGGGGTTTGTATTAGCTGAGAGAAACTCGGAATCAGTTGTTGAACTAATCATAGGAATTTCAGATGATGAACATCCTTCAGTACCAACAAATAAAGTAGGAGCGGGTAGATCAAAAGTGCCAATCAGTGATCCAAAAAGTCCTGCTCCTAAACTCTCGCTAACTGGGGTGGTTTGATCAATCATAGGAATCGTGGTTTCCGTAGAAGTCTGGTGTTTTCCTTGAGTGAAAGAAAGTTGATCGACTGTAACGATCTTACCTTCAAATGGGAACATGACCACTCGGAAAACTGCCGATGCTATAGCTTGCATGGCATAAGTCCAACTCCTGCCCAATAACATGTTGTAATCGAGCGGAGCGTCCAAAACTTCAATCTCAACAGCAACTGTCTTACCGGCCAAGGTGACATTAAATGATGGAAAAACTCCATGTGGACGGAAAGTTCTGCCATCAAATGCAGTAAGCATTGTGTTGGAAGGGACTAACTCAGGAGAACCTAGAGCTTTCCAGCAGGAAATAGACATTACGCAAGTCGACGCTCCCTCATCTACTACAGCTCATCTTATGGTCATTGGACCATGAACGACTTCAATCTGGAGGGCAATGTGATATGGCAACCGGTATTTGACATCAGTCATATCAAAACGCGCAGACATGTTGGAGGACTCCATACTCCCAATAGCTGCCAGAAGTGCATTTCGTTGCAAAGGACAACTCTGCAAGACTTCTAAGGTAGACATGGCACAAGGAGTTTGGGCTAGATCTTCAACTACATTGTAATTGGAAGCAGCCCGTGTGTTGGGATTGTGCGATGTCCTCTTTAAGACACCTTTCGGAATCTTAGGCATTGGGTCCACGGGTATGTGGAGTGGAGTGGAGGATTCAGCAATCTCCTTATCCTTTCTCTGCGTTTCCGGGGTATAGTTTTTAGCTCTGGTTTGCAAAAGTGCATCTGAGTTGACCATGTTTATGAATGTTTGATCAACCGAAGCGTGTGAAGTGCCCCCAGTTTTGGAGGTGCCAGAAGTGGAGCCTTTCCCTTTGGGGAATGGATCTTTCAAGACGGCAGGCTTCTTCTCTTTCAAGAGCTTCTGGGCTTCTTCTAGTAGAGGGCATTGGTGAGTAAGGTGGTTTTGTTTGCAAAGTTTACAAGGAAACCTAACCTTCTTCTCTTCTTTATTACCCTCTTCGGCATTATCTTTTTTGGGCTTTTGTTGGTTCCCCTCTCCTTTCTTGCCCTTCTTTTTGTTGTTGGGCTGCCGAGGGCCCTTTTGATTGTTCTGAACCTGATTAACAGATTCAGAAGTAGAAGGAGAGGTTGTGACAGAAGCAATGTCTGCAGTCGAATGTTTGACAGTTAAGGCTTGGACCTGTTTGGTCAGTGCTTCGAAAGCTGCAGAGTTAACCGAACCCACTATGCCGTCAGCATGTGGTCCAGGTTTGGGTCTACTTAGATCAGTGTTTGATCTCGGTGCGTCCGGTATAATCTCATACAGTAAACCAGATTGTGCGTATACAAGGTCTAATTGTTGAGTCCTTAAAATGGCTTCTTCTTCATTGGAGACTCCAGATGTCGCTACTTCCTTAGAAATATAAGGAAGGAGTGATTTCAAGTACCACTCAAGCAGGAACTCTGGAGGGATGTTGGCCTTTATGAGCCTCTTCCGTCTTCGCCACTCCTGAATGTGGTCAGATAGGTGAGTGGCTTTGTTTTGTCTAAAAGTAGACAAAAGTTCTGTTCCGGCATCATACCGAACAGGAAGTTGGAAATGGTTCAAAAAGACGGTGGCCAGATCCCCAAAACTAGAGAAAGTAGCCGCAGGTAACTCAATGTACCATTTGGCCGCGGGACCAGTTAAGGTCCTTTGAAACAATCTCAATCTGATGGAATCTTCGTTCAATGAATTTGAAGAACACCACAAGTGAAAGGTAGTGACATGGTCACCAGGATCTTCACCAGTTTTGCGTTCGAATTTGGGAATATCCGACGGTAATTTGGTGGGAACTGATGGCCATGCTGAGTTATGACACACAGGATCATTTGTCAATTTCGAAAGGTCTGGCAAATTCAAAGTTGCCAGAAAAGGTAGACGAGGCCGGTAAGATGAAGCTTGATAAGGGAAAGCACCCATTGTTTGTCCCATACATTGTTGGTAGGGGTTGCCCCCGGCCATGTGTTGGTAGGAGTTTCCACCTCCCAACTGTTGATAGGGGTTACCCCCAGTTAACTGTTGGTAGGAGTTACCCCCAGGTATTTGTTGGTAGGGGTTGCCCCCTACCAGTTGTTGTTGTTGTGAGAAAGAATGATTAAAATTTCCCCACCCATACGAGAGCGGATTAGTGCTTTGTTGGTTCGTCCATTGTGGCTGGGTGTTAGCCCCGCCATATTGTTGGTTGAAAAAGTTGCCCCCTCCCCCTGAGAATAAGGAAAAAGGAACATTATTTGCAGGCATGCTACCCTGATTCAAGTTAGGGCCTACAAAGTTGTTGAAACCAGCCGAAGTTGATGTGGACGGTGCAGTCATGGTACCCATGACTGGCATGTTTGCTGAAACACTTGGTCCTACCACAGCTGTGGAAACCCAAGTACTAGGGATCTGATATAAAGGTTGTGAAGTAGAAGGTGTTGCACAGTTAGCCATACCGCTAGGTCTGACAGTAGACGTGGGAATAGATGCCATTGTTGTGAAACTAGGCATTCCTAAAGTACTAGTGTTAAAACTGAAAGATGGAGTAGGCACAGACGTAGTTTGTGCCTGACTAGATGTAGCAGTAAAAGAAGGGTTAACTGTGCTGGTATTCATACCTAAAGTGGGAGTTTGGGGACCCCCTTGTTCACCTCCTGTATTAGTCATCAGATAATCGGGAAGCAAAAGATCTGCACTGAAAAGAGGCTGTTGGAAACCAACAGGTGACAGCAACGGAATTCTAGTGTTAGTTAAGGGAGGATTGAAAGGAGTGCTATACTCCGCGGAAGTAAGATCTTCCACCTCAACAGTACTAAAAGGTTGTTGATCTGTGATACCTGGTGATGGTTCTACAGGAACCTCAGTTTCAAGGTTTTCTGTTATAAGTATTTCTTCAAACAGTTCTATTTCAGAGGTAATTTCTGAAGAAATACTGGGGTTTACCCGCTGTCTTGTAGCTGGTTGAATAGGTTCTATTCTAATAGGAGGAAGGTTTTGAATCCTTCTCGATCTACGGAGTTGTTGATTCTCCGTGATTATAGATATCCGATAAACAGCCTATAACCTAGTGGCCACTAAGACTAGGGGGCAAACAGCACACCACCTAAAAATTCCTAAGTATTCAAACCAATCAAACAAAGGTGCCTTCCGGAGAAGAGTCTGGGATGATGAGGGCCCAGAACAGATCAACGAAGGATGAAGAACAGTTACCCGGGGTCCACAATACAATGACTAAGGGTGCAAGCGCTGGAATCACCCAACCGCCCTCCCAAAGACCTGCAAGGGATTTCCTCCCGCGTCTGTCCTAGGTACAGCAGATATACCCTCTGCTGTCACCTGTGTAAGAACCTAAAAGTCTGATACTAAGGATACCAAAACACCGAAAAATCCTGGGGGAACAGTCACCGGTCGAATCAGAAAGCGTGGGCAGGGTAGCTAAGCCCGAAACTCGAAAGAGTCCCCAATACGCTATCCGATCCTGGCGTATGCTCAATCAGAAAGTAGGAGAGGTATTCCCACAAACCGATCTCACATTGACCTACTGCATATGCTCCCAGGCAATTTTTGAGTGTAGTGGATTTGCCTAAATGATAATCTCACTACGATTATTGCGCAATGTGTGATCTTGGGTGGTTTAAAGTGATTTAAACCCAAGACCCTAACCAAGACTAGTTGGTGTAGTGTGCCCTAAAAAAGAAAAGGTTTCTAGTTCATTTTATTAATAAGTTTTAAGGGCTTTTATTACGCAAAGGGGATAGTGAGTGTGTGAACGTGGTTACAACAAGAAAACTAAATGCAAATATATTCAAATTTTCTTACAACAAAACTCTTTTATTTTTTATTTTTTCATCTATCTTTTTCAAAAATGAAAATCTAAGCAAACTTTCCTACTAATTTTTTGTTTTCTTTTTGAATTAAACAAAATATACTAAGCTATTTTGCATTGACAAAAACAAGTTCTATTTAACTCAAAGTACCAAATTTTTTTGCTTTTTCAATGACCGAAAAAGAACTATGAAAAAAAAATGGAAAGCCAAATAAAAACTTCTTATGCAAAAAAGTGGAAATATGGCAAATGTTCTTGAGCCTACAGCTATCGAAACCTAACTCGAGAAAGGCTTAATCTACAGGTTTTTTACTCAGGAAAAAGCCTATAAACTTGGACACCAAGTGGGAGAAAACCAAGGAGAGAACACCCAAGGACTGACCTAAAGTGTTTTAACCCTAACAAGACCACGAAGCCAAGTACATGTAGACAAGCAGGCTGTTCTACTAACACGAAGAAAATTGAGAGGTGAAACTAGCTTAGAGCTGTTAAAAAAGGCATTTGTGACCATCAAAAGGCAAAAAGTCTCAGGAAAACATGAAACTAGACACAAAGAAGACACCCTAAAAGCTCTACCAAAGACCAAACCCTAAACAAAGGACATGGACAGTAGAGAACAGACAACTTCACCACAAACAACAGACACAGGAGTGTACAGGTTTGTAAATGGGCAAAAGCAGTCAGGGTCTGAAAACAAGTGAAAATGTTCGTCACCAAACACCACTAGGTCTTCCAAATAGGTCAAAAAGGTCTCAAAGAAATCCAAAGGTCAACAAATGGTTTAAAAAATGGAAAAACTTTAAGGAGCGGTTCTATGACTTGAATCAACGATTAAAAACCTTATGCAATCATCCCAAGAATCCTACAACAAAGTCAGAAAGTCTCCAAAGGGCCAAAAGCAAGAAAAATCAAAAAATGACTGCTTCAGGAAATATACTCTACTGTGCAGTAGAGCAACTCGCGCCCATGCCAAAACAGGCGCTACTGTATATACAGAACAGTAGCGTATGGGCGCTACTGTGTATATGTAAGAGTAGCGCTCATATTTCAAAGGCTAGGAAAATGACTTTGGAGGGTATGAGAATCGATGAAAGCAGGCAAGCCAAAACACAGGATACCTAAAAAAGTTCTTAACACATCGAAGGAATCAAAATAAACCGAGAAGACATCCAAAAACAATGGTCTCCTAAAGCCAAAAACACTTAGTTCCCCAGCGGAGTCGCTAGTCTGTTGGCGGATATTTCTACCCTATAGTCAGGAAACTAAACTATCAACTTGGTTGGGGTGACAGGTAAGTGCATTTATGTCATTACAGAGGTGTTTACAAAAGAAATAGATTACAGATTTAGAGAACATACCTTGTACTGGAGTCTGATCCTAGCCTTGACCCAGTCTTGTGTCCAGCTCTCAAATCTACTTTCTTTCAGCAAACCTGAAACAACAATACCTTCCTCAAACACTTTGGGCAACATATAAATCATAAAATAAACAAAGATTATGTTTAATATCCAGTATTGACCAAAATGAATCCAACTCAAAATGCCATTTTATAACACCTTCAGATTGGAACAAGGAAACACTTCAACCTTTATTTGTCAAAATAGTATGCAGTACAAATATACCTGATAATGAAGAAGGCTCCTGCAACTAGATCCTGGGCTCTGGCTCTGCTCTGGTCTGAATGTCTTCTGCAACAGTTTCTCCATTAACTCATCCTCTCATTCTTTAGTAATCATTTGCATTCATAATTTCTTCTAACCTTGCTCCCTTAGCCTTCTTGGAATTTATAGTTTTAAGGAAGCAGTTCAAGTCGATGAGGAGGTTGGGGAAGTTAAGAAACTGACTTCAACTAATCCTCTTCGATGGATTAATATATTTTTTAATCATTTTTAAGATACACGCGACTATTACACAGTGGAGTAGCGTATAGGGCGCTACTCTATTGTTTGAGGAATAGCGCTCATTTAGTTTTAAATTCCGAGCGCTACTTTGATAATAAGGAGTAGCGTATATATTGATATGGGCGCTACTATTATGCACTGGAGTCGCGTATGGGCGCTAGTCTCTTTAAGTAGAGTAGCGCTCATACCTCAAAATGATATTTTTGTATGTTTTCCAGTATTCTCAGGAAATGGGATGAGTTGTCATAATATCTAAGGTCAACATGCTCCTCCATCCAAGTTGTCCTTTTGTGTGATCAACAGCTCAGGGTGATCACGGACGGAGAGGTGCAAGTTTGACCTATAACAACTACTAGGGGCAAATGACATCATCAACAACTAGGAAAATTAAATAATTATAGGTAGGACAAGGATGGAGTATTGAAATATCCTAACATCTATAGGCTTTCGACTCATCAGAGTATCCCATCATGATGCAAGCTTGACTCTTGGCATGCAGTTTATTTCCGCGGTTATCACTGATATGCACCAAAGCAACACATCCAAAGGTTATGAGGCACCCGAATCAAAGGGTGCGTAATGATGCTTCCCAAGCATGCATCCTTTACAAACTCCATCAGGTGGAATAGTTTGTGGGAGACCAATAATCATATTATGAGTTACCATCATCTTCATACTTCAAAAGTTTAGGTGTCCAAGTCGTTCATGCCAAATTCGACTTCTTTTGTCGATTTGAGCAATGAGATCAGTCGGTCCATTCATCCAGGAAAAATTTAGAAGAGGACCACATAACTTATTAAGTCTGTCTTTGGGATCCAAAATATCTAAAGAAAATTTTTGCCTTCCAAGCCTCAGATCCTTTACGATAAAATGATCCAACCAAAACTCAATAGTCTTCTTGGTCTTTGTTAGTTGAGAAATCAACAACAATTTGCACTCATACTTGGTACATGATAGACGTTAGATATATGACTGTGCTGACATTCAACATCACATTTCCCGTGATAGTGAGAGCGTAATAATCAACGACATAAATATTATCTTCAAGAGGAACACATAAAGAAGATAACATAGAAGCATCATTTTCCATATGATGAGTACATCCAGAGTCCACTATCTATTTAGTTTGATTGGTACAGGAATGTAATGCCTAGGAAGTGCTGACGTAGAAGGTATAATTTTCAGGAGGTCGATTGGTCGACTGTCCAGTCAAGGCACTATCCTCCAGGTGCTTGACCTTTCCTTCTAAGTCCTTCCTATTTTTCCAATAGTTATTTTCAACATGTCCGATAGGTCTTCTTCTTACAACTCTTCTTCATCGACGAAGACTCTTCAGTTTTCCCTTTTGTATGTTGGTCGATACATTATGGTTGGATCTTGTCGACCACATTCTTTAAGATTTGGTTTGAAATTTCTTTTCAAAACTGATCCTAGTTTTTGCCACCAAGATTCCTATTGTCCGTAAGGTTTGCACTAGACGGTTACAGGGAAAAGCTAGGGAATTTGAGTTCAGGTTAAAGTTTGGATTAGGTCTTAGTTTTTTTTTTTTTTTTAAGGTCAAACATTTTATTAGTATTCAAAGTTTTGGAGAAAAGAATAGAAAGACAACAATAATATAACATACATTCAAAGGATTTACAAGTATCAATACAGAGTACTCAACCTTCGACTTATTGCCAGAATTTGAACATATAAAACATGATAAACATGCATACATTGATGACCTCCATTTCATAACAGTGTTACATTGGAGTGGTGAAAGAAACATAACTTTTTCAATTTAATGAGAAATACAGCTTAAAACCATTTAACTAAAAATGAGCAATTATGTAGCGCATATAAATATTCACTTACAACAGAAAATTACCAGTAAAGTCAACACGGGGCACAAAGTATTCATTTGAAAATGATCTTTGAGTATGTATTTCTATTATTGTGTGACAAAACTTACAGTTTCTCCCATCTCTCTATAGGCTAATGTCCAAAATCGAACCCTTTTTCCCTTCCAGTCTTTCTACATATACTTTTCCTTGATTCTTTAGGGTTTCAAAACTACCTTCTTAACTGATAACTAAATTTTTAAAATCAAACTAATAGGTTTGAAACCACATGAGACTTGATCTTAACTTTAGGAATATTTAAACTACTTGGTAATAATTCTTAACACAACTTAACTATGTTTAACAAGTCTCTTTAAACCAATATACAAAATACACTTAAATAAAATCAAGACATAGTAAATATGACTCTATATGCTTCACAAAAAAAAATGGTCTTCGATCAATTTGAGATTGTATCTTGGTTCTGGTAGCATCGAGGGTATACTCATTTTGATTCAGTTCCTTGATTCTGGGAAGGATCAACTCTTTGACTCTGCAATTTATCTTGAAAGACATTACTTCCCAATTTAGTCAGAATACCTAATTTGTCATTATTAATATGATGTTTCTTCCTCTCAAGTAAGCATTATTTTTCCAATATTTTCTTCCTCCTAAGAAGCTTCTCATTCTTCTTCTTTAATCCCTGAGAAAACTTACATAATTTGTTATATTTTATGAGCAACTTATTCCATTCCTTATTGATCTTGTTTAACCTGTCTTATACCTACTTATTTTCTTATTGTAATTCTTTAATTAGGCCTTTGGATTTCTTTAATTTCTTCTGGTGCTTTTAGTTAGCTTGAAGTTCTACATTTTCAGGTTGTAGCACATCCACTAGTTTTTCTACCTGGGCCGTTGAAACTGTTGATGTATATGTAACTTCGGAATGTATTTCACATATATGTATATTGTATTCCTATAGAGATGTTATTATTCCTCTATACGGAAGTGTCGTCATTTATATTGTAAGTGTTGTAACTTATACTTGATGGGTTATTAAACCACCTTGTTGGGGTCGGCCCTGTATAAGTCATGTGGGTCAAAGGGTTATTAGACCACCCTATTGGGGGTCGGCCATGTGGGTCAAAGGGTTATTAGACCACCCTAGTGGGGGTCGGCCCAGTCAACATTATGTTAAGTGGTTAAGTTGAGGCCGACCTAGTTGAGTAAAGGTCAAGTCAAGTTAGTGTATAAATAGAGAGTGTGTCTCTCTCATTTTATTCATTCTATTCTCTCACTCACACTTGGGAGAGTGGCGCACTTGTGGAGGAGGAGGCTCTGCTGCTAGGAGAATATTATCTCTTGTATTCTGGTTGTATCATTGCTCTATTTATCTCTGAGGAAGTTATTGGGGTTTTTCACCTTTATGGTTTTCCCCAAGTAAACTCTGTGTCTCTTGTGTGCTTGCATTATTGTGTCCATGATTGATATGCTGTAGATTTGCTGTACATGTTGTTCTCTCAGTTAAGATCCTAGATCAGATTGAAGTAGATTCTGAAAATTGAACATGGTATCAGAGCTATCCTGAAAGAAGGCATGATATGGCATGTATGACACTTGTTGCACTTACGATACTAGGGCTTGATATAGCAAAAACCCGTCATCGTAGAACTTTCGCTATAAATCCATTTTGGCAAAGTTTTCGGATCTGAAACTTTTCCAAGTCGAAGATCAGATCCCCATGTACCTTGTGTCCAAAGGAAAACCTCTAATTCGTTGTACTTTGTGATTTATGATCTGTACAATATAGGGTTTCTGCCTCTTCCAGATCTGAGTCAAAATCAGGTGACCTTGGGAAAAAGGTCATAACTTGGGCTAGGAAGCTCCAAATGAAATTTCGTAAAAAGTGACAGGTAGTACACAGATGGTACTATCTCAAGAAATTTTTTCAGAGGCCGAAGTTGAATCAGTGACATGTGGAATGCCGTACAAGTTCGCTCTCCTGTATTATCCCATAAACAGGTCACGTTACGACACTTCGAATAACTCTCTCTCAGAGGATACAATTGAGGTCAGTCCTGTCAGGATGGAAAGATAACAGGTCGAGTTATCTCAGAAAAAATTTCAGACCCTGTGGATCAAAAAGTTCAGAGTTACACCATAAACAATCAGGTACATATTTCTGTCAAAACATAATTATTTTTGAGTACCTTCATTCATGGCTTCCGGAATTTAGGGCTTCGAAGAAAGTTGGAATTTTTGCAATCGGAGACCACGGTCGGATGCTACTCATCAAAATCGAAATTTAGAGACCAAGATCAGATTTTTTGGTTGGGCAGAAGGCCGGGCTTGATCAAACCCCAGTTCGGGACTTTGATCGGAAAGATGGAAAATTAGGGCTTCTGCAAAAATTGGAATTTTGGAAATCTGTGACCACGGCTGGAAGCTCCTCAAAAAAATCAAAGCTTAGAGTTTTGAATCAAATCTTTTGGTTGGGTGAAGCTCAGGGAAACTCAAACCCTAATTCAAGGTCCTCCCTAGTGAATCCAAAAATCTAAAAGGCAATTTTGAGGGGTGAAACTTTGCAGTTTTCAAATTTTGCATATACCAACTTGATCATCTCATCAAGGCGCATATTTCTATCCTTTCGGAAGTTTGAATTTTTGGGGTTTCTTTGACAAACCCTAATCCAGCTCCAGGTCCAGTTCTTGCAAATCAAGTGGATTGGGTTGATCCTAGAAGAAGATGGATTGGTCACCTGCATAAGTGAAGAAGTTCCTGTCTCAGAGGGAGATGAGGCTAAGGCCTTCCATAAGAAGATTACAAGCAATCTTGACAGGTATGGCTTAAAGGTATGTTTCATGGTTAAGTTTATCATATGTTTGTCTTCATATCATTACAGTACAATCTTGATTAATTACTGGACTTGTCGTATCACCTTAATAGAAGATATTCATTGATTAAGGTTTTGACACTTATGATTGTACTAATGCATTGTGATGTTGTATGAGGTTTATGTTGTTTGCTAACACAAAAGGTACACCAAGAAAGTCAAGTCATGTTCTACTTCAAGAACATATGCTCATGATGACATGAAGACAAAGATTCATCCATTGTCATGGATCACATAGAAGATCTACTTTCGAGGTATGTATAACTTGGTTCTACAATGGTTAACTTATGAGACATGCAGGTTACTAGCACAAGTCACTGAAGAGAACCAGAAGACATTATGCAGGTATGTTAGACATAACCAGCTAGCTAATCCAGGTATGTTTTTCCTATATCAAGCTAGAATCCTAGCTTATGTTAGGATCTTATACTGTTGTGTTGTTGATAATGATTATTCATGAAGTCATAGGTTTGAATAATCATGGTTGTATGCATATTATGTTTCTTACCATAATTGATGATATGACTAACCAGAAGAATCATGAAGGTATAGGTTTGAATAATCACGGGTTTTATGCATATTATATCTCTTATCTTGATTGATGATTCAACTAACCAGAAGAGTCCTATGATCAAATAAGAATGTGTATGAGTAAAAGAAGACTTCCCTGAAACCTTGAATACTAATGCTTATTATCTGTGAATGATCATGAATATACATGTTTAAGATTATTGTGTTTTGATAGTATTAAGATTATACTAATAAATGTGTGATTATGTATGAGACCTCAAGGATAACACAATGATGATACTAATAAGCATGCATAGTGATTAAGGATGGATGTAAGTTCAAGGACAGGTAATCCAGGAAGCAAAGATCAAGAGGGAGCACACTCCAGTTGTTCCTGCAAGAAAGCAAAGGAGCACACTTCAGTAGTTTCTACAAGGATGCAGATATTTAGAGGGAGTTGATCACTTCTCACAATCCACATAAGAATGGAGTTGAAGAAAAGAAGCAAAGACTGAGAGGAAGTCAACCCAACAAACAAACAAAGATAAGTATTTGAATTGTCATTACTTGCATATTTTATTGTTTAAATAATACTGTTCAATAATGTATATACTGATGTTCCTAGAATTAGGTTGTGTATTATGCATATTAGAATAGTTGCATTGATGAACAATATACTACTAATATGCATGGGTAAGTGGCCTATGGCACTGTACAACATTCCATTGCTACTTATCTAGAATGAAACCTCTTTGCTGACATGTTGGGAGTTGTGCACACTCTTAACAATGTTCTGGTAGAGATTGGAAGGCATCTAGAAAGTTACGGGATATGGATAAATGTTGTATTGAAGCATTGGCTAAGATAATTGCAAGACTGTATGACATATTTCTTTGTGTAAGAATTTGTTCTGAAAACTATGTGATGTTTTCTAATCATGCAATTTAACTTGTTGTGTAGGAAAGATCGTATGCCATCACCTACAAAAGAAGAACTACAACATTTGTTCAACAACAAAATTATCTATTGAAGATATTGAAGTTCCCAGGATATGGGAAGAATGCCATGATCCGTCGATCATGAAGAATGATGTTTGGGATGTAGTCCCAAGACCTGAAGGGAAGTTTGTTATGACTTCCATATGGATCTATCAAGATCAAGCATGCTGCAGATGGAAACATAGAGAAATATATAAGTGATGAAATAGAAGATACACCAGATGGATTTCAAGACATCTTTCTTGAATGGTGTAGTTGAAGAAGAAGTGTATGTGAAGAAGCCACTTGGTTCTGAGACACATGACAGGGAGTCATATATGTGCAGAACTTGGGTATGATTGTAATGTCCCCAACTTGACCCTATTGCATTAATATTGTAAATGATGTAAATATTGTTATTTAGTCATGGTGAGGAGCTCAAGGCCAAGGCCCCGCCATTGATTTAATGTTCTATGTATTGGCAATTAGAATAGATGCATAGAGTTCTTGTGCTAGGGGTGCACAATGTAAAATCGGACATCATGTAAATATGCAATTTTAATGAAAAGCCCACAATCAACTACGCAATGCAACAAAGAGACGGGGGCGTGATCTTTACAAGGAATAGGGAGGGAAAATAGCCAAACCCTTGAGCCATGGTGTTAAGCCATTTCATTGAGGAAACCCATGAACTCTCAACTACCCATTTTGGTCTCATGCACCCAATCATTTAATCCTTCCAAGAATTGGTTGAGACAATAAATGCCTTGGGATGGGAGAGGTATGGCTGTCAATTTTCGTGCATGGGCAAGCCATCAACTTGGAAAATCGTGTTTTTGCTTGTTGGGCAAGAAAACCCCCACGAAATTGGCCCAAAAGCCATTCTTCACCCATGGCATTCATCCTCTCACGCAGTCGGAGCCTGTTGGGGGTTCTATCCTTCACGTTTTTCACCATTTCCTGTTTTTTGCCATGCCCATAAACTCGTTTTTGGTTAGCTCATTGGCTGGGAGAAGAGAGCCACGATTTTTGGGGTTATGGAGGCCGTTTTGCCCACGAAATGCCCATGAGTATTCTTCTAAAAATGAATCTGCTCTCCTGGGGTTGATTTCCCATTTTCTCCTTTCGTTTTGGTTGCCCACGTTTTTCTGGAACCGTTAGAAACCCATTCTTGGGAACTTCACCATAGAACCGTTTTTCTCATGCACAGCACTTACTCTTTTTGCTGTTATATGCATCCATCTCCTAGCCACCTCAAAAACCCAATTGCTGGTTGGTATGGCTGATTCTGGTGTATCTATGGCTAAGTGAGACCCTGTTGTTCCCTAGTTCCTTGTGGAGATCATGCCCAGCTCGGGGGTGGCAGTGGTGATGAGAGATTAAGAGCACCCTAGCCTACGGTTGGGTGGATCGTTGCAGAAGCGTAGCTGGTTGTTTGGGACTACTTCATTAAGATAAGTATTCTCTTGTGTTTGTAACGTTGCAATTGTTCCTTTGATGAATAGCTGGAATGGATTATGGATGTGCTAATGAATTTACTTCCGCTGTGTATTCAAATGATTATGCATTTCCATATGCCCCTTTATAATTCTGCAAAGGTCTCTATTTAATGACTGTCACGGAATTTTGAATGTATGTTAGATATCATCATGATTTATTTAATCTCTGTTGTGTTCTATAGCATGCACATATACATGTCTTTGTATCAATCAGTTTAATTTAATGGATATGGGGCTAATTGCTCGGATTGAGCACCACGTCCTCTCTATCATGCTGATATGGTAGGAGGGGACATTACATTATGGTATCAGAGCTGCGTTGCAGCATTGGGCCTCTATGGGAGAAATCTGATAGCAATTAGAAGGGAAGATTTTAAATTTTTCCTTAAGAGTTTTGAAATTTTTTTTGGTTTAAGCTTGTTTCTGGAAATTTTGATTTTAAGTCTATTTCGGGGAGTCCTCCCGAAACTGCAGAAAGGTTCCGCGAACCTTCCCGCAATTGCGGAAGAGTTCCGTGAACCTTCCCGCAATTGCGGAAAAGTTCGGCGAACCTTCCCGAAATTGCGGAAGAATTCAGCCAACTGCTCCGAAACAGCGGAGAAAAATGTTTTTAAGTGAAAATTTTTCTAAGTATCGGAAATTTCGGAAAGAATTCTCTTCCGAAATTGCGGAAGGAATTCTCTTCCGAAATTTCGGAAGGATTCCGCGAATCGTTCCGCAACGCGGAAGAGTTCGGCGAGTCGTTCCGAAATTGCGGAAGACTTCGACGAATCATTCCGCAACTGCGGAAGACTTCGCCGAATCGTTCCGCAACTGCGGAAGACTTCGGCGAATCATTCCGAAATTGTGGAAGCATTCCGCAAGTTGTTCCGAAAAAGGCATTCCGAAAACCACCCCGAAACCCGGAAGCATTCCGCGGACGGCTGGAAAATTGCGGAAGCCTTCGTCGAGTGGCTCCGCAATTGCGGGAGCATTCGCCGAATGGCTCCGCAACTGCAGAAGCCTTCACCGAATGGCTCCGCAATTGCGGGAGCATTCAACAAATTGCCCTGCCATTGCGGAAGCGTTCGGTGAATTGCTCCGCAATTGCGGAAGCGTTCGGCGAAATGCTCCGCAGTTGCGGGAGCTGTCGCCGAACCGCCCTGCAACGGATGCGAGCCAAAAATCACCCGAACGGCGGGAGCATTCCGCCAGTCGCCCCGCAGTTGCGGGAGCATATAGTGAACCGCCCATCACGGAAGGATTCAGCGAACTGCCCGTTGCGGTAGCCACAAGGGGGCAAGCCCCCTTGACCCCCCTTTTCTTTTTCCCCCTCATGTGTCTTTGTTTGTGATTTGACGAATTGTCAGTATGGCATTCTTCCCACGTGCATGAAGTAATTTGTGAATTTCTGAGAATAGAATGCAGCTGTGTAAAATGTGCAGAATGGGAGTGAAAGTTGTCATTTTTGAAAGGATGCAGTTCCTGCACCTGATGTCAGAATGGAGCATGAAGACAGGCATTGGAAAGCTTGTCCAGCAGGGAACAATGATGCATGACCAGAGTTTGAAGGAGGTCTATATATATCATAGATATTTAGTGCAGAAGAGTGCCAGCGGCTGTTTTGACAAACAAATTTTGTTGTCAATATGGGCAATTTCTACAATTGCCGGATATGGAAGAGGAATTCCATGTCACGATGAGGGATCGAAAAGGGAAGAATTTCTTAAACCTCTGTTTGTTATCATACTTATAATTATGAAATTGTCATATGGCATAAAAATGTTAAAAATGTAAAGGATTACATAGATGTATATGCACTAGATGGCATCTTAACAAATTGCATAGTGCATATAGAAATGCTTGTGCATAAATGGGATATTGCACATTGGTAGAATAATGAAGTCGGCATATGCAATAAACCACTAATGGAGAATATTGTGGTTGATAATCACTATTGATGTTGGTATTGGTTGTAGGACCAAAGATAACAAAGAGCATGGCTAAACGTTCTGAGGATGTTGTTGCATGAAGCCAACAACCTTATGCAGAAAGGATGGTGCAACAAATCTGTGATCATAAAGTTGGAAAAAGGACTGAGCAACCTTGGTAAGAGGCCAACTGATGAGGTGACATTAGACGATGTTAATAGTAACCATGCAGGTAATGATTATTGGTGCCAAATTGCATGAATGTTGAAAGGGGATTTGGTAAGATCTCTTCAACTATGTTTGAACTATGTTGAGCCAATTTGCATGTAATATTGAATATCGACTGGGGCTGTTAACCTACCAAGCTTGGTGAGGTGTGGGTAAGTGAAGGGGATGACCCTTACATCCTATGACTGTTTAGAAATCTCAATGCATCCATGTAAATTTATATCATGCCATGCGTATGATTGGTTATGTGCTTAATAACCCAAGCAAGTGAGGACTAATGGTCCTAATTATGGTAATGCAGGTTATATGAGATAGTCATGTTTCGATCATAATATGCTTGAATGCATAGTACTCATGAAACGATGCAAGGTAGCATTGAGTAGATGTGCATTAAGAGATTTTATAAATATTGTGATGCATTGTATGAATGCATAGGGATGATACACATGTCATTGCAAAATAAATAATGAATGAAATGATGAATTGATGATAATTCTAGGACCATTTCATGGGCTGTTATGAATGCAGAATAGTAAGTGCATGAAAATCCCAATCATGATCGATGGGCTGCTAGAATGCTCTGTGGAAAGACAGAGTTGTATGAATGATATGACTGTGAAATTGGATCTAGAGCTTATGAGAAGGAATCTCATGGTTGAGAGCTCTAAGTTCTGTTAGTAAGAACAGTTGTAAATCTCAGATTGGTAAATATTTCGGATTTGAAATTTTGCTAATAATTGCTAATGACTGTTTGGCTTATATGAAAATGTGTCAGGAGGACATGCTGTAAGTGGATGCTCATGTATGGCAGCAGGCACAAGACCATAACGGGCAGAGTGGTGTCCCTTACAGGAGCCAAACAATATGAGGATAGCCTCATGGATAAGAAAACTAATTTCTGTAGGACACAGAATCGTAAATTCATATTGAATTTATTTACGAATGCTATTGATTGGTTATGGGACAATCGTATTTGAAGCTTATTGCTAAATGTTGCTGACGGTTTGGCTATTTGATAAAGTGTTCCAGGATGACACATTGCAGGAAGATCATGTGTGATGGCCTGCAGAAGCCAAACCAGATGGGAAAGACCCCATGCTTTGGAAATGGGTTTCGGGTGAAACGCCATTGATAATGTCTCAGCCAAACCGCATGACGGTAAACCATGAAAGTGAGATGGTAAAGCTATGCCCAGAAGGCATGTGAGACAAATCTGCAAAATGAATGAGTATTCCGTGACCCTAGACAAGAACATGCATGTCTAAATTATTAGGGTTAATACTCAGAGCATGCTCTATCTTATTTATATCATTGCAGATTGCTTAAGTATGATTAGGACCTACATGGCGCACATCGGAAGGGGGTGCACACCTTTTCTGGTGCTGGGTCATGATAGGGTTTTCAATATTGACTACACCCTAAGGGAATGGACTCATTCCTGGTGTTTCAATACTTGGTATTGAATGATATGGAATGTGGTTAAGAATTGAATAGCAATATTGATGAGCTTGCTTATCCTTCTTGTGTTGTCAGCCTACACAGATGCAGATTGATACTGCACATTAATGGGCAGAGTGAAGAAGGGTACGCAAAGAGACTGTATGGGAATTAGCAACCTATCTATGCTCACATGAAATATTACCAGAAGGGATGGACAGGCCCGAAGAGCTGTGTAATAAGAGAAGGTACCATCCTTGTGTGAGTAGGGGTCATGCTAACCTGCAGTCAAGAAAGTCACCTATAAAGTTCCTAAAAGGAACCATCGAATTGCACAAAAGAAGGAGTGGTGTCCTTATATAAATGAAGAACCGATGGGTGTGAAGGGTTACGGTGCAAGAAGGTGTGGTGGCATTGGTAAAGGCATGAAATCTCTATTGGGTCAGCAGTGGGAGGGCGGGCGCTAATGACTGACTGAAAACTCTGAGATGCCTACTGGGTCAGCAGTGGGAGGGCGGGCACCGATGACTGAATGAAAACCCTGAAATCTCTATTGGGACAGCAGTGGGAGGGCGGGCGCCGATGACTGACTGGAAACCCTGAGATACTTATGTATCCATAGTAGAGCCTTGACCTATAATGGTCGGTGGCGCAGTTTCCTTCCATTGGTCGATGACCCAGACGAATGTGCTGGCTCGGCACTCGAGAGGGCCAACCAGGTATGGGACTGGTTGGGCACCACCAAATGCTTGGTAAATCCAGCCGATGGGGAGGTGTACTGGTTAAGCATTAACTATATCCAAGTCCATAGGCGATCTCAAGGCTTGCAAAGCGAAGCAGGATCCTGTGGACCAGAGGGGAAACGCACAATACAGATAAGTATTCGTTTTCATTTATGTCTTGTTTGGAATAATGAAGATTACAGGTATAAATCTTTTAACAGCTAAGCTGATACACTATTGTTTCTTTGTTGGAAACCTTGATCGTTGCAGGAAGGCAAGACCCTGAAAGACTATAAATTGCTGGTAAATCCAGAGAGCAAATGAGTGGGCGATATAAATTGCTGGTAAATCCAGAGAGTAAATGAGTGGGCCATATAAATTATTAAGAAATCCAGGGAGTAGCTGGTTGAACGCTATAAAGTTCTTGAAAAGTCCAGAGAGTGACTAGTTGGGCATTAACCACTTGATATGGTCAAGCAGCGTGTACGCTGGCCCAACACCCCTTAAACAATTGATAAAACCAGTCAGAGCACTGGCCTAGCATATTGCTAAAGGAAGTGATTGATAAACCCAGTCAGCGTACTGGACTGGAATTGCCGATTCGAATGATTGTGGAGTAGCCTATGTGCTGGCCCAACATTCGTTATTGTGTTCACGGGAAACCCAAGGCTCGTAAAGCAAAGAAGGATCCCGTGGAAGAAAGTAAAGACATCCAATACAAATAAGTATTCAGTTACCTTGCAGCTTCTTACTTATAAATAAACGTGTGTATATGATTTGGTTATGATTTCCTAAACTCTTGTTTAGAGAAAAACCCTATGAAGATGAACTAAACATGTGATTTGATTCAATGATTGAGTGTAGGTATTGCTGGAAGCAAGGACTATGAAGGCATCTTAAAGATGCATGTGGACATGTGACCGTCCTAAAAAGCTCAGTATGAGCAGTAATGAAAGATGGTGCTAATGGAACTGTGTGGGTCCTAGCAGCCAAAGGCTCTGTAAGCGACAATGGGGAAGGGTTCCCTGGTTGAAATCTATATGCAGACCTTAGACACTAAGTGTCATAGCCAAGAAAGGAAAGTCAAAGCATTCACATTGAAGTGAAAGAGACTAAGGAGCATGAAACCACAGCGATGGTGTAGCTCCATAATAGAACAAGACTAAGAGGGAGAAACCCCTATTGTTCTCTTTCCTTTTGATTGATGCATTTATAAAACAAAAGATTGTTGAGTGCATATCATGGCTGAAAATAGATTGTGTGTAATTGCTTGAGATGAATTGTGAATGCTGAAGTAGTAAATTTCCTGTGAAAAGATGAACATGAATGAGTTCATGTGTATGTTGGGAAAGCATGAAAAGTATGGAAGTCCCATGAATAAAGCATGGACATTCCATGTCAATTAGGAAAATAATTGACTAATCCTAAATGTTTATGTTATGCTTGTCCTAACAAAGAATTCTCATGACGAATTTCACAGGTAAGAAAGTGAAACAATTGGTTGCGACCGGCATAAGAAAGTATTGCTAGTAAGCAAAGTGTGTTCAATTGTGCCCACTGACCATGGCAGCAGACCGAAAGCTATTAGAGTTGGCTGAAAGTCTTCTTCGAACAATTTCCAGGACCCAAGAGAATCTTGGGGAGATGCTCAAGCTACAGAGGCAACAGAATGAGAGAAACCATGAAGCTTTGCAGGACTCTATTCATCTGCAAAAAGAGGTAAAAAGCATTCTGGGAGAAATCAACAAGAGAAAGGAAAGTGGGTCAATGAAGAAGCATTCATCCAATCGTCCGATTAAGAAACGCCCCAGGTGGGAAGAGTCAAAGGAAATGGACCGGGAAAAGGTAAAGTCGTCGATGAAATGTTGGGGATGTGGAGGGAATCATTGCCTCCGTGACTTCCCAACAAGAGAATATCATGGGGGTAGCAACCGTAAATTCCCCAGGTTCGTGGACCAGTTGGAAGGAAGAGGAAAAGAAGGAATTGTTGTGGAATGATGTCCTCATGCAGAGCTAGAAGGTCCTAGCCAGCAAGAGCAGCTTGTAAAGACCAAAGGACTTAGTCCCGAAAGACCCAAGTAAAGGGTGAATTGCAGGACAAACCTACCACATTTTTTTTTGTGAATTTTGGACATATGTAAAGTGGGTATTTATTTTCCGAAGTGTTGGAACACCGAGGACGGTGTTACTCCAAGGGGAGGGGAATGTAATGTCCCCAGCTTGACCCTATTGCATTAATATTGTAAATGATGTAAATATTATTATTTAGTCATGGTGAGGAGCTCAAGGCCAAGGCCCCGCCATTGATTTAATGTTCTATGTATTGGCAATTAGAATAGATGCATAGAGTTCTTGTGCTAGGGGTGCACAATGTAAAATCGGACATCATGTAAATATGCAATTTTAATGAAAAACCCACAGTCAACTACGCAATGCAACAAAGAGACGGGGGCATGATCTTTACAAGGAATAGGGAGGGAAAATAGCCAAACCCTTGAGCCATGGTGTTAATCCATTTCATTGAGGAAACCCATGAACTCTCAACTACCCATTTTGGTCTCATGCACCCAATCATTTAATCCTTCCAAGAATTGGTTGAGACAATAAATGCCTTGGGATGGGAGAGGTATGGCTGTCAATTTTCGTGCATGGGCAAGCCATCAACTTGGAAAATAATGTTTTTGCTTGTTGGGCAAGAAAACCCCCACGAAATTGGCCCAAAAGCCATTCTTCACCCATGGCATTCATCCTCTCACGCAGTCGGAGCCTGTTGGGGGTTCTATCCTTCACGTTTTTCACCATTTCCTGTTTTTTGCCATGCCCATAAACTCGTTTTTGGTTAGCTCATTGGCTGGGAGAAGAGAGCCACGATTTTTGGGGTTATGGAGGCCGTTTTGCCCACGAAATGCCCATGAGTATTCTTCTGAAAATGAATCTGCTCTCCTGGGGTTGATTTCCCATTTTCTCCTTTCGTTTTGGTTGCCCACGTTTTTCTGGAACCGTTAGAAACCCATTCTTGGGAACTTCACCATAGAACCATTTTTCTCATGCACAACACTTACTCTTTTTGCTGTTATATGCATCCATCTCCTAGCCACCTCAAAAACCCAATTGCTGGTTGGTATGGCTGATTCTGGTGTATCTATGGCTAAGTGAGACCCTGTTGTTCCCTAGTTCCTTGTGGAGATCATGCCCAGCTCGGGGGTGGCAGTGGTGCTGAGAGATTAATAGCACCCTAGCCTACGGTTGGGTGGAACGTTGCAGAAGCGTAGCTGGTTGTTTGGGACTACTTCATTAAGATAAGTATTCTCTTGTGTTTGTAACGTTGCAATTGTTCCTTTGATGAATAGCTGGAATGGATTATGGATGTGCTAATGAATTTATTTCTGCTGTGTATTCAAATGATTATGCATTTCCATATGCCCCTTTATAATTCTGCAAAGGTCTCTATTTAATGACTGTCACGGAATTTTGAATGTATGTTAGATATCAGCATGATTTATTTAATCTCTGTTGTGTTCTATAGCATGCACATATACATGTCTTTGTATCAATCAGTTTAATTTAATGGATATGGGGCTAATTGCCCGGATTGAGCACCACGTCCTCTCTATCATGCTGATATGGTAGTAGGGGGCATTACATTATGGTATCAGAGCTGCGTTGCAGCATTGGGCTTCTATGGGCGAAATCTGATAGCAATTAGAAGGGAAGATTTTAATTTTTTCCTTAAGAGTTTTGAAATTTTTTTTGGTTTAAGCCTGTTTCTGGAAATTTTGATTTTAAGTCTATTTCGGGGAGTCCTCCCGAAACTGCAGAAAGGTTCCGCGAACCTTCCCGCAATTGCGGAAGAGTTCCGTGAACCTTCCCGCAATTGCGGAAGAGTTCGACGAACCTTCCCGAAATTGCGGAAGAATTCAGCCAACTGCTCCGAAACAGCGGAGAAAAATGTTTTTAAGTGAAAAATTTTCTAAGTATCGGAAATTTCGGAAAGAATTCTCTTCCGAAATTGCGGAAGGAATTCTCTTCCGAAATTTCGGAAGGATTCCGCGAATCGTTCCGCAATGCGGAAGAGTTCGGCGAGTCGTTCCGAAATTGCGGAAGACTTCGGAGAATCATTCCGCAACTGCGGAAGACTTCGCCAAATCGTTCCGCAACTGCGGAAGACTTCGGCGAATCGTTCCGAAATTGCGGAAGCATTCCGCAAGTTGTTCCGAAAAAGGCATTCCGAAAACCGCCCCGAAACCCGGAAGCATTCCGCGGACGGCTCTGAAATTGCGGAAGCCTTCGTCGAGTGGCTCCGCAATTGCGGGAGCATTCGTCGAATGGCTCCGCAACTGCAGAAGACTTCACCGAATGGCTCCGCAATTGCGGGAGCGTTCGTCAAATTGCCCTGCCATTGCGGAAGCGTTCGGCGAATTGCTCCGCAATTGCGGAAGTGTTCGGCGAAATGCTCCGCAGTTGCGGGAGCCGTCGCCGAACCGCCCCGCAACGGATGCGAGCCAAAAATCACCTGAACGGCGGGAGCATTCCGCTAGTCGCCCCGCAGTTTCGGGAGCATATAGTGAACCGCCCATCACGGAAGGATTCAGCGAACTGCCCGTTGCGGCAGCCACAAGGGGGCAAGCCCCCTTGACCCCCCTTTTCTTTTTCCCCCTCATGTGTCTTTGTTTGTGATTTGACGAATTGTCAGTATGGCATTCTTCCCACGTGCATGAAGTAATTTGTGAATTTCTGAGAATAGAATGCAGCTGTGTAAAATGTGCAGAATGGGAGTGAAAGTTGTCATTTTTGAAAGGATGTAGTTCCTGCACCTGATGTCAGAATGGAGCATGAAGACAGGCATTGGAAAGCTTGTCCAGCAGGGAACAATGATGCATGACCAGAGTTTGAAGGAGGTCTATATATATCATAGATATTTAGTGCAGAAGAGTGCCAGCGGCTGTTTTGACAAACAAATTTTGTTGTCAATATGGGCAATTTCTACAATTGCCGGATATGGAAGAGGAATTCCATGTCACGATGAGGGATCAAAAAGGGAAGAATTTCTTAAACCTCTGTTTGTTATCATACTTATAATTATGAAATTGTCATATGGCATAAAAATGTTAAAAATGTAAAGGATTACATAGATGTATATGCACTAGATGGCATCTTAACAAATTGCATAGTGCATATAGAAATGCTTGTGCATAAATGGGATATTGCACATTGGTAGAATAATGAAGTCGGCATATGCAATAAACCACTAATGGAGAATATTATGGTTGATAATCACTATTGATGTTGGTATTGGTTGTAGGAACAAAGATAACAAAGAGCATGGCTAAACGTTCTGAGGATGTTGTTGCATGAAGCCAACAACCTTATGCAGAAAGGATGGTGCAACAAATCTGTGATCATAAAGTTGGAAAAAGGACTGAGCAACCTTGGTAAGAGGCCAACTGATGAGGTGACATTAGACGATGTTAATAGTAACCATGCAGGTAATGATTATTGGTGCCAAATTGCATGAATGTTGAAAGGGGATTTGGTAAGATCTCTTCAACTATGTTTGAACTATGTTGAGCCAATTTGCATGTAATATTGAATATCGACTGGGGCTGTTAACCTACCAAGCTTGGTGAGGTGTGGGTAAGTGAAGGGGATGACCCTTACATCCTATGACTATTTAGAAATCTCAATGCATCCATGTGAATTTATATCATGCCATGCGTATGATTGGTTATGTGCTTAATAACCCAAGCAAGTGAGGACTGATGGTCCTAATTATGGTAATGCAGGTTATATGAGATAGTCATGTTTCGATCATAATATGCTTGAATGCATAGTACTCATGAAACGATGCAAGGTAGCATTGAGTAGATGTGCATTAAGAGATTTTATAAATCTTGTGATGCATTGTATGAATGCATAGGGATGATACACATGTCATTGCAAAATAAATAATGAATGAAATGATGAATTGATGATAATTCTAGGACCATTTCATGGGCTGTTATGAATGCAGAATAGTAAGTGCATGAAAATCCCAATCATGATCGATGGGCTGCTAGAATGCTCTGTGGAAAGACAGAGTTGTATGAATGATATGACTGTGAAATTGGATCTAGAGCTTATGAGAAGGAATCTCATGGTTGAGAGCTCTAAGTTCTGTTAGGAAGAACAGTTGTAAATCTCAGATTGGTAAATATTTCGGATTTGAAATTTTGCTAATAATTGCTAATGACTGTTTGGCTTATATGAAAATGTGTCAGGAGGACATGCTGTAAGTGGATGCTCATGTATGGCAGCAGGCACAAGACCATAACGGGCAGAGTGGTGTCCCTTACAGGAGCCAAACAATATGAGGATAGCCTCATGGATAAGAAAACTAATTTCTGTAGGACACAGAATCGTAAATTCATATTGAATTTATTTACGAATGCTATTGATTGGTTATGGGACAATCGTATTTGAAGCTTATTGCTAAATGTTGCTGACGGTTTGGCTATTTGATAAAGTGTGCCAGGATGACACATTGCAGGAAGATCATGTGTGATGGCTTGCAGAAGCCAAACCAGATGGGAAAGACCCCATGCTTTGGAAATGGGTTTCGGGTGAAACGCCATTGATAATGTCTCAGCCAAACCGCATGACGGTAAACCATGAAAGTGAGATGGTAAAGCTATGCTCAGAAGGAATGTGAGACAAATCTGCAAAATGAATGAGTATTCCGTGACCCTAGACAAGAACATGCATGTCTAAATTATTAGGGTTAATACGCAGAGCATGCTCTATCTTATTTATATCATTGCAGATTGCTTAAGTATGATTAGGACCTACATGGCGCACATCGGAAGGGGGTGCACACCTTTTCTGGTGCTGGGTCATGATAGGGTTTTCAATATTGACTACACCCTAAGGGAATGGACGCATTCCTGGTGTTTCAATACTTGGTAGTGAATGATATGGAATGTGGTTAAGAATTGAATAGAAATATTGATGAGCTTGCTTATCCTTCTTGTGTTGTCAGCCTACACAGATGCAGATTGATACTGCACATTAACGGGCAGAGTGAAGAAGGGTACGCAAAGAGACTGTATGGGAATTAGCAACCTATCTATGCTCACATGAAATATTACCAAAAGGGATGGACAGGCCCGAAGAGCTGTGTAATAAGAGAAGGTACCATCCTTGTGTGAGTAGGGGTCATGCTAACCTGCAGTCAAGAAAGTCACCTATAAAGTTCCTAAAAGGAACCATCGAATTGCACAAAAGAAGGAGTGGCGTCCTTATATAAATGAAGAACCCATGGGTGTGAAGGGTTACGGTGCAAGAAGGTGTGGTGGCATTGGTAAAGGCATGAAATCTCTATTGGGTCAGCAGTGGGAGGGCGGGCGCTAATGACTGACTGAAAACCCTGAGATGCCTATTGGGTCAGCAGTGGGAGGGCGGGCACCGATGATTGACTGAAAACCCTGAAATCTCTATTGGGGCAGCAGTGGGAGGGCGGGCGCCGATGACTGACTGGAAACCCTGATATACTTATGGCTCCATTGTAGAGCCTTGACCTATAATGGTCGGTGGCGCAGTTTCCTTCCATTGGTCGATGACCCAGACGAATGTGCTGGCTCGGCACTCGAGATGGCCAACCAGGTATGGGACTGGTTGGGCACCACCAAATGCTTGGTAAATCCAGCCGATGGGGAGGTGTACTGGTTAAGCATTAACTATATCCAAGACCATAGGCGATCCCAAGGCTTGCAAAGCGAAGCAGGATCCTGTGGACCAGAGGGGAAACACACAATACAGATAAGTATTCGTTTTCATTTATGTCTTGTTTGGAATAATGAAGATTACAGGTATAAATATTTTAACAGCTAAGCTGATACACTATTGTTTCTTTGTTGGAAACCTTGGTCGTTGCAGGAAGGCAAGACCCTGAAAGACTATAAATTGCTGGTAAATCCAGAGAGCAAATGAGTGGGCGATATAAATTGCTGGTAAATCCAGAGAGTAAATGAGTGGGCCATATAAATTATTAAGAAATCTAGGGAGTAGCTGGTTGAACGCTATAAAGTTCTTGAAAAGTCCAGAGAGTGACTAGTTGGGCATTAACCACTTGATATGGTCAAGCAGCATGTACGCTGGCCCAACACCCCTTAAACAATTGATAAAACCAGTCAGAGCACTGGCCTAGCATATTGCTAAAGGAAGTGATTGATAAACCTAGTCAGCGTACTGGACTGGAATTGCCGATTCGAATGATTGTGGAGTAGCCTATGTGCTGGCCCAACATTCGTTATTGTGTTCACGGGAAACCCAAGGCTCGTAAAGCAAAGAAGGATCCCGTGGAAGAAAGTAAAGACATCCAATACAGATAAGTATTCAGTTACCTTGCAGCTTCTTACTTATAAATAAACGTGTGTATATGATTTGGTTATGATTTCCTAAACTCTTGTTTAGAGAAAAACACTATGAAGATGAACTAAACATGTGATTTGATTCAATGATTGAGTGTAGGTATTGCTGGAAGCAAGGACTATGAAGGCATCTTAAAGATGCATGTGGACATGTGACCGTCCTAAAAAGCTCAGTATGAGCAGTAATGAAAGATGGTGTTAATGGAACTGTGTGGGTCCTAGCAGCCAAAGGCTCTGTAAGCGACAATGGGGAAGGGTTCCCTGGTTGAAATCTATATGCAGACCTTAGACACTAAGTGTCATAGCCAAGAAAGGAAAGTCAAAGCATTCACATTGAAGTGAAAGAGACTAAGGAGCATGAAACCACAGCGATGGTGTAGCTCCATAATAGAACAAGACTAAGAGGGAGAAACCCCTATTGTTCTCTTTCCTTTTGATTGATGCATTTATAAAACAAAAGATTGTTGAGTGCATATCATGGCTGAAAATAGATTGTGTGTAATTGCTTGAGATGAATTGTGAATGCTGAAGTAGTAAATTTCCTGTGAAAAGATGAACATGAATGAGTTCATGTGTATGTTGGGAAAGCATGAAAAGTATGGAAGTCCCATGAATAAAGCATGGACATTCCATGTCAATTAGGAAAATAATTGACTAATCCTAAATGTTTATGTTATGCTTGTCCTAACAAAGAATTCCCATGACGAATTTCACAGGTAAGAAAGTGAAACAATTGGTTGCGACCGGCATAAGAAAGTATTGCTAGTAAGCAAAGTGTGTTCAGTTGTGCCCATTGACCATGGCAGCAGACCGAGGGCTATTAGAGTTGGCTGAAAGTCTTCTTCGAACAATTGCCAGGACCCAAGAGAATCTTGGGGAGATGCTCAAGCTACAAAGGCAACAGAATGAGAGAAACCATGAAGCTTTGCAGGACTCTATTCATCTGCAAAAAGAGGTAAAAAGCATTCTGGGAGAAATCAACAAGAGAAAGGAAAGTGGGTCAATGAAGAAGCATTCATCCAATCGTCCGATTAAGAAACGCCCCAGGTGGGAAGAGTCAAAGGAAATGGACCGGGAAAAGGTAAAGCCGTCGATGAAATGTTGGGGATGTGGAGGGAATCATTGCCTCCGTGACTGCCCAACAAGAGAATATCAAGGGGGTAGCAACCATAAATTCCCCAGGTTCGTGGACCAGTTGGAAGGAAGAGGAAAAGAAGGAATTGTTGTGGAACGATGTCCTCATGCAGAGCTAGAAGGTCCTAGCCAGCAAGAGCAGCTTGTAAAGACCAAAGGACTTAGTCCTGAAAGACCCAAGTAAAGGGTGAATTGCAGGACAAACCTACCACATTTTTTTTTGTGAATTTTGGACATATGTAAAGTGGGTATTTATTTTCCGAAGTGTTGGAACATCGAGGACGGTGTTACTCCATGGGGAGGGGAATGTAATGTCCCCAGCTTGACCCTATTGCATTAATATTGTAAATGATGTAAATATTGTTATTTAGTCATGGTGAGGAGCTCAAGGCCAAGGCCCCGCCATTGATTTAATGTTCTATGTATTGGCAATTAGAATAGATGCATAGAGTTCTTGTGCTAGGGGTGCACAATGTAAAATCGGACATCATGTAAATATGCAATTTTAATGAAAAACCCACAATCAACTACGCAATGCAACAAAGAGACGGGGGCATGATCTTTACAAGGAATAGGGAGGGAAAATAGCCAAACCCTTGAGCCATGGTGTTAAGCCATTTCATTGAGGAAACCCATGAACTCTCAACTACCCATTTTGGTCTCATGCACCCAATCATTTAATCCTTCCAAGAATTGGTTGAGACAATAAATGCCTTGGGATGGGAGAGGTATGGCTGTCAATTTTCATGCATGGGCAAGCCATCAACTTGGAAAATCGTGTTTTTGCTTGTTGGGCAAGAAAACCCCCACGAAATTGGCCCAAAAACCATTCTTCACCCATGGCATTCATCCTCTCACGCAGTCGGAGCCTGTTGGGGGTTCTATCCTTCACGTTTTTCACCATTTCCTGTTTTTTGCCATGCCCATAAACTCGTTTTTGGTTAGCTCATTGGCTGGGAGAAGAGAGCCACGATTTTTGGGGTTATGGAGGCCGTTTTTCCCACGAAATGCCCATGAGTATTATTCTGAAAATGAATCTGCTCTCCTGGGGTTGATTTCCCATTTTCTCCTTTCGTTTTGGTTGCCCACGTTTTTCTGGAACCGTTAGAAACCCATTCTTGGGAACTTCACCATAGAACCATTTTTCTCATGCACAGCACTTACTCTTTTTGCTGTTATATGCATCCATCTCCTAGCCACCTCAAAAACCCAATTGCTGGTTGGTATGGCTGATTCTGGTGTATCTATGGCTAAGTGAGACCCTGTTGTTCCCTAGTTCCTTGTGGAGATCATGCCCAGCTCGGGGGTGGCAGTGGTGCTGAGAGATTAAGAGCACCCTAGCCTACGGTTGGGTCGAACGTTGTAGAAGCGTAGCTGGTTGTTTGGGACTACTTCATTAAGATAAGTATTCTCTTGTGTTTGTAACATTGCAATTGTTCCTTTGATGAATAGCTGGAATGGATTATGGATGTGCTAATGAATTTATTTCCGCTGTGTATTCAAATGATTATGCATTTCCATATGCCCCTTTATAATTCTGCAAAGGTCTCTATTTAATGACTGTCACGGAATTTTGAATGTATGTTAGATATCAGCATGATTTATTTAATCTCTGTTGTGTTCTATAGCATGCACATATACATGTCTTTGTATCAATCAGTTTAATTTAATGGATATGGGGCTAATTGCCCGGATTGAGCACCACATCCTCTCTATCATGCTGATATGGTAGGAGGGGACATTACAATGATGCACCACTTTCTAGGTATGGAGGTGTGGCAAAGTGCAGATGGAATCTTCCTTGGACAAGGGAAGTATGCAGTAGAGATCCTGAAGAGGTTCGGGATGATGGACTGCGAGGCTATGGCATCGAACCTAAAGCTTCTGTGTGATGCTTCATCTGAACCAGTTGATGTCACTATGTATCGTCAGATGATTGGGTCCTTGATGTACCTGACGAACATGAGACCAGATATTTGCTTTGTGGTGAACACATTGAGCCAGTTCCTGACAGATCCAAGGAGTGTTCACCTGGTTGCTGTAAAGCATATTCTGAGGTACCTGAAAGGTATAGTGGATTATGGGCTCAAGTATGAAGCGAATCAAAAGTTTAACTTGCAGGGTTATGTTGATTCAGATTGGGCAGGTAGTGCTGCAGATAGGAAGAGCACATCTGGGTGTTGCTTCAGTATGGGATCAGGTGTGATCTCTTGGTTTAGCAGGAAGAAGTCCTGCGTAGCACTGAGTACAGCTGAGGCAGAGTATGTTGCAGCCTGTTCAACTAGTTGTGAGGCAGTATGGATATGGAAGCTACTGTTTGAGTTATTTGATCTCTCGTTGGATAGTACTGGTATCTTTTGTGATAACCAGAGTTGTGTGAAGCTGTCCAAGAACCCAGTGTTTCATGACAGGTCGAAACACATAGAGATCAAATATCACTATATCAGGGATGTGGTGCAGAGAGGAATTGTGAAGCTCCTGTACATTGCGACGGACGAGCAGATTGCAGATGTGCTGACGAAGCCACTAGCCAAGGTGAAGTTCGAGTGCTTCAGGGAGAGGCTTGGTGTTCTTTAGATTGATGACACTTCGAGGAAGAAGTGATGGACACATTTGCAGAATCCATTCCAAGCATGTTGGAAGGAGGATCCTTCACATGGCTGTGGATGTAAGCATTGGATGATGAGCATCAGGACGATGCTCCAGTTACTGCTCTATATACGCATCATGTTGGATGTTGGATATGATCAGTTGGATCATTTATATATGTACGCATCATGTCGGATGTTGGATATGATCGGTTGGATCATTTGTATGTATTTTGTATATGCATCATGTTGGATGCTTGGACCATGTATTTGTATATGTATCGGGTAGATACATTGTATGATCAGGTGGATCATGTATGGTGATATGTATCATGTATTTGTATTTGTATCAGGTGGATACACTGTATGATCAGGTGGATCATGTATGATGATATGTATCAGGTAGATACTTGGTATGCATCAGGTAGATGCATTGTATGATCAGGTGGATCATGTATGGTGATATGTATCATGTATTTGTACTTGTATCAGGTGGATCATGTATGGTGATATGTATCAGGTAAATACTTGGTATGCATCAGGTAGATGCATTGTATGATCAGGATGATCATGGATGACGAGCTTCAGGATGTTGCTCCAGATGACATGCAGCAGGATGTTGCAGTGATGATGATCAGGATGATCATGTGTACATCAGGATGATGTATGGTGAGTATCAGGTTGATACTCTGTGGCCGTGGAACAGGTTGTGCAGATAAGCATGTAATTTATGCTCTGGGAGATTTGTAGATAGTCTTTCGAGGTTTTGCCTATGGCATGTAATTTGTACCCTGGGATATCTGGAAAATGCTCTTTCGAGGTTTTGCTTGGGAGGACATATAATTTGTGCCCTAGGAGATCTGCAGATAGTCTTTCGAGGTTTTTCCTATGGCATGTAATTTGTGCCCTGGGATATCTGGCAGATGCTCTTTCGAGGTTTTGTCCTATGGCATGTAATTTGTTCCCTGAGAGATCCGATAGGTTGAGCCGTGTGCTCTTAATCAGTCCTGGGATGCTCTTTCGAGGTTTTTCCATGACCACATGTAATTTGTGCCCTGGGAGATTCGATAGGTTGAGCCTTGTGCTCGTAATCAGTCCTGGGATGCTCTTTCGAGGTTTTGTGGTGACCACATGTAATTTGTGACCTGGGAGATCCGATAGGTTGATCCTTGTGCTCGTAATCAGTCCTGGGATTCTCTTTCGAGGTTTTGTGGTGGGGTCACATGTAATAAGCCCTGGAGATCTGGTCCACAAATTTATTCTTTTCAACAAGACCACAATCCATTACTCCTTTGGCTTTTTTACTTTTCTTTACCTTTATTGATTTGATATTGTGTATTGTGGTTTTGTTGTTGTACATTTGAGGTTTCATGAATGGAGGCTAAGGATTCATGGAGGAACCTCCATGGTGAAGGTAATGAATTCTCCGTTCCCTTTACCTCTTTTCTTCCTCTTTTTCTGTTCTTTTACTTTCTGATTTAATGTTTAGTATTCTTTTGTCGTTTTATTCTTAGGGTTTCATGTATGGAGGCTAGAGGTTTCATGTATGGAACTCAATGGGGAAGGTAATGGCTTCTACTTTCCCTTATCCTCCTCCCTTCCTATTTTACTTTGTTTTTTAATTAAATTTCTAATGTTTATTGTTTTTTTCTTATTGTATGTTTAATGGAGAAATAAGAAAAAGAATAGTATCTAGGGGGATCTATTTAATTCAGAGATCTTGTTCATGGACATGACCTAAGGACTTGCATTTTGTTAATTTTCCCTTAGTATTTAATGTTGAGAATAATCTCATATTAGTTTTATTCACTTGTTTGCATATATAGGTTGGGTTAGTTTCAATTCAAATCTATTATTTTAATGGTATATTTCTACAGAAATGTAGCTTAAATAAAGATCTTATATTTTGATAAGTATTCCAAGTTCAAATCCTAGCCTTTTCCTTATTAGCTTTCATTTATGTTTTCATATTTTTACAGATTTTCTTTTTTGAGAATTTTAATTTACACTATATTAATCTAATTTTAATTCAAATCTATACTTTAATAATATAATTTGATGAAAATGTAACTCAAATAAAACTTCTACCCTTTGTGCTAATTGACATTTTAATATTTTATAACCCTGAATTAAAATTAAGGATTTTGTATACTCAACATACACTTATTAGGTTAGGATTTTCAATTCTCTAAAATCCTCACAAAGTCCACATATGATTATGTGCACATGTTGATTAAAGAAAGCCATGCACATGTTGATTAAAGAAAGCCAACCTTAAATACACATGACCTTCTAAAGCATAAATTTTTCATGAACTTTTTTTTTATAAGTTTCTTTTCTAGTATTCAATTTTATTTTGGATTTTAAGATATTCATAAAATTGACATTATATAATCAAAGTTAACCAGATCAATGAGATATATTTCTTTTCGTAATTTTTTTAAAAAAATTATAAATATAAATTGAATTTTACAATGATTTGAGAAATATATATAATACAAATTATAAAATAACAAGTTTAAAAATATTTATATTTATGTGTTTATATTTTAAAATTTAGAGTGGATTAGAGCTTATGTTTTTTTAAATTATATTGAAAATAAAACTAGTTATTTCAAATTTGAAATAAATAATTATAAAATAAAATAAAATATAAAAAAAATAATAATTATGATGAATAATTAGTAACTAATTCATAGATAATGGATAGGCTTTTAATCAGCTTGAAATTTGTTTACTTGAAATTAGTATAACTATATTTGAAAAACAATTAACTTGTTTGTAACATTTAACTTAAGACCTATCAATATTCACCAACCACAAATTAAGTAAATATATAACTAATACCTAAAATATAAAATAACACTTTTAAATATAAATTCAGCATCTCTATAATGATATACCACAAATTAAGTAAATATATAACTAATACCTAAAATATAAAATAACACTTTTAAATGTAAATTCAGCATCTCTATAATGATATCATGAAGAAACCAAATATTTATTCCACTTCCTTTTTCACGTCAGCTTTAATGTGCATTTTTTGAAGTTGCTCAATGTTCTCAACATTTTTCCTCCATTCAGCGGCTGTAAGTTTGAGCTGTGACAGAGTCTCATTTAGTTTCTTTTCTACTTGCTTCTGATGCTCTAACTGGATACGCAATTCAGCGTTCTCCTGCCTCAACATATGTAGTTCTGAAGATTCAGCTGCAAAATCACTTTGTACATTCATGGGGATTCCTTCCTCTTCTTCTGCTATTTTCTGATCACCCTCAAACGATCTGCGCCTCTTTCTGGACAAAGCTGGATTCGTGGCTTGCTCGTCATTTTGATCAATATCTGTTAAAACTGGGGTTGATGCAGATTTGGAAGGACGAAATTGATAGCCTATTAAATGGCAATTCTGTTTCCAGAAATCGATTTGCATCTCCTTCAGTTTATTTTCTAAGCGCGCAAATACATCGGTTCTCTCGAAATCCTGCTTATTGTGAGTGGGCTGTATGTAATTCACTTCAAGAACACCCACGACGCCTCTCCCTCTGCTGCTGTTTTCTTGAAATACCCTCCAGAAGGGCAGAATTAAGCGGTTCTTGTGATAGATATTGAAGCCATGGACGTTCAACTGGCGCGCGTTCTCAATGAACCCTATGTTCGTATTCACGCAAACCCCGCGCTGATCGACTTTTGTAGGTTTGTAGAGCACAACTTTCTGATTCTGGAGGGCGTCTGCGATTCTGTAGGGTTGAACGGCCACCCCCCGGAGAATAATCTGGAAATTGTTGGGCAAGCTCTTGAGGTAAAGAATGGAGGCGTAAACACGCAGGGAGAATTTGAGGAGATAAGAGATATGTGATTCCGCCAAATTCCGGTCTTTACCCAGTGGACTTGTCGGGGGTTTCAGCTTTATGTCGTGCTCGTCGGTGTCGAAGTCCAGCTCCGGGATGTTCTCGTCGTTGTATAAGTTGTAGAGCACGATCTTGGTTCCGTGAGCACCGATGTCGTCGAATTGCTTCACTAGGAGCTCCAGTGTCGGAAAGGGAGACCACTTCAGAATGATGTCGAGCTTGCGGTTCCAGGCGTCGATGGCGGTGGAGGAATTATTTTCAATGAAGGGCATGGGTTGGCCTGCGGAGGAGATCTCGAAGTCGAGCACCGGGGCAACGATGGTGTCTCGTTCTGTCTGGATCAGGAAGGTTTGCGAGACCAAAGCTATGCTGATCTTGGGGAGCGAGCCATATGGCGGCATAGTGCGAGTGAACACGATGGTGTCCGCGGCCAAGCGCATTGTCGATGTCTTGAAACCATTGCCGTAGCGTCCTACAGAGGTTGCTGGGTGTTTGGAGGAGAATCCGAAGCCGAGGCAGAGGTGAAGGCGGTCGGGGTCCATTCCGCCTCCGTTGTCTTGGATGAGCAACGCGGGCTTTTTGTCTCGCGGGTTCATTATTCTGTCCACGATCACGTGCGTAGCGCCGTTTGGAATCTCGTCGACTGCGTTGTCGATGAGCTCCGCTATTGCCCCGAATGCCCATTTGTGGGACGTTGCGTTTGAATGGAGAAACTTGGTGTTTGCTACTGGGCGGGGGATTCCCCGCAATTTATCTTTCTTATCATCTGTAAGCCTCATCCCCTTTTCAGCAGCCACTACTGATGATGATCTCCAGAACTGCGTAAGCTCCTTTGCAGCTTGATCTCCATCGGTGCCATCCAATTCCATCATTTCATCTTCTGCTTTCTCGGGGATTGGAACGGATTTGTCGCTGGGTATCTCGTTATTCTCCTGTCGCGAGGCCATCGTTGAGTTGTTTTTTCTATTGAATCCCAAGTGTAGAAACTGCTTAGCACAGCTCAGAGACGTATCCAAATATTTTATAATTGATGTATGAGTTGCGAGCATGCAAATATTTTGTAATTGATGAAAGTAAATGGTGTATGAGTTGCGACGTTTCAGGTTGTCGATTGAGTGTCGAATCAGAGATTCATAGCCATGCAAGCATTGCAGTACAATCACATCAGATTTCCTTCGGTGTATATCAACCCAGTCTTATTTGCTTTTCTTAATGATCTTCCTCTAACAAGTGAACAACCAAAGAAATAGTTTGAAAATTGAGTTATGATAAGTTTTTCCAATATAATTGAAGAAAATATTAGTGATAGGTTTTTAAATATTAATAAATCCATGAAGCTATGAAATTATAATTGAGTTATGATAAGTTTTTCCATTATATAATTGAAGAAAATATTAGTGATAGGTTTTTAAATATTAATAAATCCATGAAGCTATGAAATTACAAGGTCAAGATTAAGACGACTTTTGAAGGTCTTAACATATTCAATTAATTTTATTAATTTTAGTGTGTAGGTCTTCATTTGTACTTATGCACCATATAATTTGTTTTCCATAAGGGCTAGACAATAAAAAGTTAGCCCAAAAAAAGAGCTAGATGTATTTTAAAATTATGATATATGTACAAATAAAAATCTAGCTTTGTTTGTTAGTTGAGTGGTTGTGTGTTATGAATTGGAAGTAGGAGGTCACAAGATCAAATCCTCGAGCTAGTTTCTCCTCTGAATATTGTGGACCTCACTCAATGTCCTTGTTGGGATAGGTTGCCACAACTGCAATCAAATGGCTTACCCATATGTATGGTTAAGAACATGTGTTTTCACCTAAGAGATTATAGGTTTAAGTCTGGAGGGGGGTAGGGTATGTACACATCTGTAGACTTCAGCAATTAAATCGATATGCAGAGGGGGGTCCCCTTTCCCACAAACAAGGAGGTCTCATACACCAAATTGGTGTTTGGTTTGGCTACGACCTTAAAAATGGAAGAAAAAGAAGAAAAAAAAGATTTAGAATTTGTATATAGAGCTCTATAAGTTTTCTTATATCACTGGAATATGCATGTATTAATAACATGGACACATTTTTATTTACATAAATACATTTAACTTCGCAAAACTTCTCTCACTTTTAACATTAGCACTTATTTTAGCGTCTATGTTTCGAAAGTATATCTTTGGCATTATGCCATATTTTCCACTCTTGGGCATAGTCAAGGTATCTAGGCCCATCCTTTTTGTGCATAACCACCTAATTGTGCTTGGAATACCAATTGGGGGTTAAAGACCCCTGCACGTGTCATGGTTGAAGGCCTTGTTTATATAACTCGAGGCCTAAAAGGTTCATTTTCCTATGTAAGGCCCTCGTTTTCCTTTTCAATCATTGTCTAAGCCCATAGGCCCATCACTAATGCTCGAAACTAGTTACTAGTAGCCATATTCCATTTAGAGGTCAAAGATTCCATAGAAAGGTCCTATGTGGTGTTTTACTGTGAAAGAAATATTGGAGAGGGCTCATGTCATTATTTCTAGTTGGTGTTCATGGTGCTTGAGCTCGAGAAGGTTTAATAAGTGCTTAAGGTCATTAATTCCATCCTAAAAGTGTTTATGCCTTGACACATATTTCAAGTGCACAAAACCTACTCATGGTGAATGTATTCTACCAAGAGTCCAAAGACCCCTTGCAAAGTCCTTTGTGTTGGTTTAAGTACTTGTTCAAGGCTCTTGGTTTTGAGAAGATTCAATATTAAGATCCTAAGACACTTTTTTTCAGTCTTTAATGGTGGTCAAGTCCACACAAACCATCCATGCTCCCATTTGGTGTTCTAAGGATGTGTCCATTAAGCTTGAGCCTAAGAATCTATGTTTCAAGCTTGAAGTTGTTATTTCCTCCCCCAACCAATTCCAAGGGCATGAGGATGTTGTCTCCCTACCACAACTATTGTCGAAGCCTCAATAGACAACCATAGTTTGTGAAACATCTTAATGGAACCCGTATCCAACTCTATAGAAAATACCCCCTAGTGAGGGATCATACCATCATGTCTAGGATTTGTTCATGGTGCTTGAGCTTGAGAAGGTTCAATTAAGGATTAAGGCCCTTGTTTACCCCCTTATCCATGTTTACGAATCTAGGCCTATTTCCAGTGCACAAAACCTACTCATAGAACTTGTATCACACCTAAAGGCCTACAAATAATCTTTACAAAGGACTTATGTGTTGGTCGAGTCCATAGGTTTATGGTACATGGGAAGTGACTGGCGGGTCTATTGGAAATGCTTCCATAGGTTCTAAGGTACACTAAGAAGATTCTGCTAGTAGCTTTGGAGCATCACCATTCCCACAACCTTCCAGGCATTGAATTTTGGTTCTCATCTACTTCATTATTCATTCATGTTTTGGTTTAGTCTCGCGAAGACAGTGGACCTCCACTTCCAACAAAGTAGTACGAGCCTTGGTCCTTTCACATTGCATTTGTGTAATATCCTGATTTTGAACCCATTGCATTAAACATGTAAATGATGTAAAATTGTTATAAAATCATGGTGAGGAGCTCAAAGCCAAGGCCCCATCATCGATTTAGCATTAAAATTGATGCATATGGTTGTGTGCTATCCAGGTACAATATAAATCGTAAATATCATGTAAATATGCATTTTAATAAATTACCCACAACTAGCTATGCAATGCAATGCAACAATTGTATGGGGGCATGGTTTTTACAAGGAAATGGGAGGGAAATATTCAAACCCTTGAACCAATAAATCCAAGTTAAGTGTCAACGAGGAAACCCATGAACCTTCAACTACCCATGTTGACTTTTGTACCCAATCATTTATTTCTCCCAAGAATTGGTTCAGGTAATTATTATTTTGGAAAATGGAGAGGTATGGTTGCCCAAAATTTGAGTATGGGAAAACCACCATTTTTGGATTCCTTGGAAAGAAAAGGGCCACGAAATTGCTCCCCAATCCATTCTTCATGGATGGTTTTGGCTCTCTCGTGATTTGGAAGCTACCTGGGCGTTTTCCCTCACGAATTTCTGAGTTTTCCTCCATTTTTCTCTAGCTGGGAGGTCGTTTTTGTGTTGCAGAATGTATGGGAGGAAGGGAGTCACGATTTGGGGGCCCATAGGGATCGTTTTTTCCCTCTGAATTCCCATATACTTGTTGGGAACTCGGTTTTGCTCCATGTGGTCGATTTCCCTCCCGATAATTCGTTTTGGGTGTGCCACGAAGTGGAAGAACCAATGGGAACCCTGTTTTGTAAATCCCATTGTTAAAAATGTGTATCCATGCCCAATATTTGAGTTTGTTGTGTGTGGAAAGATTATTCTATGGAAGGATTTATGTGTATCCTTGGTTTTTGGCTTGATCTTGAGTGCAAGCATCCAAAAATAGAAGAGGGTTAACATTTGGCCTGATAAACCAAACTGTGGATTGGCTTAGCTGATTTTGGTGTATATTTGGCTATGTGTGAGTTTGAAGATTCCCATTCCTTGTGGAAATCAAGCCCAGCTCGGGGGTGGCAGTTGTGTTGAGAGAATGACAAACAAAACTGGCCTATGGTTGGGTGGAACTGATCCGAATTTTATGAGCAGAATGAAATGAATACAGATTCTTATCAGATGCTTAACACAAAATAACAGAGATACAGTAAAACTGGTTTTCTATTCAATAAGGAAATAAGCTAAAACTGTAAAATGCAGCGGAAAACAAGCTTGCTGGAATGGTGGCGGCTTATCTATGAGAAGAGATGTGATGGCTGCACTCATTTCGTAAGAAGATGGTTACAATGAGGCTCTCAAGGCCTTTTACAATAAACATGAATGTCAAAAACCCTAGACATCCAAAAACCTAACCCTAGGAGATGAAGCGCCAAAAGTCATGTGGGCCCCGTTTGGGTAAGTTAGTACATCAACTTCTCGGGGTCGTAACTTTTGCATACAATCTCCGTTTGGGGCGCTCGGTAGCCCATTGGAAAGGTCTATCCAAGATTTACAACTTACACTTGGGGCCAAATGCATGTCGAAGGCGACCATTTGGCCCCCTAAATCGCCAAAAAAGGTCGTTTAGGGCCTCAAAATGGCCCCGGAAGTTTAGGACCCAAAAAAACTGCTAAAAATAGTACATTACCAAAATTGCTAGAAAACTGTTTTGAGCCAGTTGGAAAGGTGGGTGGCCACCGATATCCACCTGGATCAGTGGAATGTTGTAGTTGCAAATCTAGTTGCTTGGGACAACTTCACCATCAAGATAAGTATTCTCTATGTGTTTTACTTCTGCAATGTTTTAATGGGATATGCATAGGGACAAAGGACATGACACAAACTCATCATAGTAAAAGTTTTCCATGTGAGAAAGATGTCATGGTCATTTTGAGGTTTAGTATACCATGGATGGTTCTTCAAATATAGGCCATGGTACATGGCCAAAATTATGGGTCGTAGATCATAACATTAGTTTTGCAAGGTTGAAGGTCCATGCATAAGGCCCAAATCCACAACTAATCCTTGCATACATAATATTTATCATGTAAGGGAGATTTTTTAAGGTATATCAATCTACAGATATTTTTGAATTCCTAGGCCATGGTATAAGGAAAATAGCTCATGTCTTAGGCCATATAGGTTCTTTATGCAATTGCTGGGGACAAAGTTCCTCTTTTCTTTCTGGTTTGTTTCCCCATTGATGACTTTTCCATCCATCCACATTGTTAAAATTTAGTAAAATATTGTAATTTTCCATTGTCATAGTGACACAACTAAAAATGACTAACATAAAGGACTAATTCACATTAATCATCGTTCATGGCTCTAGATACTCAAAGCTTCCTTTAGGGAATAAGGAATGTGATTCCTTCCTTAATTATGTATAGAGCCTCAAGACCCCTAACAACTATTCAAAACCATCTTATGACATAGAAATCCCTACCCAAACACTAAAGATACTCTTAAGAATCCTCTTGCCCATGGATTCTTAAAAGCTTTTTTCATGGATCAAGGCCCAAGTTTTATCCCTGAAGCATGTTTAGGGCACCCAAGACCCATACCAGGTTCTCAAAAAATTCTAATGGTACTAATATCCCCACTTAGATGAATAATATGTTCTTGGGAGGTCATGTGTGGTGGTTGTAGGCATTGTTCTTAGCCAAAGAAGCCTAAAATTTCCCTTAGGACCTAAGTCCCACTCTTTTCTCCCCAACCATGTGCAAGGTTTTGACACCTATAATTAGTCTTAAAATTCTCTCTGTGCCACAAAAAAACCCACTTAGATACCAAAAATACCATGGAAATGCCTATTATAGTTGTTCAACATGTATTTCTTGGCTATAGATACCTAGAAGCTTCCTTTAGGTCCTAAGGCTCAGTTTCCATTCCATAAGCATGTTTAGGGCCCCAAGACCCATACCTAATGCTTAGAAACTTCTTGACAATGCCCATATTTCAACTATAAGGACAAATACCCCCTTGAGAGGTTAGATTTAGTGGCTAGAGACATCATTGTTAGACCTTTAGGCCTAAAAGTTCCCTATATATCCCAATGCACGAGCTTCCTACACCAACCATGGTTATAAATACCTCAACACCTAAACCTAGTGCTCAAAAACTCCTAATGCTTCCCATATCTCCACTTGGTGGCCATGGATACCCATAGGAGATCATGTGTGATGTTTCAATGTGATTTTTTTGGCCCTACCTACCTCGCTCTCAACTCCAAAACCCATACATAATGTTGAACAACTTCTTAATGTCATTGGTATCCCACCATTAAGTGAAGGGTATCTTTCAAAGGTCATTTGTGGTGTGTTAAGGTGTTGTTCTTGGACCTCTATGCATAAAAGTTTCTTTTAGGGTGTAAAGCCAATATTTTATTTTTAGACCATGCTCATAATCCTAAGACCCATATCTATTATTCAAAGCCTTTTAACGTAATTACTATCCCCACTAGGAGGTGACAGATTCCCTTGGTGGTGTTTCAAGCCATTGATATGGGCCTTGGGTGTATAGAATGTGCCTTTAGGGCCTAAGGCCTAACTTTCCTCCATTTACCATGTCAAAGGCATCGATACCCATGTCTATTTCTTAGTTCCTCTTAATGGAATTGGTATCTCAACTCATATGTCAAGGATACCCTCAAATGGTCTTATATATTCATTTGAAGTGTCTTGCTTGACCATAGATTCCTAGATAGTTCCTTTAGGATCTAAAGTTCAACTTTCCTCCATTGTCCATGTCTAGGGCCCCAAGGCCAATACCTAGCCCTTAAATCCTTACAAATTCCACTCATATCCCTATTCTAAGGCCAAGGATCCCCTTGAGAAGTCATGGCTTGTGTTTGGAGGTGTCTACATATTTATTAGCCTTGAATCCCTAAAAGCATCATTTAGTATCACTCAACCATTCGATCTATGATTGCATGAAGCTAGGACTGGAACAGTTATTCATGTTGATATAATTATATGTATCACTAAATCCCCCCAAAAAAGAGTAATCACCCTTAAGCTATGAATATGCACAGTTGGAGTGTTATTTAGTATAGTTCCAAGTATGAAGCTACATGAGAGATCAAATTAAACATGCCAAAGACAACACCAAATGAGGAGTAAATTACTTTCTAAATTTATTTAATTCATCTAATGGTTGCACCGAGTGAAACGAGGTGCTCTACAGCCCAGTATGGGGGAGATGTTGTAACGTTACATGTAACGTTTGTCTTTATTATCGGATAAAAAGTAAAAAGTAATACTATGAGGGAGATCTTATAACGTTACATGTAACATTTGTCTTTATTATTGTCGGCCATTAATTAAAATGTAAAAAAAAGTAAAATGTAATAAATATTTTGTCCGCCATTAATTAAAAGAGGTGTATTTTCGATTGTGTATTTCAGATATTATGTTTTTTTTAATTAAAACATAATTAAAAAAATTCATGTCCGCTCATAAAATAAAAAAATATGGAAAGTATTTAAAAAAAATCCATGTCAGCTCATAAAATAAACTATTATGAAAAGTAATTAAAAAATAGATGTTCATTTATAAAATAAAAACTTAAAACTTAAACCCGGATCCATCAATCAAGAGAGATTAAATTTCTTGAGTTTAAATTTAGAAAAAGAAATATACCTCAAGAAATTGGATCCCTCTCGTTGCTTGATAGATACGGGTTTAAGATGGATCTATGCTGGTACTATAAATTTGACACATACTCAAGTACTCCACAAAACTGAATTTTACTGCTTGTATCCAAGGCATGAGGGTTTGTTGCTTGTTTCCAAGTGCTATCTCAAAAAAACTTGCAAGTATTTATATATTATTTAGAAATTGCACCATGTTTCATCTTAGAAGTGTCTTGGTATTGGACTTGACCCAACCCATGGATGTCCATTGTGACCAACTTTTAACCTTTCCTATTAGTTATCTATGTCCTTTTTTATTATGGTTTTACTTGAGATGTCAAAGTTATGTAGTTTATACCTTTTACAATTTCAATAAACTAAAAGGCTCTAAAAGTCTATTCTAGCTGGTTAGAGTCTTGGATGTGTCAAATTTTTTTCTTATTGCTTAGTAGTAAAAAATTATTATATTTGTTGTTGTTAATAAGTATAAAGAAGAAGCAACCTTATCCCTATAGATGGATATGAATTTATTTTTCTTTCATAACACATAGTTGACCAAATCAACCTAAGTCAAGGTAAACTCATTATTGGTAGATACCCCCATTCAAATAAATCCAACATAGTCTCATTGGTGCAAGTGTTGGTCCCGATAAGGGGCCTCTTGCTTAACAACACACACAACACACGATTTGCTCACATAGACTAGATGTGAACTAGATGCCAGAAGCTGGCTTCTATTGCTTCAATCAAATTACAATGTGGAATACAAAGCAAATGCAAAAAAACTAAACTAGTCGGCCTCATCCTGTTAGAATATACATAAGTAAATGGTGTGTTTCTCTCTGTGTGTGACCCTCTCCTCCTCTCAGTCTTTTGCTAAATGCAAGAATGAATGAGCGATGAGTGACGAGCGATCTATCGTCAATCCTCTGATGATCATTCCCCCTTCCTATGTTCGTTCGCACTGATCTTCTACTCTGCTCTGCTGTTGCTCTTCCCGAGGCTCACTCCGTTCCCTGAGACACTCTTCCTCTATCGGTCGAATTCTCCAGACCCTACAGACCTGCAGTTGTCAATGCCCTCTGGCCATGCTACATAACCTTTTCCTGTGGTGACATTTGTCATGATCCCAACCACCTTCATAACTGCTCATAACTTCCTTAGCAACCACGATCGGCTACCAAGTATGTCTCCTTGAATTCTACACTCTATGAATCTGCTACAGTAGTCGGCCCCATGTCTTGCCTCGACCATACTGCACTTCTTCATCCTTCGAATTTACTTGTCGACTTTTCTTAGCTTCTATGGCTTCGCCAGTATGCCCCTTCCTCCATGCTTGGCTTCCGCCGCAACCCATTGGTGTCGCAATTCGACAACATGTCGACCTTCGACGCCTCCGCTGCAATCCTGTCATCTGTCAACATCATGCTTATCAACTCTCGACCTCACGCTCTTGTCGAGTGCACTTCGACAACTTCTGCTCAACTACTTGTCTTCGACAACCAATCCTCCATCACACCAGTGGTCGTCGGCAATCCCCTTATTCGACTTATCTTGTCGATCAACTTCCACTGTTTAGCCTAGGCCCAATGCTCCTACATTAGACTCCCCAGGTGAAAAATAAATCGAATGTTCCGTCAGTCTCCTGTATTCTTCTTCGAAAATACAAGTCGCCTCCTGCAACTCATCACCTCTCCATTGGACCAGATTTTCTTTCTTTCGCGAAATTCACGTGCGTCTGACTTCACGTTCATCCAACACTTTGGCGATTTCCTCTTTGTGTCGATCTAGAATTTTCATTGTCTAATCGATGTTTGACACTTCCGTGCTTTTGCTGGTTGAACCTTCTTCAAACTTGTACAGATCTGAGACATTGAACGTAAGTGAAATGTTCAATTCTTCCGGCAGCTCCAACACATAAGCATTGTTTGAAATATTCTTCAAGATCTTACATGGTCCAATCTTCTTCAGCTTCAGCTTGTTATATGTTCCTGTCGGAAATCTCTCTTTCCTCAACTATGCATAGACTAAGTCTCCTTCGCTGAATGAATGTAGCCTCTTCTTCCTGTCGGCTCTCAACTTATATGCCGCGTTACTCTTTTCAATGCGCTTTTGCACATCTTCATGCACTTCTTTCATATGCTCCGTGAATGATTCTGCATCCGCACTTTTCTTGATTTCTGTCGGTAACTCGACCAAATCCACCACTCCATGTGGGCTTCGTCCTTGAACAATCTGGAATGGGATCAAACCTGTCAACTGATTCACAGAGTTTTTATATGCGAATTCTTCTTGCGCCAACACGTTCTCCCACTCCTTGGGTCTATCGGCCACCAAACAGCTCAAAAGGTTTCCCAAACTTTTGTTTACCACCTCGGTCTATCGATCTGTCTGCGGATGATATGCCGAGCTAAACTGCAACTTCGTGTCCAGTTTCTTCCATGGGGTTCTCCAGAAATGTCCCATATACTTGGTATCTTTGTCCGACGTTATACTTTTCGACAACCCATGCAGTCTGACTATCTCCTTGAATAATAGTACAACAATGCTTGTGGCGTCACTTGTCTTCCGACATAGAATAAAGTGTGCCATCTTCGAGAATCTATCGACTACAACAAAGATTGAATCACTTCCCTGTTGTGTCTTCGGCAATCCTAGCACAAAATCCATGCTCAGGTGCTCCCATGGGGTATTTGGCACTGGTAATGGAGTATACAACCCTGTATTCTGACTTCTTCCCTTTTCCAACTGGAAAACGCGGCATTGCCGTACCCATTTATTGACATCCGCCGTCATTCCTAGCCAATAATACTTTTCTCCGACCAACGCCTTGGTCTTATCGATGCCAAAATGACCTACCAATCCTCCACTGTGCAGTTCTCGGATTAGGTTCTCTCTTACAAGTGCTATGGAAATACACAATTGCTGTCCCTTGAATAGGTATCCTTCTTGGATGAAATAATCCAAGTATGGTTTTTTGTCGACACTCCATGGTTCGCGACTAGCCTTTCATGCTTTCGCAAAATCCTTGTCGGTCTCATACTCTGTCTTCACCGAATCTATTCCCATTGCCTGAACTGTCGCCGTGTTCAGCAATGCAACTCTTTGACTCAGCGCGTCAACAACCTTGTTCGAATTTTCTGAATTATGTCGCAACATGAAGGTATATCTCTGCAGGAATTCGACCCACTTCATGTGGCGCTGATTCAACTTCGGCTGAGTGTTCAAGTACCTCAGTGCTTGGTGATCTGTGTACAACACAAATTCCTTGGGCAACAAATAATGCTTCCACTTCTTCAATGCTTGGACAATAGCATAGAAAACCTGGTCGTAGACCGAATATTTCTGCTTTGCATCATCCAACTTCTCTGTGAAGAATGCAATTGGTCGGCCCTCTTGGCTCAACACTGCTCCAATTGCCATTCCACTTGTATCACAATCAACTTGGAAAACTTTGTCGAAATCTGGGAGTGTTAACACTGGGATCTCCGTCACTTTCTGCTTCAACTTGTCGAAATATTTCTGGGAAGCTTCTATCCAATTAAACTCCCCTTTTCTCATGCACTTTGTCAAAGGTGCACATATCCGACCTAATCCTCTGATGAACTTCTTATAGAAAGTATCAAGTCCATGGAAACTTCGCACTCCTGTCGTGCTGATTGGTTCTGGCCACTCCAATATAGCCTTTACCTTCTCTGGGTCCATCACTAACCTTTTACCCGAGATTACAAATCCCAAGTACACTAGTTTTTCCTTCATGAAGAAGCATTTCTACAAGTTCACCATCAGCTTCTCTTCCTGTAGCTTCCGCAACACTTGTCGAATGTGATCCAAATGTTCGACCTTGGTTCGACTGAATATCAAGATGTCGTCAAGGTACACTACAACGAACTTTCCCAAGAATGGATTTAGTACCTCATTCATCAACCACATGAATGTACTGGGTGCATTAGTGAATCTGAATGGCATGACTAACCACTCATACAACCCTTCCCTTGTCTTGAAAGTTGTTTTCCATTCATCTCCTTCTCTAACCCGAATCTGGTGATAGCCACTCTTCAAGTTGATCTTGGTGAAGTATCTCGCTCCACTTAAACAATCCATCAAGTCATCCATCCTGGGCAATGGAAATCTGTACTTGATCGTGATCTTGTTGATATCTCTGGAGTCTGTACACATCCTCCTTTCTCCACCCTTCTTCGACGCTAATACTGCTGGTACTGCGCACGGGCTTAGACTCTCTCTGATCAATCCTCTCTCCAACAACTCCTGGACTTGTCGATTGAGTTCCTGACCCTTTGTCAGAGTCATTCTATGGAGTGTCTTGTTTGGAAAACTCGATCTTGGAATCAAGTCGACCTGATTGGATATGCTTCTCGTCGGTGGAAATCTCGTCGGTGCTTCGTCGACTACTATGCTCCTAAACTCATCGAGCCTCTCTTTGACATCGACTGGAATTCTCTCCATTGTCGACCTCTCGACACATAGTCCCTTCAGAATGATGGCGAAACATCCCTACTGTTTCTCATCCTCTGCGAGGAATTCCTTGGCTGAGCACACCAGCACTCGCTTCTCCCAATAGTTTGTTTCTCCCTACTTGAAGTCAACCTGGTCCTCCTACTTCGGCTTCAGAGTCCTCCGCGTGTCATTTTTCCACACCGTGACTTTGTTGGTTGGACCATCATAGATCATCTTCTGATCATATTTCCATGGTCTTCCTAACAACAGATGACATACGTCCATTGGGATTACGTCGTACAGTATGTTGTCTTCAAGCTTCCTAACCTTAAAGTTTATCAGGCACTGTCTGGTTACCTTGACATGATGTCCTTTCTACAACCAATATATCTTGTACGGGTGTGGGTGTTCTTGACATCTCAAACCCAACTTGTCGATGAACTTCGTAGACACAAGACCCTCCATACTGCCACCATCTACTATGGTCTTGCAATAACTGTTGCCGATCACCACTCTGATTCGAAAGATATCCTTTCGCTGTGCCAGATCCTTCTTGTCGCGTCGGTAGTCCTGAACCAACGTTTTCCTGGCCATCATGGTTCGACCTTTTCTTCTACCATCTTCACTGCTATCGGATGTCGACTCCGCCCTCTCGTCGACTTGCTCATCTCTTCAACGTCTGGGTTTTGACTCCTTTGCAACGTGTAGGTTCTCCGGGCACTCATATTCCTTGTGTCCGACTCCTCGACACTTATAACAGAATACTATTGTTTTGTCATATCCTTTTCTATCGGTTGGACCACTTCGACCAAATGCACCTCAACCGAGAGTCTCTCGACCATCTCGTCGGTTTTCCTGCGCTTTCTCTTTAGTCGATGTCCCTTCCACACATCGGTTATCTTCGATGGCTTCCCTCATGGTTCCTCTACTTTGGCCTTTCGCAGAAATAGTCATCGCACCTCGACCAGTCATCTGTCCTTTGGTCGATGCGGCTTTCCTTGACAGTTTATCTTCTTCCTTCAGAGCTAACCGGTAGGCTTCACCGACCTCTCTAAACCTCGACACGATCAACTCTTCCTGTATGGAATACTTCAAGCCATTCACGTATCTCACGACAACTTCTTCTCCTTCTCCTTCTTCTCCTATATTAATTAACTCATGCCAAAACATCCATCACACACATGCATTAAAGTAGCTTAGAAAGATATTGGAAGAATCACAAGGTGTTGCATTTGTTAACATGAGTTAGGCACCAACTAAGGCTCTTCCTCAACCATCACTAAATGGATTATGAGGTTTCCTTCAAATGGAAAATGGCAATGTTAGAAACTTGAAAGTTTATATCATAGTGAAAGGTCAATGGTGTTTATGGCCCACCCTTTCACCAATATATTACGGTGTTCATATTCTATCTTTTCATTAACCTATTAGTAAATTTGATGAAGATGCTTATGATCATCATGTTTCAATCATGATGATTGGGTGGATTAAATACTAAGTGCTTTCCTACATATGTTGAAAAAACCAGGTGGACCAACCAATGTTGGTAAACATGGCATTTACATCGTATCAAAAGGCTAATAATGCCTACATTCACACCTTTCATAAACTTATTAGCTAGCCATATAAGCCTAGGCCTATCATCATCATGTTGCAAACATGATAGTTGGGCGAATGAAAACCAAAGCCTTTCTGTACTCATTTTGTAGGGATCCAACAAAATACTCTACTAACTAATGTATGTGGGGATCTAAGGTATTTTCTTTGGATCTACAATAATTATTTTTGTTTATATAGGCCTCAATAATTGGCCTAAAAAAAAGCCATGTCTAGCTATTGATATACTTGCATTTGGGGTGGAATAGAGCTCATGCTTTTCTACATTGTACTAAAATGAGAAAAGTATATTGTTCAAATTGATTTTATGGTAGTTGTTCCAATTATAAAAAAAACGAATATAAAAAAATTATAGCTATGATGGATAATTGGTAACTAATCACTTAACTTAACTTGTGACCTATCAATATTAACAGGCCACTAATTAAGTAGATATACTAATGCCTCAAATATAAAATAACACTTTTAATGAATTCAGCCTCCCTATAATGAAATCTAACACAAAATATATGAAACCAGTATTCTGTTCAAATTAATTTTATGGTAGTTGTTCCCAATTTCAAATAGAAAATTATTAAAAAAAAATATATAAAAAAATAATAACTATGATGGCTATGGCTATGGCTAATTGGTAACTGATCACCTTGTCACCTACCATTCACCAGCCAGCCACTAATTAAGTGGATATACTAATCCCTCGAATATAAAATAACACTTTTAATGAATTCAGCCTCCTTGTAATGAAAATATCTATTCCTTTTCCTCCTTCACGTCAGCTTTAATGTGCATTTTTTGAAGTTGCTCAATGTTCTCAACTCTTTTCCTCCATTCAGCGGCTGTAAGTCTGACCTCTGACAGAGTCTCATTTAGTTTATTTTCTACTTGCTTCTGATGCTCCAACTGGATACGCAATTCAGCGTTCTCCTCCCTCAACTTATGTAGTTCTGAAGATTCAGCTGCAAAATCTCTCTGTACATTCATGGGGATTCCTTCCTCTTCTTCTCCTATTTTCTCATCACCCTCAAACGATCTGCGCCTCTTTCTGGACAAAGCTGGATTCGTGGCTTGCTCGTCATTTTGATCAATATCTGTCACAACTGGGGTTGATGCAGATTTGGAAGGACGAAATTGATAGCCTATTAAATGGCAATTCTGTTTCCAGAAATCGATTTGCATCTCCTTCAGTTTATTTTCTAAGCGCGCAAATACATCGGTTCTCTCGAAATCCTGCTTATTGTGAGTGGGCTGTATGTAATTCACTTCAAGAACACCCACGACGCCTCTCCCTCTGCTGCTGTTTTCTTGAAATACCCTCCAGAAGGGCAGAATTAAGCGGTTCTTGTGATAGATATTGAAGCCATGGACGTTCAACTGGCGCGCGTTCTCAATGAACCCTATGTTCGTATTCACGCAAACCCCGCGCTGAGCGACTTTTGTAGGTTTGTAGAGCACAACTTTCTGATTCTGGAGGGCGTCTGCGATTCTGTAGGGTTGAACGGCCACCCCCCGGAGAATAATCTGGAAATTGTTGGGCAAGCTCTTGAGGTAAAGAATGGAGGCGTAAACACGCAGGGAGAATTTGAGGAGATAAGAGATATGTGATTCCGCCAAATTCCGGTCTTTGCCCAGTGGACTTGTCGGGGGTTTCAGCTTTATGTCGTGCTCGTCGGTGTCGAAGTCCAGCTCCGGGATGTTCTCGTCGTTGTATAAGTTGTAGAGCACGATCTTGGTTCCGTGAGCACCGATGTCGTCGAATTGCTTCACTAGGAGCTCCAGTGTCGGAAAGGGAGACCACTTCAGAATGATGTCGAGCTTGCGGTTCCAGGCGTCGATGGCGGTGGAGGAATTATTTTCAATGAAGGGCATGGGTTGGCCTGCGGAGGAGATCTCGAAGTCGAGCACCGGGGCAACGATGGTCTCTCGTTCTGTCTGGATCAGGAAGGTTTGCGAGACCAAAGCTATGCTGATCTTGGGGAGCGAGCCATACGGCGGCATAGTGCGAGTGAACACGATGGTGTCCGCGGCCAAGCGCATTGTCGATGTCTTGAAACCATTGCCGTAGCGTCCTACAGAGGTTGCTGGGTGTTTGGAGGAGAATCCGAAGCCGAGGCAGAGGCGAAGGCGGTCGGGGTCCATTCCTCCTCCGTTGTCTTGGATGAGCAACGCGGGCTTTTTGTCTCGCGGGTTCATTATTCTATCCACGATCACGTGCGTAGCGCCGTTTGGAATCTCGTCGACTGCGTTGTCGATGAGCTCCGCTATTGCCCCGAATGCCCATTTGTGGGATGTTGCGTTTGAATGGAGGAACTTGGTGTTTGCTAATGGGCGGGGGATTCCCCGCAATTTATCTTTCTTATCATCTGTAAGCCTCATCCCCTTCTCAGCAGCCACTGCTGATGATGATCTCCAGAACTGCGTAAACTCCTTTGCAGCTTGATCTCCATCGGTGCCATCCAATTCCATCATTTCATCTTCTGCTATCTCGGGAATTGGAACGGATTTGTCGCTGGGTATCTCGTTGTTCTCCTGTCGTGAGGCCATCGTTGAGTTGTTTTTTCTATTGAATCCCAAGTGTAGAAATTGCTTAGCACAGCTCAGAGACGTATCCAAATATTTTGTAATTGATGAAAGTAAATGGTGTGAGTTGCGAGTATGCAAATATTTTGTAATTGATGAAAGTAAATGGTGTATGAGTTGCGACGTTTCAAGTTGTCGATTCAGTGTCGATCAGAGATTCATAGCCATTGCAGTATAATCACATCAGATTTCCTTCGGTGTATATCAACCCAATCTTATTTGCTTTTCTTAATATCTTCTTTTCTAACACGTGAACAACCAAAGATGTCATAGTTTGAAAATAGTTATGATAAGTTTTGTTAGAAGAAAATATTGCTGATAGGTTTTTAAATATTAATAAACCCATAAAGCTATGAAATTACATAGTTAAGACTTAAGACGATGTTTGAAGTCTTAACATATTCAATCAATTTTATTAATTTTAGTGTGTAGATCTTAATTTGTACTTATGCATCATCTAATTTGTTTTCCACATAAGCTAAGTAATAAAAAGCTAGTCCCCAAAAAGAGCTAGATGTATTTTAAAATTATGATATATGTACAATTAAAAATCTAGCTTTGTTTGTTAGTTGAGTGGTTGTGTATTATGAATTGCGAATAGGAGGTTCCGAGGTCAAATCCTCCACTTCCAACAAAGTAATACGATCCTTAGTCCGTCCTTTCACATTGCATTTGTAGTTCCCTTTGTTGAATTTTGAGTACCCAGGGATCCCTAGCAGCTCTAGACTCCATCGCGTGCTTCAAGGCATCACTTCCCCTTATGAAATATCCAAATTCATCATGCATTTCAATCCACCGTCTTTCACATCGACTGACAATTTAGGTCAAGGGAAAGGATTGGCCATGGCTTGATTTATGCCCAACCTCCATCCAGAACAAAACAATATAATGACCTAGCGAAAGGAGGATGCTTTAATAGAATTTGTTCACTACTTTGTTCATGAATCAAGAGATGGCAGCGCCCGCATTTTATAGGAAGTGGAGGTCGGATCACTGGGTTGGAAGGTCATTCTTGTTGACATGTTTCCCACATTGAAGCCACACGCCTAAATGGAAAATGGGATGATACACATATTAATGCCCAACATCCTCCCTATGCTTCGAGGAGCATGGTGTATCGCATTTCACCTCTTGTTCTATACTCTAATTTCTCCATATGCATGTGCACATTAACTTGACAAATTGATGTGGTGTATGCAGGATGTCAGCTTCACCTCTGTAAATTATTTATACATGGTAGATTCTGGTCACCATGGAACAAAACACATATAGACCATTTAAGGGGAAGTAACTCGATGTTCGTTGCGAGTTAAAAGCATATCACCAAACTCCGTTGCCAATTTATGAGCTAAATTTAAGGGGAAGTAACTCGATGTTCGTTGCGAGTTAAAAGCATATCACCAAACTGTTTCTATTCTCTATATGGGTGAAGTGGTGTGGTCGAAGGAGTTTTGGCTGCAGGGTGGTGAAGTGGTGTGGTCGAATGTGAAGGACTGTGGAATTCTATGTTATGACTAGGGTGAGGTCAACATACTAGGTTTGTTGAGATAGGCATCTAGGGTTTCACAGTAAGCAAATTGGACTCTAGAAAATAAATTCCAACACCGTGGTTGTCAACTCGTTAGGTGCATAATCTTGTTCATACGAAGCAGTTTTGGTTGCAGGGTGGTGAAGTGGTGTGGTCGAACATGAAGGACTGTGGAGTGTTGGGTGGAATTCTATGTTATGGCTGGGGTGAGGTCAACATATTAGGTTTGTTGAGATAGGCATCCAGGTTTAACAGTGAGCAAATTGGACTCTAGATTCAAGCAAAACTAAACAAAGAGTTTGAAAGATAGAGAATGATGCACCTTTCTTATGGAGTTTGATCCTATATTTATTTGTTCCTTGGATTTGATTCAAACCTTCTCGATCTTGCCTAAACTTAGCCTGCAAAACCAACAAAAACAACCTTCCTCAAACATGCTTGAAAATAATAAAGATTGTTTATAAAATGAAAGAAGAACAAGAACATAAATCCACAAATAAGCTTTCAATATACAAATATTAATTATTTCATCAAACATGGCATTCAACTCAGAATTTGGGAAGGGAAAGATGTCAAATTTCTATTGAAACAATAGCAATGAGCACAATATTACCTCTTCTCTACTTCGACACCTTGTGAAACCTTGACTCTGGGTCTCCTGTTTCTCTTCTCCAACAATCCCAAGCAAAGCTCTAATGTATAAGGGTTTGAAACTAACTAGGGAAACAATTTCGTAACATGGATAGAAAAGGGATAGGGAATGGTGATTCCTCCATCATAACAATCCTTTGGCCAAAAGTACCCCTTCACAAATCATCTCTCTTTTCTTTTATACTAAGTGGAGATGGTTACATTCGAGTAGGGAGCAGTTATAACTAAGGGGGATGTTATCAAACCACCCTAAATACCCCCAAATTTGATGTTTTAATAAATTCTTAAGCATTTTAGGGAAAATCAATTGCAATGTAAAAGCAAGGAGTGATTTTGGGTGAAAATCCTTGGTTGACATATCATTAGGATCAATTTTGTCCTAAAATCTAGTTAGAACATTTTCAAGTGCTAGATCATCACTTGATAATCAAGGCCAAAACATTAGAAATCAAATCAAGGCTCTTCCATCCATTGTGTCATTTTGTGCGAGCAACAACCGAAATTTGAAGTGTTGTCATGAAACTATCATCATGGATGGAGAAGTGCCAATTTGGGCTCTAACAGATGCCTCGTAATGTATGAGGTTAGAAGTGAACATGATGGATGAAATACATTATAACAATCATTAGTTGGGATGCAGAGTCAACGAAACCGGAGGGTCCAAGAATATTAGTCTCAATGAAGTACCTGAAACAAAGAAAGGTGTCATACAATCTTATCCCTGGGATAAATATATCCAATGTTCAGGATGAATGCCAAAAAGAGACAATGTGGATCCAACATATACATGTAACTGCCACGGCCACAAGAAATGCATAGTGGATCCATGTGATATAAATGGGTCATGGCCATAAGAAAAAACAAAGTGAATCCATGCCCAACAAATGATCATCGCAATAAAAGATACAAAGTGGATCTATGTCAAACTAGAGATCATAGCCACAAATGAACAAAGTGGATCTATGTCTCATCAATCATCATGAGAACAATATAAGAGTTGAGTAATGTTTCTCCCAATTGTACCAGTATAAAGTGTGGTATAGTCTTGCGCATCTTAGGAAATAGCAATATATGAGGATGGTACTATTGGCACAAGTCTTCCATCCAAACCACCTAAAGGTACAAAACCTATCGATGTGAATGAATGACCTGAAGTCGAACATGAGGGATACCATTTGATTACTAGTCATTGATGTAAACCATTAACAAATGCAAGGGAAACCCATCAATAATGAAATGGATCCCAAGGTACCTAATACATTATAACATGTGTGAATAGATGTTCTTGGATTTGAACACCTGAAGAATCCACCAAGTAGTAGACATTAATGTATTCACACTACTCGACAATGAGAGAAATTGTCACTAATGATTACAATCCCCAAGGTACTACCAAAATTCTATACCTCCTTACTAGAACATGATGAGTTGAATTTGATGGGAAGAGACCTGTTGGAAGGGAGGCATTAATGCATCCTCCATCATACAACATGAGGAGAGATCAATGACTGATTTGATTTGGAACAGGATTGGGACAAAGTTTTGCAAAACGAATCATTGTATACATGATCAAACTTATTGACACTAGGGAATGGCTTCTTTAGGCATTAAATGTGACTAGCTTACTGAGCTTATTTGACGATCTCAACCCCATATCTTATTAAGAAATTCATAATAAATAAAAAATTATGTGTGCGGGCTCATACTTCAAATAAACACAGCGGAAATAAACATATTTGCAAGCACACAAATAGTAATGCATCCTCATATATAACACAGGCATATGATGATTCAACACCCAGGGATTCAATTCCATTCCAATGCTATGCACAGACTTCATATCAATTCCATTAACATGAATAATTACCATTCCGAATTAACACATTACAGAACAAAAAATGCATATAATTTAAAACACAGAGAACACTTATCTTGAAGATGAAGCTGTCCAATACAAATTCTGGGCGTTTTTGGCACTTCAAAACGTGGGTTCTTGCAAAGTTGCGACTTCTGGTTTTTCTGCCTGCTGGGAATTCATTTTTTGGATGAAGATTGATGCTGGGATGTTCCACACTTCAATGGGAATGAGGAAGAAGCAACTCCCATGAGGTAGAGTGACTTGTGGTACAAGAAAACAGAGCCCATACTCTGCCATACGAATTTCTGGGCTGCCCATGCTCCATTGAAGCCATGGACTGAAATCTTCAACTACTTCCATACAACAGAAATAAATGTCATCAAGGAAAGTCAAATGGGTTCTCACAATGACATTTGACAGCATATGGTTCATCCCCATAGCCCCCTCACCACTCCCTAGTGGATACACATATCCCCTTCTCATTTGTTTCTCCCATAGCCAATTTTGGTATTTTATTGCATGATGTTTATTTACATCATTTTTACAATCTTCCATGGCTAAATAGCACATGGGTAACGTAATATATAATACTTGACTTTTAAATAAAATTTGTGCTTTCACTAGCGGGGCCTTGGCCTTGATTTCCACGCTAGGAAAACATACATCACATGTATACATTATTTACATTAAAGGATAATATATCATAAGGGTCAAAATGGGGTATTACAATCCCCTCCCCCTTAGAATAACACCGTCCTCAGTGTTCTAAGTCTTAGGAGTACATATACAATTTACACATCCAAAATTTTCAAAAAAAATTTGCAGATCTACTTTGCATTCTATCATTTACTTGAACTTTTGGGACCAAGTCCTTTGGTTTCCACAAGCTGCTTCTGTTGGTTTTGACCTTCCAACTCATTCGCAAGTCTGAAAGCTTTATGAATTCTACCCTCTTGATGTTCCTTTGTTTGGTAGTTGCAACGGCAATGATGTCCTCCACATTTCCAACATTTCACTGGCTACTTCATCTTTACCTTCTCAATTTCCCTTGAGTCTTCATGCCTGGAACGTTTCTTAATGGACCGATTGGGCGAATGCCTCATCATTGATCCACTTTCCTTTCCCTTACTGATTGCTCCCATAATGCTTTTTACCTCCCTTTGCAGACAAATAGAGTCCTGCAAATCCTTGTGGTTCATCTCATTCTGCCTCTTTTGTAACTTGAGCAATTCTCCAAGATTCTCTTGGGTCTTGGCAATTGTTTGAAGAAGAGTTTCAGCCAAATCCAATAGCCTTTGGTCTGCTGCCATGGTTAATGTGCACAACTGGCTTTCACTTTTCTCACAAGTAGCACTTGCTATGCAACAATTGTAATAGATTAACTTCACTTTCTCACCTGTGAAATGCATCATTGTAATTCTGTTAGGCCAAGCATAATAGAAACATTAAAATCAATCAATTAATTGCCCAATTGACATGGGTAGTCCATGCTTTATCCATGAGACTTTTATACTTTTCATGCTTTCCCAATAGGCACATGAGCTCATTCATGTCCATCCATTCACAGGAAATTAACTACTTCAGCATTCACAATTTATTTCAAGCAAATAAACACACTCTACTTTCAACCATACATGCATCCAACAATTTTTTGTTTTTATAAATGCATGAATAAAAAGGAAAGATAGAGCAGTAAGATTTTTCTCCTCTTAGTCCTTTTCCATTCTGGAACCTACACCACCACTGTGGTTTTCATGCTCCTAGCCTCTTTCACTTCAACGTGAATGCTTGACCTGCCCTTCTTGGCTATGACACTTAGTGTCTATGGTCTATTCCACACCTCTCACCCATGGAGTCTCTCCACATGGTTTGTCTACAACTCTTGGCTGCTAGGACTCACACAGTCCCACTAGCACCATATTTCATTACTACTCATGTTGAGCTTTTTAGGATGGTCACATGTCCACATGCATCCCTAGGATGCCTTCATAGTCCTTGCTTCCAACAATACCTACACTCAAACATTGAATCTATTCACATGTTTAGTTTATTTTCATAGGGTTATCTCTAAACAAGAGTTTAAGAAATCATAACCAAATCATATACACATGTATATTCATAAGCAAGAAGTTGCAAGATAACCAAATACTTATCTGCACTGGATGTCTTCACTTTTCCCTTTAATGTGCAACGCCAAATTTCATATGTATAAGTTGACAACACAAGATGGATAAGCAAGCTCATTAGTATTGCTGCTCTAAAACTATAAACATATTTCATAACATTTACTATCCAATATTGAAACACTAGGAATGCGTCCATTCCCTTAGGATGTAATCAATATTGACAACCATGTCATAACCCGACATCAAAAAAGTGTGCACCCCTTTCTGATGTGAGCCATGTAGGCCCTACTCATACTCAAGCAATCTGCCATAATGGAAATAAAATCAAAACATGCTCTGCATGTTGAATCTAACAATTAAACATGCATATTCTTAGCTAGGGTCACAGAACACTTATCCATTTGCAGGTGTAGTATTTCTTAGTTAATGAGGAATGGGGGCTCCCTTCTCTGAGTTGGCAATCCCTCGATTTTCCATCCCAACTCCTTTTTACATTCCATATCCCACATATGTCTTACCAACATAATCTTTACCATCTCACTCATATTGTTTACCAATCATGTAGTGCAGATTGGACATTACCAAAATATCCAATGGCGTTTCACCCGAAACCCATTTCCAAGATATGGGATCCTTCCCATGAAGTTTGGCTTCTGCAGGCCCTCTCTCATGGTCTTACTACAATGTGTCTTCCTGGCACACTTATTAAATAGCCAAACAATTAGCAACATTTAACAATAAAATTCAAATCTGATTGTTTCATAACCAATCAATGGCATTAATAATTAAATTCAATATGAATTTGCAATTATGTTTACTACATAAATCGATTTTCTTAGTCATGAGGCTATCCTCATACCGTTTGTCTCCTGTAAGTGGTATCACTTCTCCCATTATGGTCTTATGTCTGTTGCCATACATGAGCATCCACTTACAACATGTCCTCCTGACATAATTCATATAAGCCAAATAGTCATTAGTCATTTATTAGCAAAATTCCAAATCCGAGATTTACAAATTCGAGATTTACAATCCTTCTTTCTAACAGAACTTAGAGTTCTCAACCATGAGATTCCTTCTCATAAGCTCTAAATCAAAATTTTCAAATCTGTTCCCTACAGAAACTAGATTTGCAACCATGATATTATCCTCATAAACTTAAATCAGAATATTTTCAGATTTGTTTCATGCATAAGTTAAATTTCACAACCATGAGAACCTTCTCATAACCTTTGGCTTTTGCACATGGTAGAGTACGGTCTTTACTATGGTCTTATCCTCATTTCCATATGCAAGACATTTCTACCTAGAATCTAAAACTTTCAATCAGCCAAACATGCTATGAGTATCCATGCATATAATTTGTTCATTGTTACAACAGTCACTGAAGTGATCTCAGAATTATAACACTCAATAATTCGAACACTTTCAGTTGTTAACATATCAATATCACCAAACTCATTTACTTCACGTGAATCATTATCATACTAAAATTGCAAGGTATAGTCACATCATATATACAACTCTGTCCTTCCACAGAGCATTCCGACAGCCCATCTATCATGACTACCTTTTTCATGCACTTACTATTCTGCATTCATAGCAGCTCATGAAATGATCCTAGAATTATCATCAATTCACTATTTCATCCATTATTTAGTTTGCAATAACAAATGCACTCCCTCATACATTCACACAATGCATCACAACATGTGCATCCACACTCATGCATGAATATTTACAACATTTGCCTTATCCTTTAATGTGCATTCACTCAATGCAACCGCAAGATTTATAAATTATCTTAATGCATATCCACTCAATGCCACCTTGTATTGGTTCATGAATGTTCTGCATTCAAACATATTATGGCTGAAACATGACTAGCTCATATAGCATGCATTACCACAATCAGTACCACCAGTCCTCACTTGCTTTGATTATTAAGCTCATAACTGACATACACATGCAATGATATATTTTTATATGAATGTAGTCTAAATTTCTAAACAGTCACATGGTATGAGGCCTCTTGCTTTCACCACTCCATGCTCCACCACATTATGGCAGTATGTCATTCACATGAATGCATTTCAATCCTAAATGCATACCATTCTATGATTACTAAATATGGTTCAATGGATTCTTACCCAATCCCCTTTCAACACATATGCAATCATCATAATTAGACCATTACTTGCATGGATCCCATTTACACCTTTGATGTTACTTGATCCGTTGGTCTCTTATAGAGGATTACAAAATCCTTCCACCAATCTCTTGATCATGGATTTGTTGTCCTAGCCTTTTTCTCATAAGGCTGTTGGCCACGTGCAACAACATCATCAACACATTTAGCCATGCTTTTGTTGTATTTGGTCCTACAACCAATACCAACACCAATAGTGATTATCAACCACAATATTTGCCATTAGTGGTTCAATGAATATGTAGAACCTTACTACTTTTACCAATATGTAATATCATATGTGTGCACAAGCATCTGCTCATGCACTGTGCAATGTTTATTAATATGCCAGCCAATGCATATTCATACCATCCCTCTAATCTTTGGCATTTTCGGCATTCTCATGCCATAATTTCTACACATCAAGCTCATAAAATATAAATACAGTAGCAAAACAGGGTTAAGGGATTCTCCCTTTCCAATCTTTCATCACCGCATGGGATTCCTCTTCCACATCATAGCTGGTATGCTTTCATGGCCTCTAGCAAACACACAAGGAATCATTAGATATGATTTAATCACCAAGCATCAATTCAATACATATACTCATGCATAATATTCTAACTTGCTACTTTTCAGGCATGCAATTCTAGAATTTGCCCATATTGACAACAATTTTGTCAAAACAACCACTAGCACTTTTCTGCTCTGCATAACTATGAGGTATGATAACCTCATTCAAATTCTGTTCATGCACCATTGTTTCGTGCTGGATAAGATTTCCAATGCTTGTCCACTTGCTCCATTCCGACATCGGGTGTGGAAACTGAATTACTTCAAAAATGACAACTTTCACCACAATTCTGCACATTTTTACACAGTTGTAAAATATCATGAACTGCCAACTTCAACCACTTGTAGAAGAAAATCCATGAAGAATCACGAAATTTTTTTTACCAAGCGAAGTTAGTCCATATAGCAAGGAACACTAGGCAACTTGCGGATCTCTGTTCCAATGCACATTCATTTTTTATAAAATTCTGGGTTTGACTACTTTCCACTTTTCACATTTTTCCAAAATTTTAAATTTTGGGCCAAAAATGGCTATTTCCCAAACGGTGCACTTCTGGAAAATATTTGTCTAATAGAATATGTATGGTTTACTGAGAATATGAAATGCTGAGTTCAGCAAATTTCTTGATTCCGAATTATAGGGTCACTTTCAGCCACTGCAAGCTTCTCAAAATCTCCAAAAAGTGGCTCGGAATAGTGCTTTTTGGCCTTCTTGCACACCCCGACTCCACATCCTTTGTATTTTAGCTCCAAAACTCCAAACTTAACACTTTGCTTGCTCCATGACCGCTCCATATCAATTTCAGTTCAATCCGACCTTCTGTTAAGCATCGGGACACTGATTTGTAAAAGCCATTAATTTCAATTTTGTGCCAAATTGGGGCATAATGGGCTCGGGATCTTCATTGGTTCATTCATGGCCTCCGTCAATGGCCTCAGAATGCCACTAAACTCATCAAATTACGACCTTGCATGCTCTTGTAATCCAAAAATCAATTTTTGGGCTATATATATATATATATATATTTTTATCTGAACTCGAAACCCGAAAGTGCAGGTGCGGGGATTCAAAACGCAATTTTCAAATTTTGCGTCCCCGAAATCTGAAAGCCGAAAGCCAACGGCCGAAACTCGAAAGTGCGGGTGTGGGATTGCGGGAATCCAAAACACAATTTCTGAACTTTGTGTTCCCGAAACCCGAAATTGCGGGTGCGGGATTGTGGGAATCCAAAATGCAATTTCCGAACTTTGCGTTCCTGAAACCCGAAACCCGAAAATGCGGGTTCGGGATTGCGGGAATCCAACACGCAATTTTCAAAATTCGTGTTCTGGAAACCCAAAACTGCGGGTTCGGGATTGCGGGAATCCAACACGCAATTTTCAAAATTCGTGTTCCCGAAACCCGAAACCCGTGGAACACCTTCGTCTCTGCAACTTGCAGGGTTCATAACTCCTTCGTCCCTTGGCCAAATGAGGCAAGTCTGGTACCGTTGGAAATCTCTTGGAGAGATCTATGCACCTGTGTAATACTCTTCCACACCAGAGAAATATGACCCTACCATTTTTCCATTCCAAAATGACACCCCCAACTTCACCAATACTATGTTAAAACATTCTGTTACTTGCCTGTAACTCAGAGTTTGGCCCAAGTAGCCCCAGTGCTGCAAGCTGGGCTCTGATACCACTATGTAACATCCCCTTCCATCTATCCGATTCCAGGAAGGAAACGTGACCAGCTTACCGGGATTATTTGACGATCTCAGCCCCATATCTTACTAAGAAATTCATAATAAATAAAAATTTATGTGTGCAGGCTCATACTTCAAATAAACACAGCGGAAATAAACATATTTGCAAGCACACAAACAGTAATGCATCCTCATATATAACACAGACATATGATGATTCAACACCCATGGATTCAATTCCATTCTAATGCAATGCACAGACTTCATATCAATTCCATTAACATGAATAATTACCATTCCGAATTAACACATTACGGAACAAAAAATGCATATAATTTAAAACACAGAGAACACTTATTTTGAAGATGAAGCTATCCAAACAACTGGCTATGTGAGAGCAACGTTCCACCCAACCATATATCTCTATCCATAATGTATTCTTTTAGCTGAGAGATCACCCCTGAGATGGGCTATGTATCCACTAAGGAGGAACTAGATGGGCTCACTCATAGTCATGGTTTCACTCAAACAATCATGCTAAACCAACACACAGTTGGGTTTATCAAGCATGCAATAGGAAAAGGAGGAGGATGCTAAGCCAGTGAGCTCAACCACAGAGCTACATACATCTCAAGCTAAATTCAAGCAATCCAATCTTCTATTCAAACATCCACACTTGGATTTCTCACCATTCTGTCAACGAATAACTCAATCCCATCACTGGGTTTCTGGGCTATAAAAACTGGGTTTTCCAATGGATTTCGGGGTAGCTAATACTCTCAATTTCGCCCCAAGGTTCATACCTATGGATCCTCCATTGGATTTCACTGTCAAATACAAATTCTATGCGTTTTTGGCACTTCAAAACGTGGGTTCTTGCAAAGTTGCGACTTCTGATTTTTTTCCCTGCTGGGAATTCGTTTTTTGGATGAAGATTGATGTTGGGATGTTCCACACTTGAATGGGAATGAGGAAGAAACAAATCCCATGAGGTAGAGTGACTTGTGGTACAAGAAAACAGAGCCCATACTTTTCCATATAAATTTCTGGGTTGCTCATGCTCCATTGAAGCCATGGACTGAAATCTTCAACTACTTCCATACAACAGAAATACATGCCATCAAGGAAAGTCAAATGGGCTCTCACAATGACATTTGACAGCATATGGTTCATCCCCACAGCCCCCTCACCACTCCCTAGTGGATACACATGTCCCCTTCTCATTCGTTGCTCCCATAGCCAGTTTTGGTATTTTATTGCATGATATTTATTTACATCATTTTTACAATGTTCTATGGCTAAATAGCACATGGGTAACGTAATATCTAATACTTGCCTTTTAAATAAAATTCGAGCTTTCACTAGTGGGGCCTTGGCTTTGATCTCCATGCTAGGAAAACATACATCACATGTATACATTATTTACATTAAAGGCTAATATATCCTAAGGGTCAAAATGGGGTATTACAAAACTGGGTCCAATCCAAGTAGATGATCTTTGGAAAGGATATCAATATCCAAAGGAATGTCAGAATGTATCATAGACTCTAGGAAAACTTCGTTAGAAAGAAATATATCATCCTAGATAGAGCACATGTTCGAACATTCAATTGGACCAATAGGCTGGAGAGAAGACTCTAGTGTCCCCATTGGATGGATCACGTGGTCAACTATTGGGACCGAGTCCTTATAAGGTAAGCATGAACACGGATTATTCTCCTCAGTAGCAATTGGACACAAGGTATATAAGGCCACATAATTCACCCGTGACAGGGTAGTGTCTATCGAAACACTATGAACTAATAAAGGATATACTTGGTCTAAATTTGGGTAATGAGAGGTATCAACCAATGCAGGTTAATCAATAGTGACAATGCTTCCATTGTGAGGAAAATGCATCACACGACAGAGCATAGACATGACATCATTCATAGCATATACATAAGCATGCCCGAGGAGCACATTAAATTCCAATGGGCCCTCTATAACCATAAAATCAACTAAGAAAATTTTTCCACCCAAAGTAATAGGAAACTAAGGTAAAAATACCACAGGTTCACTAAGGTCTTCTATCAAAATCTAGTGCCTGGTTAAAAACCAGGATAAGGTTGGTAGAACCCACACCTTTCCAAGCATGCACAAATAAAATACTAACAAAGGCTCCTTCATCTACAAAGCATCAGTGAACTGTATTGTTTCCAACTTGATCCCTTATTTGGAAGGGTGCAGATGAAGGAAGATGAGGCACATATAGCGTATTTCCAATCAAAGGAAATGATCCTAGAGCTTGGTGGGAATTTGTTCAAAATGAACTGATTTCCTCCTTATCCAAAAAGTTCCAATCTAGCAGTGAAGAAAACTTGAGCAATAAACACATCACTCTCCATAAGAAGAGTGGGATTGATTCAAGATTGCATCAATTTGACCACTTGATTCTTGTCACTCTCTAAATAAAGAGTAGGAATGACCAAATATTGCATTGGTTCAACCACTTTATCAACCAAATCTTGAATAGGATATTGTGAAATTACAGGTTGTTCAAGAGAAAAAGATCGTTGAGAAATGGACCGCACTCTTTGTATCTCCGAAATAGAAGGGCATATGTGAGTCAAGGGGTATCCCATGAAAATTTTACAAGGTAACTTAGGATTGTGTCCTATATGTTTAGACTTATCAATAGTACTAATAATATCGACATGGATTGCATTGAATGACTATTTTCCCCTAGCATGGCTTGCAGTGGCCGGTTGTTGGTATTCAGTATGACCTACAGTGACTGGTGATTTATCTCCAGTATGAATGGAAGTGATTAACGACTTGTCATTAATATGATTTGTAGTGATCAATGACATGTCCTCAACATGACTATCAGATGTTGATGACATACTTTTACTATGACTTGTAGTGACTAAACGTTTGCCCCCAGCATGACCTGCAGAGGTTGGTTTGAGGATTCTAGTATGAATTGCAGTGATTGGATGAGTACCCCTGGTATGAATTCTGTATTCTAGGTGGTTTCCCCTAGCATGAATTCTAGAGGATGGGTGGTTTCCTCCAACATGACTTCCAGAGGCTAGGTGGTTTCCCCCTTGTTTTCGCATCTTCTTCCTATTATTCTTCCTTCTATTCCTTAGTATTAAAAATGTCATCACATGGGTTAGAAGGATGAAGAGAAGATGTTACTGGAAAATAAGGTATAGGGTTTGATTCCCCTGATATAAAGTACTTGCTTGAGAATCATAAGGAGCATTCAGGAAATTTGAAGTGGAACACACCCAAACCAGAAGCCCCGGGGTGAATCCAAGAATATTCAAGGTGGCCATCAAAGGAGCACAAACATTCCCAAAAAATGGAAAACTACATGGATCCCCTTGTACAGGGGTCCCTTGGTTGGTGTCTAGAGGAATATGAGCCCTAGTATTCCAGGTTTTAGGAGCACTAGATGCCCCTTGGTTGGTGTTGACTTGTGGTTGTCCCCAAATATATGAATTCCTAGGATTGGTGAAAAGCGGATGAAACTATCCAAAATTCTAACTATACTGGTTTTGAAAAGAAGGAAATGTTGTTCCAAAGGCCCCTCCCATTCCTCCTATCGGTTGGATACATTGTAAAATACTATTCATAACAGGGTTAACCATATTAGAACCTCCCATTCAAGAAAAGGGAATATTTCCTTGAGTGGCATTCTGCCCCCATGGAAATATAGCAATAATGCCCTCTAGTGTAAATGAGTTACCTTGCGTTATATTTAGTCCAAAGGTATTAAACTCCAAAATATTGGAAAGGTAAGCTGAGCTGGGGTAGGGTAGATCTAGAAACAACTCTAGTTAAGGACAGGTTGGGCACTAGACATTTTTCCACTGATGGGTAGAAAATTATGGAAAGGGATAGATGGGACACTACCTAAAGCAATGGTTAAAGTTGTACTAGGAGGAATAGTAATAGGTAGAAGTTGAAATACTGAAATAGGAAATCCAAAATATAAAGGGTTTGAATTCAATTGAGTTGGTGAACTAGTACCAATAAGTATCATCGAGGATGATGGGGACCATCCTGATCCTACTGTGGATGTAGAGTTAAAAGTAATTCCTCCTATAGGGGTAGTAATAATTGGAGTAGTTTCCTCCCATGAATTAAATATTTGTGCTATGTTTTCCATGTTACTAACCACCTAGACAATGGATGAGATATGTTGATACCAGCTACTTGGGAAAAACTAGGACTTTTTGGTGGGTTCAAAAGTCTAGACGGATCTGAGAGGTCCTCAATTTCAATGGGAACTAACTTCTTTTTAGATCGAGGAGGATTAAATATAGGAGAGTTTTGTAGCTGATCCTCAGTATCCCTAAAATATATTTCTTCATAAGAACACTCAGACTCACTTGACCTAGAACAGTTTCCTTTTGTTTGATGTTCCTGGTTTTCCTCTTTTGCCCCATGAGGGGATGGATTATTATAATCCAGTCTTCATGTAGGCATAGGGAATTCCCTCTGTTAAGGAGGGTGTATTTTAATTCTTCAAGAACTATGCAAAGGTTGATCGGCCATGGTGGATCCTAGAAGACATTAAGAAGAAAATCTATAAGAAATAAAAATCAAACAACACACACTAAAAAGTCCCTGAAAGATCTGAAACAAACAAACAACTCTCACACTGAAAAAGTACTTGGCCACTAGAATAGTTCAATGAAGATCCAGATATGGGGTGTTTCAAACATTGACCTGGGATGGTTAGGGACTAATTCCAACCAAGGAAGATTGAGAGACACTTACCCTTCTCTCCAAAACCAATCACCAAGGGTGCAAGAACTTTCCTTCAACAAATACCCTCCATAAGGAGATGGGACACAGAGTCTACGTCTATCTCGGGTGTAAGATATCCCCTTGCAACAACCTAAGAAGTACTTAGGAACAACAAATATGGTCACCACTTCACGCTAGGTAGTTGAGAAAAACAATCGTTGGATGGATATTTTGCGAATGGGCAAGGAATGTAGGCCTTGTGTAACGAGTTCTAGACCTGAAACTATTAACAAGCAATGGTGTCACCCTAATAACTTGCCATGCTTGATAAGTTCCCTGAATCGCATAACCCCCCCTCATTCAAGCAACAAGGGTATTTTATCTACTTGAAAAAGTTATACCTACCGCTTGACATTGGTGTTAGTGGCACTTTCCCAACACGTACTTGACGTTACTAATGGATTTAACACTCTTTAGTGAATTCCTAGTTTCCCAATTTTATGTTATTTTGGAGAAGTAACTCTCAACTCCTATATCCAAAATCCTAGCCTAGACTATTACGTGAATTTCTAACTAGAAAGAAAAACCTCCTATAACTCCTATTTCATTAAACTTGGACATATTCTAGTCCAATTCACTTTGAAGACGGGTCAAAAACAACCTTTCTGAACCCCAAAATCAAGGTTTATAAAGTGCAAAATCTGGTTCCAAAAGTGCCAAATCCAGGTTCCAAAAGCATATGTTTGCTTTTGATATCGCCACTTTTGAAATGTGTTTTTGTGCTTGTCCGATATGATAAATATGATAATGGAACTTTTATAAATTGATTTTTCCCTTTTGGAAGGATACTTTTGACACTTCCAATACTTAAATTTGCAATTTTGAAAACCGATTTTGGCACTTTCAAGCTTTAATTTTTCACTTTTGAAAACCAAACTCGACACTTTAAAAGTATTATAATCATAGTGCAATTGAATATACTAGTATAAACAAACATTCAAGTGAAATGATTAACAAAATACTTTCATTTTTTTCACAATTGGCCTCACATCACTTAACCTATTCAGGTGTAGCAAGCAAGGCCATAATCGATCTAACAAGAATGTGTCATTGGCATCTTGGAAAGTATACGTTTTTATTATAATACAGTTCCCTTCCTGGTTACAAACATGTTTTTCTTTCGAGTCATGTACAACCACTATATTTGTAGCATCCAAACCATGGATCAAAATGTCCCCAAATTTGTTTAAAGGCTTGAGAAATACATAAGGATTTCCATCACCATGATAACCCTCTCTGGCTATGCAAGAACAATATTCTTGTCTTGAAAATACTCTAAATTGTTCCCTTTCCAATCATGTTATTTCTAAAAATGTTGGCAAAAACTTGTCAACATATTTTTGTTGTGCAGATGTCCATACCCCAACTTCAAATATACTAAAGAATTTTTCAAAAAATTCCATAAATCATGGACGTATACAATAATACTTTGTAGTTGATTCGATATCTGGTGTTTGTGGCAATCCTAATTTCTTTTTTTATGAATTGTGTGTAACAAAACTCCATTGAAATCGAAAATAATCAATGATTTACTAGTAACAAATCTTCTAGTATCTACAAACAAAAAACAACACACACAACCCAATCAATAAAATATTGTGTTCCCCCCCCAGATGCGGGTGACACATCGACCACCAGCGAGACTACAGGAAGAGTCACCTGCCCACCTGGCAGCATGGAGCCTCCACCTAGCACCAGTCCCCATGTTGTGCATCCCCCAAGACACCATCTTTAAATGGAGGACATAACTCTTCTCCACTTGGCCCTTTCACACGCTCTTGGTCTTATTACCCACATTGCCTAGTGGGTGGCATTAATGCTGGCCGTGGTTCCTACGTCCCTTCTCTCCCTCTGGTTTACCTCCGCCACTAAACTCTCTTGTGTGACGTCTCCTGCTTCCAGTGGCACTCTCATTGATATGAGGATCCCCATTCAAGCTCCTGCTGTCATTACCCTTCTTTGCTACTCTCTGTTTGCTTCCACACCTGAAAGCTTGGCTCCTGCTCAGTTTTCCTGTGACGTTACTGATACTTCCATGAAATGCACGCGAGGAACCTCCAAGCGAGGCTCTAGCCATGGCACTGGTAAATCGGTGTCTGCAGCCGAGAAGGAGCATCCCACAAATATCAGCTATAAGGACAATGTTTCTATGCCTGTTCGCTGTCTGGTTGATGACTGGGAGTCGCATAGTGTAGCAGATATCCTGGCTTTTGGCAGCCAAGGCACTCAAGTGAACTATTACTGGCTTCTGAAAAACATGATTGGCGCCTGTTGTTGCAGCAACATCCCCCCCCAATTTTTTTTTACATATTGGGGCCGCTCCTTTTATTTTGAAGAAAGGCTGCCTTAAGAGGCCATTTCCACTTTTACTTTGTTTTTCAACTGAAAATCTTGCTTTGAAAATTCCCAAGTTTTCTTTCAAAGGATAGAATTCGTGAAATCTTCCTGAAAAAGTGGAGCCTTTCAGGCTATCTCCCCAAAGTTGCGAAAGTATTCAACTTTTCGTCCCGAAACGGCGGGAGTTAATTGCATAAACCTCTCGAAAAGGACTTAGAAATCTTTGTTGAAAAGCTGCGGAAGCGATTGGCGAATTCCTTCCGAAATGGTGGAAGAATTCAAGAAAGCTACCCGAAACGTCGGAACCATTCAGTGTATCCTCCTGAAACTGCAGGAGTCACTCGCCAATCTTTTTCGAAAGCCACCGAATGACTTAGTCGCTTTTAAAAATCTTTAAAGTCTGGAAGTTTCGGAAGCTATTCGCAAAAGCCTTCCGCAACTGCGGAAGCCTTCAGGTTATCTTTCCGAAACCCCGCGGAGACTTAAAATTTTCTCGAGTTGCGGGAGCCTTCAGCTTATCTCTCAGAAACAGCAGAGCCATTCACCAATCCATTCCGAAACTGCAGAAGCTGATTACGAAAGCTTTCCACAACTTCAGAAGCACTCTCGAAGCTCGGTTGAGACTTAGGAAATTTTCACATTGCGGGAGCCTTTTGCGGAAGCATTTGCGAAGCCCTCCCAAAACTGTGGAAGCGTTTTCTTTAGCTTCCCGAAGCCCGCCGAAAGACTCAAACGTTCATTTAACTGCGGGAGTCATTCGCCAATTCCTTCCGCAACGGCAGCAGCCTTCGCGGAATCGTTCCGCAATTGCGGAAGCCATCGGCATATCTCCGTCGAAATTACGGAAGGATATCCATAATCCTCCCGAAGCTGAGCCTCCAAATGTTGAATTGCGGAGAGATTCATCAATCCCTCCCGAAACGCCGAAGGAGTTCAGCGTAACCTTCCGAAATGGCGGGTGAAATTCATGAATCTGTCCTACAGGTGGCGGTCACGCGTGCATATCGAAACCGCTTGATGTGACGACAAGGTACAAATAATAAAGCCTCGTTTTAAATGCACCACCCACCATATTAACGCCGCACGTGCCCAAATCATTTAAATAAATGATTGGGGTTTGGACCGATCACATTATGATTTTTTGATTAACTAACGTCGTTGGACGGCTCACCCAAATTGCTCCAGCTCAGCTCGCTCGTCCACGTCCGCATTCAGCTCATTCAACCATCTTCACGTTTCCAGGTAGGTTTCTAACTGTTAAATTTGTCGCATCTACATGTCAGTTTGTCTTTGCGTCTTCATTTTCGTCCAAGACGTGGCCGATAGGCGCTAGTCACATATATCGTTATTTCATTTTTTTAAAGCCGCCGAGGCCCCATGGGTTTCTCGTTCTGCTGAAAATCAAACCAAACCTATGTCCGCCCAAAGTTTTTCTTTTCACCAACCATCCCAGGCATCGCCACCCCGTTCAAATTCTGAGCCAGCCATAGAGCGTCTCGTCAAATATTATAAATGACAATAGCGGTCGGCTGAAACCCCTCGCCTGTTCATCAGCGCGAAGAGCCGTCCCTGGCTTCCTCGTAAATGTATCTCGACCCAAGATAATCCACCATTAACCATTTGAACCAAAAAAATGAAAGACACCCTCTCTCCTAGGGCTAGATGGGAAGCAGGTTGTTTCACGTCGGATGCGTGCCCTTTCAGGGACATTCCAAACTTTGTTCCTTAGGATGATTAAGTCCATTTTCCCTTGTTTGGAATGGTTTATTGTGCTTAAACAAGCAACATGCAGCTTCACAATTTATTTATATACCTCATTAGCATGTTGAAGTGGTCCTTCTTTTGTTAAAATCTTATAACAGGTTGCACATGTTTATAATGACTTGTATTTGGTCATTGCCAGGGATAAATCAAGATGCCAAAAGGTGGTAGGAAGAAAGCAAAGATGACGGAACCATAGCCACCACCCCTTAGGACTGAGACCATGTTCCAAGATACTAGGTGCACCACCGGTATTACTCCCGAAATCCGTTGAGGTGACATATACAGGATGATCCGGGACCAAGAGATCCCGGATATGTTGCTAGAAGAGGAGCAGATCTATCTCAATATCAGAACTTCAGGCATAGCCAGGGCTTCTACCTGCCCTGAACTGTTCCCATGTTCTGAAGTAATCGGGTGGATACTCCAACATACTAATGCGGATTCAAGGGTAATAGATGACAGCAGGAAAATAGCCATTGCCTCATTCCACCCAACATACCTTGCCGCAGCCTATAAATTTTCCCGCCCCCAGCAAGCTCTGACTGATGAATGGCTGGGCCAGATGAACAACATTGAAATGGCCCAAAAATTACTGGTCGCAGGCAAGCATTTAAGGAAGAAAGGTAATGGCGAATATGACGTCTAGAATCTAAGACCTCCTTTCAGATTAATCGCCCTGATGTTGTGCAAAATCTTCGGTATGCCCGATGGCACCGTATACAAGATTCAGTGGGTTCCCATCATCCACTTTGTAGCATTTAAAGGAACTATGTTTGACTGGGCCACTATCCTGTCGGATAGTTTGGCATCAATGGTGGTGGCTGCAAAAGAAGGTCTGGCCTTAAAAAAGGCAGAGTTTTACATGTCTTCATATCTTATTGATTGTGTTTTGGCCAAGGTATCTTTTCCCAGCTTAGGTTGCACGTGGGATAAGGCCAACACCCCGGTTTACACTGCTTTCAGGACGACGTGGGCTCAAAACTACAAACCCAGCTATAAGCTCATCTGTGAGGGGTTCATCATGCCCCTATATGAGCAGATATTCAAGGAGGAGCCTAACTGTCTGTCGGAGAATGCTATGGAGGTCCTTGAAAACTATGGAGGTTTTTATTTTTCAGAGCAAGGCACCTACCTAAAAATCTTTGGATTTGAACTAAAGCTCCATATATCTTGCCGAGGTATGCTACAGACTATGTGGTCCTTAAGGAGGCAGTAAGACAAATTTTCCTGGACGGAATTGGAGCAGTGCTTAACAAACAACATAAGGCTTCTTTCCCGCCTTTGCCCTTCTGCATAGGAGCATACAAATTCTCAGGGGTTGCCTCAGCCGAAGATTTTTTTCAGGAGCTGAAAGCCTTCCACTTCGGCGAGGTAATCTTCCATAGGAATGACAGGAAGGGAAAAGTTGTCGAGCATTGTAAAGAGATTTATGCTCATTTTGAGTACGCTCACTATTATGATGCCGAGGAAGAGGCATTCAGAGGCGTCAGCAACATGGCTGAGCTGCGGACCTGTCGCCAAGGTAGTGGAGAAATTTCTAGCTCTACCAAGGCCTAGAAAACCAGACATCAGAAGGAGAAAGAAGCTGATGATGCCCGAGCCCAAGAAGAACAAAGGTTAAGAGAGGAAGCAAGGTTACTGCAAGAGGCTGAAGTTGCCAGATTGCAGCAGGAAGCCCAGCAGCGGAAAGAAGCTGAAGATGAAAGACAGCAGAAAGAAAATGAAGATCAGCTGCAAGCTGAGGGAGAAGAGAGAAGGCAGGAAGCTGAAGTAGGGCTGAAGGCGGAAGAAGAACTCAAAGCAGGTGAAGATGCCCAAGCAGGAAACTCCGGCACCCAGGACATGGAAATAGACGTACCTCTAGCAGGTGTCTCTGGCACTCAAAATGTGGAGACGGACATAGCACAAGCAGGTGCCTCTGGTACTCAAAATGTGGGGTCAGATCCAGCTCAGGTAGTCCAGACCCCACCCGCGGAAGTAGAAATAGATATTATGGATCTCCCAATCGTCCCGTATACCCCATCGGAAGAGCATACCGTGTCCAGATGGAATGAATTTGTCTATGATAAGAAGAGGAAGGCTATGGTCCTTAAATCGGAAGAGAGAATAAAGAGACTCTTCCAAGAAGACATTGTTACTCACCAGGAGACCACAGTAATGCAGAACACAAATAAGGATCCTTTAGCTATGGCATCCGCCTCTGTAGAGACAGCAAGAGCAACCCTGGACAATGTAGCTGATATAGTTAAAGAATTTGAGTCGACTATGAGGAGAGTTCGCATGCTACAACATACCGTGGCCAATGAGCAAGCCTACAGGGATCTCGTGGTGAATAAGCATAATCGACTGTCCGTTGAGCACAAAGAACTGTCAGACAAGTATGACCAGCTAGAAGAAGAAAAGGAACAACTGGCAGGCCAGATGATGATGGTAGAAGCAGAAAAGAATGATGCAGAAGCCAGGGTGTCCCATCTAGAAGCAAACAAGCTAGAATTGGTTGAACAATTGGAGCAAGTAGAGAACAGAACGGTAGATATATCCCCCTTCCATGAGCTGTCCTGCAGCATCCTAAAACAAATGCATGACACTCAGGATCTAATCACTGATGAAGTATGCAAGCTCAAGGCCATGATGGTCATATTAAAAGAAGTCAATATAGAGGCCAATAGGCTTAAAGCTAAATATACTCGGGTTAAGGCAAACGTCGTGAGCCAAATAGAATGGAGAGAAGGAAAGGTGGATTTCCCCAAGCATCTCCCATTCAAATCTGTAGATGGCTTCAATGAAGACCTAGCCCTTTTGGAGTTTTGCAGAAACTGTAGCATTAAGCTAATAGCCAAGAACCGAGGGACAGTGGATAAGAGCGATAGTCTGTATCAAAGAATCCATGAAGTGCACGACAAGTGCAAGTTGAGTTTCCCTCAGTCCCTTGATGATTTCCCAGGCAAAGAACAACGTTTGGCTAAGTTGAGGGAAGAGCTGGGTATCCAAATTGAATATGTGAAGAAGATTAATGTCCTATCCATTGATGACCTCCAACATTATATTGGAATGTCATCGATAAATGGTCATCTGCTCAAATAAATGCATCAAACTGCAGTCACAGAAATTCAAAGTATTGGGACAGAGCTCGGTAAACATGTAACGTCCCAGAAAATCTTATTCCCCGCCTCAGTAAATGTAGTCATAAGGGACACTGGTGTGTGGTATAGTTACATTGCAGAAGAGGAGAAGAAAGCAGAAGCAGCAGCTGTAGCAGCAAACCCGGACTCTTCCCTCCCACCAGTAGCAGAAATTCCAGTTGGCTCGATTCCTCCTTCCCAAGCAGCAGCAGCAGCAACAGTGGGTCCGAGTGCCTCTCTTCCACTTGAAGCGCATGCCCAGGAGTGAAAGCACTGATTTTAGAGCATTAATTCTATTTTTTGTAATATGGCTTCCATATGTATAAAACGTAGAGTTAGAGAACAACTGTCCTTTTCCTGTTAAATAATTTTCTGTAAAAGGGGAGGTCACATTTTGTCTATTTTTGGGGAAAAGTCTGTAGGTGACAAGTGTAAAGGGCCAGGTGGCAGCCCAAAGGGCATTTTGTAACATTATAAATAGAAGTCAGGAAGTAAGGATTCAGGACTTTTTGCAGGGAATTATTTTCTAGACTTGTACGAGCTACCTTGCACATGTTTTAAGAAAATAAAATCTTCTAATAAGAGCCTGGAGGGGACGTTTTGCATGAGAATGAAGATTGGATGCACTGTGGATTATTCCTGTGTCTGCTATACTTTGCTGTGAGATCTTTATTACTGTCTTGAATTATTTCATTGTATTAAATTATCTTGCTGCTCTCTTTGCAAATGAATTCTCTCTCTTTCATGAGTAATGAATGTGTTATATTTAATCAGAAGCTATCTTCTGATATCTTTTATCTTTGTTGTAGCTTTCTCTTTGAGATTTAATGGCTGTCTGTTTATTCTTTAAGATAATTCCTACAACTCATTGCTCATACTTTAAATTTGCTCCTTGCAGGGATAATTAGATTTGTTTCAATTTTAGACTTAGATCTGTTTTTCCAGTTTTTTTGCATTTAGATTAAATTCAGACTAGGCACTTGCATATCATTATAAAATATAAAATCAAAAGAACGGTGGATCGGGCCATAACCGGTATAGCTGGAACAAAACTCCAAACCCATGGTTGCCGGAACCGCTAACCGTACGGATTCCCTATACCAAACGGGAGATAATCTAATTGGGATAATCTCTCGGGGAGGATCCCTTTCTGATTGATGCTGCGATTTCTGGGGCATTAACAGTTTTTGGCGCTAGAAGGAGGGCCGACAGTGCATGGCTGATATCAGAGACTCATCCATTAATAGAAATACCACTGAAAACCCGTTTGAAACAGTGATTTGAGATATTCCGACCCTTGGACTGGTAAATCAAGAAAATCTTAATTCTGATTCTGAATAGCAGGGAACGTTGTACGTTGTCCCTCTATCAGAAGTAGAAAATCTCAGAAGGCATACGCTTGCTTACATTAAACAACTTGGGGGTCTAAACGCCATAAGTTTACTCCCGAGAAGAAGAGCTCCTAGGAAAGAAAAACAACACACTCGGGATTCAATCGTTGTGCAAAATTTGGAAGAATTGGTTGACATTTCTTTGGACGAAATATCGAACCCTGTAAAGGAAGAGGATCTAGAAACTTTTGAAAATCCAGATCTAGAAAAGCTTCAGAATATTTCAGATCTAGAAGATCTTGAAGATCTATTCTCTCAAAGAAATTCTTCACACAATTCTTCACACGATTCTCCACCCGTTTCTCCACGAACAACAATGGCTGTACCTGCCTGGAGGACGAGGGGAGATTTAAACATAAATGGACCGTTTCATAATCTACCTAAGAATCCTGAGAAAGTCTTACCCAAGTATGATCCAGGTAGAGGTATCTCAGCGGAAGACCATCTTAAAAGCTTTTATTTAGCTTTGAGTCTGTTAAATGTGCAACATGAGGATGTAGTGTGTAGGATTTTCCCATACACTTTTGAACCAAAGGTTTCTTCCTGGTTTTTTAGCTTGCAGGCCAGTTCGATTTCTAATTGGGAAGAATTTGAAAATTGTTTTTTAAAGAAGTACGGGAATCAAAAAACCGTAGCAACGCTCATGAACGAATTGCTATCCATGAGGATGGAAAAGAAAGAAAAGGTTCATGACTTCAACCAGAGATTTACGACACTATTAAATAATTTTAGTGAAACAACTAAGCCAGCTGAAGAATCTCTAATCGAATATTATACAACAGCTTTGGATGGTCCCATTGCAATGTTTGTAAAAAGAGCTAAGAAAGTCTCTTTAACCGAAAATTTTGAAGAGGCTAGGAAAGTTGAAGAAGAAACCAATAGCATTGCTAAACACGCATTAGAAGCTGAACCAAAAACAGTATCCACCAGGAAACCTCTACTGCTTATAAGAAATAAGGAAGAATCATCAGCTAATATGGAGAACGTGGTTAAAATGATGCAAAAGTTGTCTAACAAAATAATAGATCTCGAGAAGGATAAGACAGCCAGTACATCCAGGAAGCCTTTTAAACCATTTTACAAGAGAAGGGAAGACGGTGATCAAACTCATCCACCATCAAACAATTCCACAGTGTTAAATCTAAATGAAATAGGAATGGACAATTTCTATACTTTTCATCAAGAGCAGCACTCTGAAAAGAGCTTCCTGCAATGGATCAATTCTATGAGTCTAGTGATGAATCAAATGCTAGATGCACAGATTCCAGATCATGATGATCCTCCGGATGGACAAGACCCTGAAATAGAAGAACCCACCCCAGATACCACAATGGTGTTGTGGGATTGGACACCTTCAGCTGAATTAGCGGAAGATGAATCCACAGAAAATCTTCTGTCTGATGTAAACATTAACACTCGCAGCAAAGGCCCTGTTGTAGATCCGGTGTCTATTCCGATGACCGTCAAGCCTAAGAGACACATCTCTGTTATTCTACCGCAACCTAAGCCTAACCCGATACCCACTAAGAAGCCAACCACGGATGTTACAGTCCATTGACCCAAAGCTAACACCCCTATGGATGTCAAACAGCCAAGAGTTGAGGCAACTATTCAGCAGCCTAAAGCAATTGCGGGAAAATTAGTGGACCGAGCAAAAGCCCCAAAGGAATGTTAAATGGGTTATGATATTATGGAAGACATTAAGAAGGTTAAAGAAAACGTCTCGATATTTGACATGTGTGGTTTGCCACAGCAACGAGAAAAGTTGTTGCAGGCTCTCCAAACCCAACCTAGCACCCCATTAGTAGAGACTCAGGAAGATCCTGAAATTAATGAAGCAAGTATTGGCGGGAAGTCCAAATCTCAGACCTTGCCTTTTCTATTAACCTTTGAAATTTTTAATAATAATGTTCATAATTGCTTGGTAGATTCCGGGGCGTCCTCAAATGTTATGCCATTGTCCATTTGTAGGAAGATCAACGGTCAACCTACCCCATCTCCCGCTCAAATTATACAATTGGATAGGACTGCTGTGAAAGTCATTGGAGAAATGAAAGATGTCCTTATTAGGCTATCCACTGATTCCCGAGTATGTCAATTCATTGATATCATGGTGGTTGATATTCCTGAAGCCTATGGGATGATATTAAGCAGAGATTGGTCCACGAAACTAAACGGTTATTTTGCAACCGATTGGTCTCACCTGTGGCTGCCATATCAAAACAGACAAAACCAAATCAAAGTCTTAAGAGAACCACACATGAAACAAAATGTAACCCAATTGGAAGGAGAGAACGAAGCAGTGGCATTCTCATCTTCGGTCTTGGGAAATTATTTTTTAGAAATTGGTCCGGGTAACTACCAATCTGAAACTGTGAGCCATGAATTAGATAAAAAGTCTGATCTCCTTCATTTCTCTCGGACTGATGATATTGATTGTAACATAGTTAGTTTAGTTACTGATTTAGATCATAGAGATACTAACGTAGTTGAATCTAAGGATATTTTCTGGACATTATACTTTGATGGTTCTAAAACTCTGGAAGGATCCGGAGCTGGTTGTGTTCTGATGGATCCAAAAAGAAACAAGTATTTTTTGTCCTATAGATCAGAATTTGATTGTACTAACAACACGACAGAATATGAAGCCTTGGTACATGGATTAAAGAAGGCCATTGGCTTAAATGTTAAGTAACTAAAGCTTTTTGGTGACTCCGAGATAGTTGTAAGACAAGTAAGGGACACCATTCATTGCCTCTCACCTCATTTGAAAGGATATTAGGCTGAAGTATGGGATTTAATTATGCATTTTGAGGTTTTCAATATAAAATCTATTCCTAGGTTGCAAAATTCTGCAGCTGATTTGTTAGCAACATCTGCTTCTATATTGGTGCCGTCAAATAATAAATGCTCAATTGAATTGATTTTCATGCCTTCCGTTCCCGATAACATCACAAAATTCAGAGTCTTCGATGATGACGATCAGATTATTGACTTCCTAACAAATGAAGACATGTTCCAAGAAGCGGCCATAGATGAAGATGAACATGACTCTAATCTACAAAAGATAGATCCAGCCAAAGGGAATTTCATTCCCAAGGGAGTAAGGTCATTAGAGTCACTCTTTTATCTACAAAGCAAATTCAAAAAGCCAGCGAATACTAAGACCAACAGCTCGTCACTGCAACACGAGTTGGTAAATCTCGGTACCGAAGCAGAACCCAAATTTATTAATCTTGGCAAGTGTTGGTTGCCAGGAGAAAGAGACAAATTCATTAAGCTTTTCCGACAATATAAAGATGTCTTTGATTGGATGTATGAAGATCTGAAGACATATGACGTCCACATTATTCAGCATGTCATACCAATGAAAGCGGGGGTCAAGCCATTTCAACAGCAATTAAGGAGGATGCATCATACTCTAGAACCCCTGATTCAAAAGGAGTTGAAAAAACTATTGGATGCTAAAATAATATTTAAGGTTCGACATTCAGAATGGGTTGCTAATCTAGTCCCTATGAGGAAGAAATCAGGAGAAATAAGGCTCTGTGCTGATTTTAGGAATCTGAACAAGGCCTCGGATAAGGACAATTACCCAGTCCCTTCAATGGAGCAGATTCTCCAGACAGAGTCAGGCTCAGAACTTTTCTCTCTCCTTGACGGTTTTTCTGGTTACAATCAAGTACTAGTAGCCGAAGAGGACAGGCTGAAGACTACCTTCCGCACTAAGTGGGGAACTTTCGCATACAGAAGGATGCCTTTCGGCCTAACAAATGCAGGAGCCACATTTCAACGAGCAATGGATCTTGCTTTTCGAGGATTGGGTGGTCATTGTGTTGTTGTTTATCTGGATGACGTGACGGTTTTTTCTAAGAAAAGAGAAGATCATGTTTTTCACTTGAGGCAGATTTTTTATCGTTGCCGAAAATATGGTATCTCCTTGAACCCCAAGAAGAGTGTGTTTGCTATCCTTGAAGGTAAATTGCTTGGTCATGTCATCTCAAAGTGGGGAATATCAATAGATCAAGAAAGAGTGGAGGCTATCAATAAGATCCCTATGCCTCACGACAAGAAATCTATGCAGTCTTTTATGGGTACTATTAACTTTGTCCGAAGGTTTGTCCCTGATTTCGCTCAAATTGTTAAACCCTTACAACAAATGATCAACCAAAGCGTGCATTTCAAGTGGACGGACTTAGAGAAGGACACATTCAGAGATATTAATGAAGCTATAGCCAAAGCTCCTTCCTTAAGAAGCCCAGACTTCGATAAAGATTTTATCCTATACACATTTGCTTCGGATGATTCCCTTGCTGCGGTACTTACTCAAAAGGTGGAGTTAGGAGATGAATACCTGATTTCGTTCATGAGCACTGGTCTGCAAGGTTCTGAACTGAACTACCGCGTAGTAGACAAACAAGCATACGCCGTGTTCAAGGAAGTGAAACAGTTCAGACCATACATTCTGAAGAATAGAACTAAAGTTATAGTCCCTCACCCGGCTGTTAAATCCCTTTTTGTTCAAAAGGAATTAGGAGAGCGGAGAGGGAAGTGGGTTACGGCTCTTCAAGAATATGATCTAGAATTCAAACCCGCTACTATCATCAAAGGGAAGAGCCTATGCAAATTACTTGCGAAACATCAGACAGAAGAAGAGTAGGATTGGGCAAATGAAGTTGAGTTGAATATGGTCGATGCATGCTCAATTTTCACAGCACCCGAATCATGGTACAGGGACTTAGTGCATTACCTGCAAAACGGATATTTACCTGAGCATTGGAGCTCCAAACAGAGAAGGGCGCTTCGCCTGAAATCGGTAGCTTACTAGATTATGGATGGCGTGCTCTTCAGGAGGAATTTTGATCGAATTTTTCTTAGATGCCTGGAAAGGGAAGACGCAGAAAAGGTCATCAAGGAGTTGCACGATGGACCTGATGGAGGACATTATTCTGGGGATACGACAGCTCATAAAATACTAAGAGTGGGATATTATTGGCCCACTCTATTCCAAGATGCCCATGCGTATGCACGAAATTGTGATATATGTCAAAGAAGCGCTGGGAAGCTACCCAAAGTAGCGGCACCATTGCAGCCAATTATTATCTAAGAGCCCTTTGAGCAATGGGGTATTGATGCCATTGGGGAGATAAACCCAAATTCTTCTCTACAACATCGATACATTCTGACTGCTACCGACTACTTCACCAGATGGACGGAGGCTATCCCATTACGTAAGATCAATGAAGATGCAGTCATCAGCTTCTTGAGAGAGAACATCATAACCAGGTTTGGGGTTCCAATTTCCCTTGTTTTTGATAATGCCTCCTATTTTTCGTCTGTCAAGATAAATGAATTTGTTTATGAATGGGGAATCAAGTTGCACTACTCAGCCAACTATTACCCTCAAGGGAACGGATTAGCTGAATCGTCAAACAAAAACCTCATTCGAATTCTAAAAAAGACTGTGATAGAAAATCAGTGAAGTTGGCATGTGGCTCTCCCAAATGCCTTATGGGAAGATAGGGTAACTCCAAAGAACGCATTAGGGGTTTCCCCTTTCACTCTTGTCTATGGCAAGGAATCCATCCTTCCCCCAAACATCTTGCTCCCATCCTTACAGTTATCCCAAGCCTCTCGGGGTTCTGGTAGCCAAGCCTTACAATCCAGGATTAATACCCTACTTCAACTTGAAGAAGCCCGACAGAAAGCGAAAGACCGATTCCATCAACACCAAGACATAGTTAAGAGATGGTTCGATAAGAGGAAGTCCGGTAAAAGAAGTTTTGAAGTTGGGGACTTAGTCCTGAAATGGGACCATAAGCACGAAGGCAAAGGAATGCATACGAAATTCCAACATTTATGGGTAGGCCCATACCAAATTTCGGCAAAATTAGGCCCATCCACTTATAAATTGACAAATCTCGAGGGAGAAGAAGTAACCCTTCCCCTCAACAGCCTCGCCCTGAAACAATACGTTGCATAGTCTCCCTAAGACTTTCTGTACATAAATAAATTTTCCTTTTATTGTTGCTTTAGCCTTTTGTTTGCTTTATTTTCTGCCATTTTGAACCTTTGCACCAAGTTTGTTTTCGGAAAGCCCCTATGGTTGAGTTTCTCATCAAAGATAGGTCTCTTAAAGAAATCTCACAACCCATGAATCCGGAACAATGCTTGAATAAGGTCAATCTATGTATTGTGCTCTTGCTGAATTTTTCAGAAGGAAGGAAGCCTCCTCTGCTAGACACAATAATCTGGTCTAAATAGCAGAGACCAATGACCATCTCTATTACTATCTTTGGGCTCCACCCACTCTCACACTTAAAGTCATCTCAAGAAGGTTATTAAAGTTGGACCCATGGAAAGTAGCACATCTCAAGGACATAGGGTATTGAAATGACTCCATGCTGCAAATCTAACAACCAAAATGGCTTATATTCAAGGGTCTGTTTTCCAGAGATTCTCGCCTCAATTAAAGCATGGCTGAGACAAAAGCAAAGCATGTAAAATCAAGAATGTTGTCCAAAAGACACAGCCCAAAATAGGCTCCTCTCCGTCCGCGAGGCTTGATCAAAAAAATAAAATCTCTAAACTCACACAAAAGGACGTTATGGATTGAGGAGCCTAAATCAAAGATCGTGTCTAAAGAAAATATCTCTGGAAGGCTCAAACAGCTAAGCTGTCCAAAGTACAAACATCCAAAAGGATGCAAGCGGCATGGGAATGAGGAACAAGAGCAATAATGTCCATGAGAAAGTGTTGCAAATCCTGTGGAGTCTGACAGTAGTAACCATTTGAGAGATGACCCTTCTAAAATGAATCTCATATGTTGGCCCTTTGAGAGTTTTAAAGATGTCTCTGTCAAAGCTCCCCTGTCCCCAATGGCTAGCAGGTTGAGTGACTTCTTCCCTCATAGAAATTTAAATGCTCAGCAAAGTATTGCACATAAAATATATGTCTTTTAACTAAGGTTTTGGATCATGGAGAGAAATTTTTTCAGAGATCTGTGTTCGCCAGCGACTCGCCAATTGTTGTTGCAGCAACATCCCCCCCCAATTTTTTTTTACATATTGGGGCCCCTCCTTTTATTTTGAAGAAAGGCTGCCTTAAGAGGCCATTTCCACTTTTACTTTGTTTTTCAACTGAAAATCTTGCTTTGAAAATTCCCAAGTTTTCTTCCAAAGGATAGAATTCGTGAAATCTTCCCAAAAAAGCGGAGCCTTTCAGGCTATCTCCCCGAAGTTGCAGAAGTATTCGACTTTTCGTCCCGAAACGGTGGGAGTTAATTGCATAAATCTCTCGAAAAGGACATAGAAATCTTTGTTGAAAAGATACGGAAGCGATTGGCGAATTCAAGAAATCTACCCGAAACGTCGGAACCATTCAGCGTATCCTCCCGAAACTGCGGGAGTCACTCGCCAATATTTTTCGAAAGCCGCTGAATGACTTAGTCGCTTTTGAAAATATTTAAAGTCTGGAAGTTTCGGAAGCTATTCGCAAAATCCTTCCGCAACTATGGAAGCCTTCAGGTTATCTTTCCGAAACCCCGCGGAGACTTAAAATTTTCTCGAGTTGCGGGAGCCTTCAGCTTATCTCTCCGAAACAGCGGAGCCATTCGCCAATCCATTCCGAAACTGCGGAAGCTGATTACGAAAGCTTTCCGCAACTTCAGAAGCACTCTCGAAGCCCGGCCGAGACTTAGGAAATTTTCACATTGCGGGAGCCTTTTGCGGAAGCATTCACGAAGCCCTCCCGAAACTGCGGAAGTGTTTGCTTTATCTTCCTGAAGCCCGTCGAAAGACTCAAACGTTCATTTAACTGCGGGAGTCATTCGCCAATTCCTTCCGCAACGCCGACAGCCTTTGCGGAATTGTTCCGCAATTGCGGAAGCCATTGGCATATCTCTGTCGAAATTGCGGAAGGATATCCGTAATCCTCCCGAAGCTGAGCCTCCAAAGGTTGAATTGCGGAAAGATTCATCAATCCCTCCCGAAACGACGAAGGTGTTCAGCGTAACCTTCCAAAATGGTGGGTGAAATTCATGAATCTGTCCCGCAGGTGGCGGTCGCGCGCGCATATCGAAACCGCTTGATGTGACCACAAGGTACAAATAATAAAGCCTCGTTTTAAATGCACCACCCACCATATTAACGCCGCATGTGCCCAAATCGTTTAAATAAATGATTGGGGTTTGGACTGATCACATTGTGATTTTTTGATTAACTAACACCGTTGGACGCCTCGCCCAAACTGCTCCAGCTCAGCTCGCTCGTCCACATCCGCATCCAGCTCATTCATCCATCTTCACGTTGCCAGGTAGGTTTCTAACCGTTAAATTTGTCGCATCTACACGTCAGTTTGTCTTTGCGTCTTTATTTTTGTCCAAGACGTGGCTGATAGGCGCTAGTCACATATATCGTTATTTCATTTTTTTAAAGCCGTTGAGGCCCCATGGGTTTCTCGTTCTGCTGAAAATCAAACCAAACCTATGTCCGCCCAAAGTTTTTCTTTTCACCAACCATCCCATGCGTCACCACCCCGTTCAAATTCTGAGCCAGCCATAGAGCGTCTCGTCAAATATTATAAATGACAATAGCGGTCGGCTGAAACCCCTCGCCTATTCATCAGCGCGGAGAGTCATCCCTGGCTTCCTCTTAAATGTATCTCGACCCAAGCTAATCCGCCATTAACCATTTGAACCAAAAAAATGAAAGACACCCTCTCTCCTAGGGCTAGATGGGAAGCAGGTTGTTTCACGTCGGATGCGCGCCCTTTCGGGGACGTTCCAAACTTTGTTCCGTAGGATGATTAAGTCCATTTTCCCTTGTTTGGAATGGTTTATTGTTCTTAAACAAGCAACATGCAGCTTCACAATTTATTTATATACCTCATTAGCATGTTGAAGTGGTCCTTCTTTTGTTAAAATCTTATAACAGGTTGCACATGTTTATAATGACTTGTATTTGGTCATTGCCAGGGATAAGTCAAGATGCCAAAAGGTGGTAGGAAGAAAGCAAAGATGACGGAACCACAGCCACCACCCCTCAGAAAGAGACCACGTTCCAAGATACTAGGTGCACCACCGGTATTCCTCCCGAAATCCGTTGGGGTGACATATACAGGATGATCCGAGACCAAGAGATCCCGGATATGTTGCTAGAAGAGGAGCAGATCTATCTCAATATCAGAACTTCAGGCATATCCAGGGCTTCTACCTGCCCTGAACTGTTCCCATGTTCTGAAGTAATAGGGTGGATACTCCAACATACTAATGCGGAGTCAAGGGTAATAGATGACAACGGGAAAATAGCCATTGCCTCATTCCACCCAGCATACCTTGCCGTAGCCTATAAATTTCCCCGCCCCCAGCAAGCTCTGACTGATGAATGGCTGGGCCAGATGAACAACATTGAAATGGCCAAAAAATTACTGGTCGCAGGCAAGCATTTAAGGAAGAAAGGTAATGACGAATATGACGTCCAGAATCTAAGACCTCCTTTCAGATTAATTGCCCTGATGTTGTGCAGAATCTTCGGTATACCCGATGGCACCATATACAAGATTCAGTGGGTTCCCATCATCCACTTCGTAGCATTTAAAGGAACTGTGTTTGACTGGGCCACTATCCTGTCGGATAGTTTGGCATCAATGGTGGTGGCTGCAAAAGAAGGTCTGGCCTTAAAAAAGGCAGAGTTTTACATGTCTTCATATCTTATTGATTGTGTTCTGGACAAGGTATCTTTTCCCAGCTTAGGTTGCACGTGGGATAAGACCAACACCCCGGTTTACATTGCTTTCAGGATGACGTGGGCTCAAAACTACAAACCCAGCTATAAGCTCATCTGCGAGGGGTTCATCATGCCCCTATATGAGCAGATATTCAAGGAGGAGCCTAACTGTCTGTCGGAGAATGCTATGGAGGTCCTTGAAAACTATGGAGATTTTTATTTTTCAGAGCAAGGCACCTACCTCAGAATGTTTGGAGGAACTAAAGCTCCATATATCTTGCCGAGGTATGCTACAGACTATGTGGTCCTTAAGGAGGCAGTAAGACAAATTTTCCTGGATGGAATTGGAGCAGTGCTTAACAAACAGCATAAGGCTTCTTTCCTGCCTTTGCCCTTCTGCATAGGAGCATACAAATTCTCAGGGGTTGCCTCAGCCGAAGATTTTGTTCAGGAGCTGAAAGCCTTCCACTTCGGTGAGGTAATCTTCCATAGGAATGACAGGAAGGGAAAATTTGTCGAGCATTGTAAAGAGATTTATGCTCATTTTGAGTACGCTCACTATTATGATGCCGAGGAAGAGGCATTCAGAGGCGTCAACAACATGGCTGAGCTGCGGACCTGTCACCAAGGCAGTGGAGCAAGTTCTAGCTCTACCAAGGCCTAGAAAGCCAGACAGCAGAAGGAGAAAGAAGCTGATGATGCCCGAGCCCAAGAAGAACAAAGGTTAAGAGAGGAAGCAAGGTTACTGCAAGAGGCTAAAGTTGCCAGATTGCAGCAGGAAGCCCAGCAGCGGAAAGAAGCTGAAGATGAAAGACAGCAGAAAGAAAATGAAGATCAGCTGCAAGCTGAGGGAGAAGAGAGAAAGTAGGAAGCTGAAGTAGGGCAGAATTCAGAAGAAGAACTCAAAGTAGGTGAAGATGCCCAAGCAGGAAACTCCGGCACCCAGGACATGGAAATAGACTCACCTCCAGCAGGTGTCTCTGGCACTCAAAATGTGGAGACGGACATAGCACAAGCAGGTGCCTTTGGTACTCAAAATGTGGGGTCAGATCCATCTCAGGTAGTCCAGACCCCACCCGCGGAAGCAGAAATAGATATTATGGATCTCCCAATCGTCCCGTATACCCCATTGGAAGAGCATACCGTGTCCAGATGGAATGAATTTGTCTATGATAAGAAGAGGAAGGCTATGGTCCTTAAATCGGAAGAGAGAATAAAGAGACTCTTCCAGGAAGATATTGTTACTCACCAGGAGACCACAGTAATGCAGAACACAAATAAGGATCCTTTAGCTATGGCATCCGCCTCTGTAGAGACAGCAAGAGCAATGCTGGACAACATAGCTGATATAGTTAAAGAATTTGAGTCGACTAAGAGGAGAGTTCGCATGCTACAACATACCGTGTCCAATGAGCAAGCCTACAGGGATCTCGTGGTGAATAAGCATAATCGCCTATCCGTTGAGCACAAAGAACTGTCAGACAAGTATGACCAGCTAGAAGAAGAAAAGGAACAACTGGCAGGCCAGATGATGATGGTAGAAGCAGAAAAGAATGATGCAGAAGCCAGGGTGTCCCATCTAGAAGCAGACAAGCTAGCATTGGTTGAACAATTGGAGCAGGCAGAGAACAGAACGATAGATATATCCCCCTTCCATGAGCTGTCCTACAACATCCTGAAACAAATGCATGACACTCAGGAGCTAATCACTGATGAAGTATGCAAGCTCAAGGCCATGATGTTCAGATTAAAAGAAGTCAATATAGAGGCCAATAGGCTTAAAGCTAAATATACTCGGGTTAAGGCAAACGTCGTGAGCCAAATAGAATGGAGAGAAGGAAAGGTGGATTTCCCCAAGCATCTCCCATTCAAATATGTAGATGGCTTCAATGAAGACCTATCCCTTTTGGAGTTTTGCAGAAATTGTAGCATTAAGCTAATAGCCAAGAACCGAGGGACAGTGGATAAGAGCGACAGTCTGTATCAAAGAATCCATGAAGTGTACGACAAGTGCAAGTTGAGTTTCCCTCAGTCCCTTGATGATTTACCACGCAAAGAACAACGTTTGGCTGAGTTGAGGGAAGAGATGGTTATCCAAATTGAATATGTGAAGAAGATTGATGTCCTAGCCATTGATGACCTCCAACATTATATTGGAATGTCATCGATACACGGTCATCTGCTCAAAGAAATGCATCAAACTATAGTCACTGAAATTCAAAGTATTGGGACAGAGCTCGGTAAACATGTAACATCCCATAAAATCTTATTCCCCGCCTCGGTAAATGTAGTCATAAGGGACACTGGTGTGTGGTATAGTTACATTGCAGAAGAGGAGAAGAAAGCAGAAGCAGCAGCTGTAGCAGCAAACCCGGACTCTTCCCTCCCACCAGTAGCAGAAATTCCAGCTGGCTCGATTCCTCCTTCCCAAGTAGCAGCAGCAGCAACAGTGGGTCTGAGTGCCTCTCTTCCACCTGAAGCGCATGCCCAAGAGTGAAAGCGCTGATTTTAGAGCATTAATTCTATTTTTTGTATTATGGCTGCCAGATGTATAAAACGTAGAGTTAGAGGACAGCTGTCCTTTTCCTGTTAAATAATTTTCTGTAAAAGGGGAGGTCACATTTTGTCTATTTTTGGGGAAAAGTATGTAGGTGACAAGTGTAAAGGGCCAGGTGGCAGCCCAAAGGGCATTTTGTAACTTTATAAATAGAAGTCAGGAAGTAAGGATTCAGGACTTTTTGCAGGGAATTATTTTCTAGACTTATACGAGCTCCCTTGCACATGTTTTAAGAAAATAAAATCTTCTAATAAGAGCCTGGAGGGGACGTTTTGCATGAGAATGAAGATTGGATGCACTGTGGATTATTCCTGTGTCTACTATACTTTGCTGTGAGATCTTTATTACTGTCTTGAATTATTTCATTGTATTAAATGATCTTGCTGCTCTCTTTGCAAATGAATTCTCTCTCTTTCATGAGTAATGAATGTGTTATATTTAATCATAAGCTATCTTCTGATATCTTTTATCTTTGCTGTAGCTTTCTCTTTGAGATTTAATGGTTGTCTGTTTATTCTTTAAGATAATTCCTACAGCTCATTGCTCATACTTTAAATTTGCTCCTTGCAGGGATAGTTAGATTTGTTTCAATTTTAGACTTAGATCTGTTTTTCCAGTTTTTTTGCATTTAGATTAAATTCAGACTAGGAACTTGCATATCATTATAAAATATAAAATCAAAAGAACGGTGGATCGGGCCATAACCAGTATAGCTGGAACAAAACTCCAAACCCACGGTTGCCGGAACCGCTAACCGGACGGATTCCCTATACCAAACGGGAGATAATCTAATTGGGATAATCTCTCGGGGAGGATCCCTTTCTGATTGATGCTGTGATTTCCGGGGCATCAACAGCACCCTGGTGGAGGAAATGCTCACCAACTGGAACATGGATAAGGTTTCCATCATGGATACCAGGGCCAACATGGCTCATTTGGATGGGCTGCTCGTTTCTCTGAAGGACAGCCTAACTGATCAAAGATATTCTCTGTTTCCTCATCCTGCTCCCGCGATAGGTTATGGTCCAGCAGGTCCTATTGCTGGTTCAGGGGAGGGGTTAACTATTCATATTGAAGGCACTGCCACTGCTGTGACTGCTCAGGCTACATGCAACTCCTTACAAGTTTCCATCGGTATCATGGCCTCAAATGGAGTCATCCCTGCTCGTGGCCATAATTCCAGTCCTGATTCTCCAGCGACAGTGGTGGTGCAGGGTGCTTCCCCCCCGAGATATCCTTTCTTGTCCCCTCTACCATTGAAGTTTTGCATTACAAGCGCGTCCAGAAGGTTGAGGATGAGGCGGTTCTCCCTTGCAAAGATGAGCCCTTGCCTATCAACCTCCAGGCGCAGCGAAGGGAGGACGACTTATTTGGCTCCAGTTCCATTTCTGAGGAAATTCATGGCTCCAAGAATGCAAAAGCTAGCACCTGATGCGGTTCGGTATGAGCATAGCTCTCCTAGTTTTTGCGGTTAGCTTTTATGTTTAGTCTGTTTCTGTCTAGTCTATATCTACAGTCTCACTCTGTTTCTATCTTTCCTGATCGACTATCATGAGGTTTATGTTACTGGGCTTGTCCACGGAGACTCTTTTTGTAATATTGGTTCCATGAGAAACTTCAGACAGCTATATTCATACTCTCATGAGGATTGTAACTTTTTTTGTACCATAATATAATTTTACTATGAAGCTTACAAAAAAAAAAAATTGTGTTTCAATGTTTCCAAGTATATTGCTTGCATGTGCTGCAAATTTTGAAACACATCACCAGATACATGATATGATGTCCATAAATAATATGAGAATTTTCCAAGATAAATATACAAAAAAAATTACATCAATTTGTTGAAGTTGTTAAAATATACAAATCACTAAATGAATTGTTGTTTGTATAATCTAATGGTCATTTGAAGTTGAATGTCTTTAACCAACGCCCCAGTTTTGAATGAGGCCCGAGATGATTCAACAGAGAACACACCATTGTTTTTATACTTATTTCTTTCTCTCTTGTGAATCGTCAAATGTCTGACTAGTTGGCATTTTGAAGCAGTTTTCCTTGATATTATCTATTGAATGATATTATCCTTCATCTATAAACAATATGTCCGTTTTATATATATTATATCTCCATATTGGATAAGTACATCCTTGAACGATTTTTTGTACATGTGCAGTACTTCACCAACATTATAATATGCATACATTGAGGAATTATAAATAGTACTATGTTTACATTGCTCTCGACCCCAAATAAATACAAAGTATTCATTCTTCAACCATTCAAATATACCAAGGAATTTTTTAATTTCCATGTTTTCGAGTGAGGAAAACCATAGAGCAATGTCAAAATGTTCTCTAGCAACATTGATAATATCGAAGTTGAACATCCATGCATAATAGCGATAGCAATTATGGACAAAATGAGGTTGTTTGGAAAAATATTCAATGTTGGATAACATCTGAACTCCAAAGAGAAATCCCTCTAATCCCAGGACCAATAGTTTCTTTTGTGGTGATATCCATACTTTATACAAAAACTGTGACTATATATATAACCACAACAACAACACTTCATTCATGAAGTTAATGATCACAAACATGTAACTATAAATGAAGATTTTGATTTCCAAACATTAATACAAAAATCATCCAAAATTTCTCAGATTCAAATGATTTAATAAAAGCATCACACTGAACTAATAATACATTAGTTTCAGATGAAAATAGCAATGTCACCCAAAAAACAGAAAACACATTAGATGATTTAAAATCTCCATAGGTTACATCTAGTGTTTCCCGCTCTTGAAAGACGCAATGATAGGTCACATTTGATGGTTGTCACTCAATTAGAAGAAGGCATTGAAGGTTATGATATCAGTTGATTCGTGCATTTTACTAAAGCACTGCTAGAGTCGATGTACCAATTCACTATCTGTCCTAGCGGACGATGCAATAAAGGGCTTAGTACTCAAAATACAGTTTTCAATTGGATGTGCTTTCACACCATCACCCTCCAAAACAATCATTGATGTATTACTTTGCGAAGGTTTCATTGGGAACTCTTCCCACACTCTGTTAGGAATCCATTTCAACCCTTCTATTTACTTTGTCAGTATATTGTTGGTGGACGCATATGCTTTGTAAGTTGTCCCGTAGTATTTGTTTATCCATAGTTTGTCTTATTGTTGGATGCATATGATTTGTAAGTCGTCCCATAGTAATTGTTGATCCATAGTTTGTATTGGCCCATGGTTTGTATTGACACATGGTATTGACCCATGGTATTGGCGCCTAGACGTAGTATATAAGTTTGTGTTAAGACCAATGAAGGTACCGTGAAGTTATTTGTATTGAGCTTGCTCAAAGGAGGTTGCCCCCTCGAAGTGGCCCACGATCAATAAAAGTGATTATGAGTTAGTTTTGTTATTACCGCTACCTCGTGTATTTTCATTAATTAATTGTTGCAGGTTCTTCAGATCTAGTATCATAGCACTTTCTTGGGCTCGTTGGGTGAAATTTCTGCAAAAAAAAATTTCACATCTATTGCAGCTTCGGATCTGGGAATAATCCCTATCTGCTTAACTGTGGGAAGTACTTGGGCATAAGCCCTAAAAATCATTGTGAGGAGTAGGAACCCCAAAGTAGCTGGCCCATTGAGAGGACCTACTAGTGAAAAGGGCAACGACCCCTACCTGATTCACTAGTTACCACCCGTGAGGTAAACCAAGAGCTGTCGTTTGTGGAAAAGCGGTTATCAGTTTTACTTGAGCCATGGAGTGAGGGGTACTGCCCCAATACGTAAGCCGTCAGACATCATTGGTGGCCGAGTGAATCCCTTAAACCGATAGGAAGTCGAACATACCTGGGGTCCATATATATTTTCAGCTAAACTATTTCCGATCACTTCCGTGACATTGCAGATCCTTCTGTTGTCGATCACTTCCGCATCGTTGCAGATCCATTTTGAAAGCCGGTTCAAATCCATTCTAAAATTCGTCTCAGATCCAGCCGTTTCTGATCCATTCTGAGATGTTCCATATCCTGTTGTTTCTGATTCATTTCGAAATCCGTTTCAAATCCATTCTGGAAAAAAAAAAGGTATAAAATTATGTTTTTTCGCCATATCTCCCTTGTTTTAACTCTATTTTCCTTGAAACTTCACTGAAACCCCTGCAATCCCATTCTGCATATTTCATTCCTGAGGACCCTATCCCAAATTCCACTTCCCAAAGCCAGAAATCCCACATTTGTCTATTTTTAGGGTTTTCCATAACTTCTTCATTTTTCACCCACTCGCCTCCAAATTTTGCCACCGTATTCATTCCCTATTTCTGCTTCTTTGTCCCTCTTTGACAAAATTTTTCATTCTTTCACCCCGCTTCTGAAATCCCATTTTTTGCTTCCCTGTCCATCAGAAAGTGTCCAAAACCTAGTCAAACCCCAATTACCCCTCCGAGTTTTTCCCACATCCAAATTTCCCTTTACTAAATAAGCTTTTGTTTGTGTTTTTCTATCCATTCCCAAAAAAAAATCCTAGTTATGATTGTCATCCACACAGGAGCAAAAATCATGGAGGAAGCACTTGCAACCATCCAAACCAAACTCCAAGATTCGGATGAAAAATTTCTCAGCCTCCATCTTCAGCATTCAACCATGAACAATAACCGACAGCAAGAGTCTTCTGCAGCCAATGGGTTCTCTTCTTCCAGCAATTTCTGTGGTCCGAAGCTTGAATTTCCTTGCTTCAATGGTACTGATCCGACTGGATGGATCTATCGTGCATAACAGTATTCCAGTCTACATAATAATTTTGATGTCCAAAAAGTTCCACTTGCATCCTTTCATTTGGAACAAGAATCCCTTCAATGGTACCATTGGTACATTAAGGCTCATGACGAGCCAAAATGGACAAATTTTTGCCAACTCCTTTTGCAACGATTTGGTCCTAGTGCTTTTGATGAATTCACTGGAGCACTCACTAAACTTCGTCAAAGTGGCACTGTGAGAGAGTATCATACAGAATTTGAGAAACTAGCCAATCACACAGAAGGATTGTCTGTTGAATTCTACAGGAGTTGTTTTATCAGTGGTCTTAAGGATGAAATCCGGTCAGAGGTTAAATTGTTATGTCCCAACACAATGATGGAAATACTAGGGTTGGCTAAGTTGGCAGAAGACAAGATTGCAGCCCAACAACGGTCCGAAACCACTTTTTTTCCCTTTCGCAATATGGGTTCTCAACGACCTCCCATCCTGCCAGCTCCTTGACCAACTCCTATCAAGCATTTGTCTAAAACAGAGATGCAGGCACATAGAGAAAAAGGGATTTGTTATAATTGTGATGAGGAATTTAATCAAGGACATAGATGTGTTCAACAAAAGCTCTATCTCTTGGATATGGATTCTCCGCCTGCCTCTACAATTGGTGAAGAAACTCTAGATACAATGGATGATCAGGTCGACATTCAGAAGCCACCTATTGACCCCCCATCTCAGGATGAACAACCATAGATATATCTCCATGCTTTATCCGGCTTCACCACCCCCCAAACAATGTGGGTCAGGGGTTACTTAAAGAAGCTTCCTCTTATAATACTCATTGATTCTGGTAGCACTCATAACTTCATTTACCCTTGGATCGCCAAACATGCTGATTGTTTTGTCCATCATTGCTCCAACTTTGAAGTCATGGTTGCCAATGGGGGCACCTTACCTTGCAATTGGAAGTGTCACAATGTGCGTATATCTTTGGAAGATTATAACCTGTGCTCTGACATGTTTTCCTTGTCCCTAGGCGGATGTGATGTGGTTTTGGGCGTTCAATGGTTACGTACACTTGTCCCCATATTATGGGATTTTGCTGAACTTTGGATGCAGTTTTCAATCAATGGGAAAAAACACAAATTTAAGGGCTTACAAGAAGGGTCTCTCTGCATCATCAGTTCACATCACCTGGAAAAGATCCTTAAGAAGAATTCACATGGTGTCATCACTCAACTCCATTCCATTTAGATGCACCCATCAACAGTCTCCCCTACTTCCTTAGATAGATATGCAGGTGTCCTTGCTGAACCAGTGGGCTTTTCGCCTTCAAGAGACCTTTCCAAATAGAATTTAACCGCATCTACATATCAGCAGGAAATGATGGCTATTTTGCATGCAGTACAGAAGTGGCAGCCATACCTATTGGGGAATTATTTATGCATCAATTTCCACATTTAAAGCTTTGAGGACAAATCTTTTTCTAAGGGAGAGGGGATGTTAGGAACCCATGTCAACCCTTCTATTTACTTTGTCAGTGTATTGTTGGTGGATGCATATGCTTTGTAAGCCATCCCGTACTATTTGTTGATCCATAGTTTGTCTTATTTTTGTTGGACGCATATGCTTTGTAAGTCGTCCTGTAGTAATTGTTGAGCCATAGTTTGTATTGGCCCATGGTATTGGCGCCTAGACTTAGGATATAATTTTGTGTTGAGACCAATGAAGGTACCGTGAAGTTATTTGTATTAAGCTTGCTCAAAGGAGGTTGCCCCCTTGAAGTGGCCTACGATCAATAAAAGTGATTATGAGTTTTGTTATTACTGCTACCTCGTGTATTTTCATTAATTAATTGTTGCAAGTTCTTCACACACTCTCTCCATATTTGTTTGTGTATTTCCTTATTTATCATTGGTACATCTCTCTTGAAACCATAAAAACAAAATTTGGTCCCCATATGATTTTTCTGCACTACCTGACCTAGATTTTTTTGTAAACAATGACTTCTCCTCATTGACCCCACATTTAGATGACCAAATCCCAACATTGAATTTGGAAAGACATAGTCCCAAAAATTGTATCACATTTTTTCGTGACTCATATGAAGTTTCTTTGTGTTTAAATTCAAATTCACCAACAATACTTTCTTCTCCATTTTTTACTTTTTTGTCTCTATCTGTACTTTTTTTATTTCCCTTTTTTTCTCTTTTGGAGTCATTTTCTATGACTTTCTTGCAAAATAGAAAAACTTGCATTTCTAATATCAATAACGTTTTTGTATGGGGAGATACATATAAATATTGCTTGTCATGATATATTTCGGAATAATTATTTTTTACCAATTTAGGTAGAAAATAATCTTTGTCTCTTACCTATCAATGACCAACCAACATTTGAGTGGTGAGTAACATTCCTGGAGATACCGTGTTTTCCACCAATCCCTCTCCTGGTTCATTATTATCCAAGGATCCCATCTCCAATGTGATTTGTTGGATAATATCCACAAACATTGTCGATCCCAGCTCTCATTGTGGATGGTCCACATGTTCAAAAGCAATCCAATCATCTTGACCTGGAAATTTGTAGGTATACATTTTATATAACTTTTTGCAAGTATTCAAGGTCACTATCCCCGTTCATAATTTAGTTAATTTAACCAGGATCTTTGAAAAATATTTTTTTACCTTCTTGTCCATCTTGTCTACCAGTTTGGTAGTTCTTTATGGATTCTCCATCACATTCAATGTCTTCATCAGATACTATAATTTTATTGGATGATATCTAAGTGTTCTCTTTATTTAAATTTGTAGTAGAATAGGAATTTGAAGAAGTTATTGAACATAACCGACCGAGAAAAGTAAAATACAATGAAATAAGACATCTCAAAATGTTAATACAAATACCTTGGTTATATCCAATTCATGATAGAAATTGTTCATAAATAGCTCTTGATGTACTGTCTCCACAATAGAAATAATTATTCTATCTGGCGACTTGATCAACAAATGAATAACTCTACCTCCTGTATACAATGAAAGAATTGTACCTCGAGAAGAGACCAGTCTGGAAACCATGTGATCCCAGAATTCTTGTCCTTTCTTTTTCAAAAACATGGCTTCTCGAACTATCATTGGTAACCTTGGAAAAAGGTAAATCAATCATTGGTAAGTTCTCATCCTTCCAATCCATGTCCATTTGAAAAGTAGACAAATTATTCTCATCCCATCCAAGACTGTATAATAGAGAATCCTATAAATAAGTTCTTTGAGAAATATCTATAAACTCCCTTGGTAAGATTCTGCATTACCAATTTTTTTTATTCTTGTTGAAATGTGTGAAAGCTTTAGAAACCATACATGAGTTTTCCATATCAACTAAAAAAATAAAGTACATGACGTTTCATTTGATTCTAAGTAGTACAACAACGGAAGCATATTTCCTTTTGTCCAAGCACTAGCACAATTACACATATCAACAATATCAAGTTCACAGCTGATTGCCACACCAAAAAATGCAATGGATCTTAGTGTGTTGACCAAATATGCAAGATAACAACATAGACAAGCAAATTGTGAACTATCTTTGATGGAGTCAATGGACATACCCATCCCCTCTTTATTGATATATATGTTCAATATTTTCTCAGGATCCTTTGGTATTTTGTTACCATTATCCTCTTCTGATTCTTTCTTTCTCTTTTTTTCAGGAGATTTTGCTTGCTTATCAGAGCATAAAATACTGCACAGTTGCTGGAGATGTTTTGGAGAAATTTTATACATTTCAATGACATTATCGTCAGTGATAATCTGTGAACGAAAATTCTGAACATCATGAACTTTGAAATATTCATAGATTGAATGACTGGTTGACCTCTCGTCCTTGATTCGCTTGCAATATTGATATAAAGTATTTGTGCAAACATTTTTGTCGACTGATGTGCTCAACCAAACTGATATTTTGACTATATTGTCCACCACAATGGTTAATTTATCTTCATCAAGATCATGCAATGGTACAAAAAAATTGGATCCATGATTTTTTATTTTATTTTGAACAAAATCAACCTGAGTGATGCTCTTGGGTGAGCATGGCAAGGAACCACTTTTGTAAAGCTTGAATACATACATCCATTTTCTCCACGGCCGATCTGATTTCAAAACAAGAGTTAGCTTGTATTTAAATTTTTCCTTTGTTTGAACAACAAAGATCTCCATACATTCACCTTGGAAATCCTGCAAACATATAAAATTAAAGATAATATTTAATTACTAATTTCAGAACACAGTCATCAATATACGTACTTTGATTGATAAGAAGAAAAAATCTATACCTTCCAATCATCATTGGATGTGTTTCCCTTTCCCGGGTGGGATGGCCTACCGCATGATATCCATTTCTCCCTTTCTTTTACAACTTGAGAAATGAATGGAGTGTCTACAAATTCCTTTTTTGATAAAAATTTTGTTTGCATAATTTGTTGATAATGTTTTGAGGAACATATTTATGTAGAAGACGAGTTTTTCAATGATGATACCTTGAGTGGACCGATTGATATTTATCAATTTCAATGATTTTTTTCTTCTATGAAATAGTATGCCGCTCATCCAATATATAGAAATTTATTGAAGGAAAAATAATTTCCTCTTCATTTCTAGGAATGAATCCCAACTTGGTCTCCTTATCGAAATTCAATAGAATAACATCTCTCAATTTTGTTGTAAAAATTGAGACAAGAGATAAAACCATCTTTTCCACGACCTCCTCATCAACTTTTCAATATTGCAAATGTGGAGGCGCAATAACACATCTTGTTACATCAATAGAAATTTTTTTATGATTGAACAAAAAGTATTTGATCTGTTCTTGTTGAACTTCTTTTGAGCTTTCGAAGATCTTAGTCGCGTTTTGCATCATCACTTTAGAAGGACCTTCTTTGAGTGCTTGGAAGGAAGATTTGGTCACATATTTTTCAATATGGTTGAGAAATGATCTTCTAAGGTACAAAAGAATTTTTTAATGGTCTAAATTTTTCAACTTTTTTTCAATATTCATGTAATGCAATCTAGACGAGGTTTTCGTAGGCATGATTATTTTCTTTCATATCGACAAAATTCCTTTCTTCAAAGATGACGCGGTATTAATTCCGGACCGATTATAAACATCATATGAGGGAAAAACCCACCCTTGCTTCACACAGGTAACCGGATTTGAATAGGGACCACTTCTCATTAGATATAGTCGAAAATTATAAACCATATGATCAGTTTGTAGAAGGAAATACCGGTCTCTCTCGATCACTTCAACTTGAACACGTAATAAATCATCAGAAATGGGATCTGCAGATGTCAACATTCCAGCTCGAGTTGGAACTCCTTCGTCATCCAAGAAGAATAGATATAAAATTGGGTACAAATTATCTAGTTCATCCATATCAACATATCATCCATGCTTGAATAAACCAAGGTAGTGATATTTTAACAAATCAAGGAATGAGATTTCCTTGTATCGACTAAGGCTCAGCAACGGAGACATATTTTATTTGCAAAACAGTAAATATTGTGTAGTTAATATAAGAATTCATACAATGTTTATAATTGTCAATTAGTGTTTGTATATTAGATGTATACTTGCAAATGTTCAGGTGAATGATCGATGGAGAAGGAATGACCGCTCCTTTCCAAAATCAATTGATTGATTAAGAACAAATTTGCTAGGATTATCCATGATAGATCGAATGTACATTTTAATAGTCATTTGAGAAAGAATCGATCATAGAATGAGCAATCATTATTTCATATTAACTGTCATTTTAATTTGGTATTTGTGCTAGAAATAAATAGATCGAGAATATTACAGGAAGTCACATTTCAATCAAGTGCTACTCCTTACCATTTAAATGGATCTTTATTGTGGTTTGTAGAAAATGGATCGATGCAAGAAGGAGCATTTATTCCTTTCTCAAAGATACTTATGTCAAAGTTATCTAGATAGAATATCTCCATGATATTATTTATATTTGGAGAATATATGATGGGGCATCTGATCCTTCTTGGGTTTTCTTTTACTAATAGTTCTATAATACAGAAAGGGCCATTCGATCCTTCTTGGGTTCACTATTCTGGATATAGGTGAATTGTTGGATGACCATTCAAAGCTTCAATAGTTTTACAATTCTCTAATAAACGAAGGGGAGAATGATCCTTTCACTCCATGATATTCTTGATATTTGGAGGATATAGGAAGGGGCTCCCGATATTTTTTTTGTTTACTATTCCTAATAATCATAGAATACAAAAAGGGTCATCCATTCATTATTGTGTTCACCATTCTATATATAGATGAATTGTAGGCCTAAACTTTGTAGGTTGAATATCTTTACATTTATATCATAACTGAAGTGGAGGTTGACCCTTCTTGTGCTCAGTACTCTTCCAGTGTTCACCATTCTGAATAAAGATGGATTATTGGCCTAGCCTTCGTAGGTTGAATATTTTTACATTTTTCTCATAAATGAAGAGGCGACCGACCCTTCTTGTGCTCAGTATTCTTTTCGTAATAGTTATATAATACAAGAATGGTCAGTCGTTCCTTCTTGTTTTAACCATTATGGATATAGATGAATTGTTGGATGACCATTCATAGCTACGATGGTTTTACAATTAAGTCTACTAAAAGAATGGGTGGTCATTCCTTTCGCTCCATGATATTCTTGATATTTGGAGGAGAGAAGAAGGGGCACCCGATCCTTCTTGTGTTTACTACTCCTACTAATCCTACAATATAGGAAGGGTCGGTCGTTCATTCTTGTGTTCACCATACTAGATATAGATGAATTTTCGACCTATCCTTCGTAGATTAAATAGTTTTACATTTCTCTCATAAATGAAGGGTCGGCCGACCCTTCTTGTGCTCAATATTATTCTAGTGTTCACCATTCTGGATATACATGAATTGTTGGCCTAGTATTCATAGGTTGAATATTTTTACATTTATCTCATAATTGAAGTGGCGACCAAGCCTTCATTTGCTCAGTATTATTTTCATAATAGTTCTATCGTACAAGAAGGGTCAGTCGTTCCTACTTGTGTCCACCATTCTAGATATAGGTGAATTGATGGATGATTATTCGTAGATTCAACAATTTTACAATTCTATATTAAACGAAGGGGTGGCCGATCCTTTCTCTCTATGATATTATTTATATTTGGAGGATATAAGAAGGGGTTCCCAATCCTTCTAGTGTTTACTATTTATACTAATCCTACAATATAGGAATGGTCGATCATTCATTCTTTTGTTCACCATTCGGGATATAGATGAATTGTCGGCCTAGAATTCGTAGATTAAATATTTTTATATTTCTCTCATAAATGAAGGGTCAGGCGACCCTTCTTGTGCTCAATATTCGTCCATTTTTTTACCATTCTGGATGTACATGAATTGAAGACCTAACCTTCGTAGGTTGAATATTTTTATAATTCTCTCATAAATGAAGGGGTGACCAACCCTTTTTCCGCCTAGTATTATTTTCATAATAGTTCTATAATGCAAGAAGGGTTGGTCGATCCTTATTTTTTTCACTATTTTGGATATAGGTGAATTGATGGATATAAGTGTTCATAATTCTCTACTAAACAAAGGGGCCTTCGATCCTTTATATCCATGATATTATTAATATTTCGAGGATATAAGAAGGGGTGCCTGATCATTCTGTTGTTTACTATTCCTACTAATATTACAATAAAACTTCAGGTTCAGTCGTTCATTCTTATGTTTTATCTCATAAATGAATGGTCGTCCAACCCTTCTTGTAAAAAATCAGAAGTCCAGACAAACATTTTTTATATGTTATAACTTAGCCAATATCTCGATTCCTACTATTTACTGCGGAAGTTGGAAGTCGGGAATTGTCGGCCTAGCCTTCATAGATTATATATTTTTACATTTCTCTCATAAATGAAGGGTCGGACGACCCTTCTTGTGCTTAGTATTCTTCCAGTGTTCACCATTATAGATATACATGAATTGATGACCTAGCCTTTGTAGGTTAAATATTTTTACAATTCTCTCATAAATGAAGGGGATACCGACCCTTCTTTTGCCCAATAATCTTTTCATAATAGTTCTATACTGAAAGAAGGGTCGGTCGATCCTTCTTATGTTAACCATTCTAGATATAGGTGAATTGCTATATATAGGTGAATTGCTAGATATAGGTGTTCAAAATTCTATACTAAATGATGGGACAACCGATCCTTTCTCTCCATGATATTCTTGATATTTTGTGGATATAAGAAGGAGTACTTGATCCTTCTAGTGTTTACTATTCTTACTAATCCTACAATATAGGAAGGATCGACCATTCATTTTTTTGTTTTCTCTCAGAAATGAAGGGTCGGTCGACCCTTCTTGTCGGAATTCGGAAGACAAGAAACACATTTTTTATATGTTATAACTTATCCGATGTACCGATCCCTACTATTTACTGCGGAAGTCGGAAGTCGAGAATTGTCTTCCTAGCCTTCGTAGATTAAATATTTTTACATTTTTGTCATAAATGAAGGGTCGACTGACCATTCTTGTGCTCAATATTCTTCCAGTGTTCACCATTCTAGATATATATGAGATGACGACCTAGCCTTCGTAGGTTGAATATTTTTACAATTTTCACATAAATGAAGGGGAGATCAACCCTTCTTCTGCCCAATATTCTTTTCATAATAGTTCTATATTGCAAGAAGGTTCGATTGATCCTTCCTGTCTTCATCATTTTGGATATAGGTGAATTGTTGAATATAGGTGTTCACAATTCTCTACTAAACATAGGGGCGACCGATCCTTTCTCTCCATGATATTATTGATATTTTGAGGATATAAGAAGGGGTGCCCGATCCTTCTGGAGTTTAATATTACTACTAATCCTACAATACAGGAAGGTTCAGTTGTTCATTCTTCTAATGTCTCTAAAAAATGAAGGGGCAACCGACCTTTCTTGTCGGAAGTCAGAATTTGGGAAACAAATTTTTTATATGTTGATGTCTTGATCCCTACTATTTACTGTAGAAGTTGGGGAAGTAATATTTTTATTTTATTTTACAAAGATCGAGAAAGTTATACAAAGCTCACCAATTTCCACCCAACACACTCAATTGGTTGTCCCCATTACCAATCCAGTTACTTCTCAATCAGTGCCCTCAGTCATTGTCCTCGACCCACCTTCTTCCACTACTAAGGTTGTCGTATATTTTGGGGAATATGCAGGTGTGTCTCTTGATGATTATTTTTGGAGCAGAAATGAGAAAGTAGATGTTAAGAGAGGATCTAAAAGGTCCAGGGAAGGAACAGTTGTTCAAGGCACTGTTCCTAACCAAATCATTTGTAAGGGCATCACATATATAAAGAGATACGTTGTGGAGACATCAGCTACCATGGGAGCCTTTGTTGGGGGATCAATTTGACACAGTTACCTCACTCAATAAGGAAATTGATGAGAGAGAAGCCAAGATGAAGGATTTGCAAAAGGAGAAAAATGATTAGGAACACTAGTACCAAACTCAATTGCAGGAAATGCAAGTTCAATATGATTCTCAAATGTAGGATTTGAAGAAGGAGAGTGAATATTTAAATAAACAAGTGCAAATGGTTAATGGAGAAGCTAACAGGTATTCCAAAGAATTGTAGACTGTGAAGAAACAACTTCAAAGGGGTTCAAGTTCAAACTGATAGTTCTTCATTTTCTAATTTAACAGAAGATGAGTTCAAAGAATTTGCATTCGGAATCAATGGTGATTATAACAAACTTCTTGTTGATTTGTTTGAAGGCCTAAACCAGATCCATGATGATTTTTAGTGCATTAGAGCATCAATCTGACATTATGTACGATCATATTTAGGACATGAAAGTTGCTTCTAATGCATATGATGAAGTTATGGATTGGTAGAGGTTTATTAAATACAAACCAGAAGGAATCCCATTTTTTGATAATGTAAAAATTATAAGGACTCACATTTATATTTAGTCTTTGGAAAACATTTGTGAAGTGGTTGAATCCATGATTGATGAAGAACAAAAGGCCCATAGAATACAATGGTTTACTTCAGATAATTTGTTGGAGCAAATTAAGTTTCATGTCATGGATCAATTAGCTTATGCATTTCCAACAAAACTCATGATTGCTGAGGTGGAGAAAAGGCATGCACATTCCAAGGAACATATCGAGCAGCTAAAACAAATTCAACTCAAAGACATCAAAGAATTAATTGAGTTTTCGACTTCTTTGGGATTGAAGGTTAACACATTTTTGCAATATTGGAGCAAAGTCAAGAGAAAGAAGGTTGAGGCTTTTCTATGTAAAGCTCAGTTACAATTGCAACATGCAAAATACCATGATATTGATGATTTGTTAGATGTATTTTCCAAGTGGAAGGCTTCCCTATCTCAATCTTAGCATGAATCTTTGTATGATACCTTATTTCATGGGATAAGATCTTCTTTAAGAAGAATAAATCTTATGTAATAAGGGGGAACCACTAGGAAGAAGAGACAAGAGCATTCTGTTGTACCAAGGGTTTTGTAATATTTTGCAGACTCTGATAAATACAATAATATTTTGTATTATTGTTTTATCATGCCTTCCTTTTATCAGGATCTGGGGGGTTTTCTATTCATCTGTTGCACAAATTTGTTCCTGATAGGATGGTCGTACAGGAGGTTTCCCATCAGACAACAGCTGATGGGATATATGGAAAATGCACCACTATGAAAAGGAAGGCCTGGCCAAGGTTTCCATTATACATTGGTCAGTTTGTAATTCAAAACTATGTCCATGCTATGCTTTTAGAAATTAAATTAAATGAACTCGAACTAGGAAAATGAGTAAAAAGGATGCATGAAACCAAAGGAATAATTGCATATCATTTCACATGGGCTCATTTGAAAATCCCTTATGTGCATGACAACCATCCTGGTGACTCCATCTATATGAAGCCCAACAATTTTGAGGAAGTGCTGACAAGCATTAATGATCCCGGTGAAAGGAATTTTCTCCATGAGGCTCATATTCAACAGAAAACCAGAATACATATGGAAAGGAATCATATATTCCAAACTCAAGTGAAATCCTTGAGGGATGCCATGGAGATTGATGTAGGCTCTTATAAGTCAAAGGAACAGACTACTACAACATCAGGTGACAAGGGGAAAAAACCTATCATAGCAGTGTGAAATTAATCACACCAGATCTAATGAACAAGTAAATCAATCATAATAGATGAATCTCAGAAAATATGGTGTAAACTATGCAAAAGGCATGCAGCAATGCTCTATTGAGCTCAAAATGCTAGAATACAATACAATACAGTAATAATGATTGATCAATTCGAACTAACCAAGGAGTTCATTCGAATATACTGCATGGAATAGCTTGGCTCCAACTAGGAGTCCTCATCATTAGATCAATGGAGTCATCAATGCACAAGTAGCGGTCAACTAGGTGTCAAACTGAGTCTAACTGAGTTTGGTAGGTGTAACTAGCACATGTAGGAACTAACTGAATGAAGGAGGCTCAGTGGAGGGCACATGAGGAGATAACTGGAGTCAGAATAGGCAGTCTAGTCTCACTGGAGTTCCAACGGAGTGATACAAGCAGTTAGGAGTCAATCTAGCCTTAAATCAAGGAAAGACAACTAGCTAACTGAAGTGAACTGAGTGGTAGGTGAAGAAGGGCACCTTTCTCAAGTTGTAGGTGAGAAGTGGGTGCCTTCCTGACTAGGAGGGTTAAAACTATATGGAAAGAAGCTCCCGAGTGCTGGTAGACTGGGGACTAGGTGCTGGAGGTATCAAACTGGTGACTGGGATGCATGCAAAGTACATAACTGAATGATAAGATATCCTAACACCCCCCCTCAAGCTATACTATGATGTAAAAAATAATAACTGAATAGGGCCCTGGTTACTGAGACCAAAGGTCACCTAGATACAATAATCCAAAAAATGCTAGAAATAAATCTAAGAGAGGAAAGAGGGAAAACCCAATGGGAAGAAAGCCCCCCCTCAAGTTGAACATAGAAGGATTTAATCTGTCTCCACCATGATGGAACTCACCCCCAACAGTGAATGGAGGTAAGATAACTTCTTCTCAGTGAATCTCTTGGTGAATATGTCTGCAATTTGCTCGTCGGTAGGGCAATATTGCAAAACATTGGTTATGTCATGCACCAACTCTCGGATGTAGTGCATGCGGATCTCGATGTGCTTAGTCCTTTGTCTCTGAACTGGATCTGTCGAGATCTTGATATCACTTTGATTGTCACAAAAAATGACAGTCGAAGTAGTACTACCAATATCAAACTCTGACAAAATACCCTGCAACCAAGCTGCCTGAATGTAAGCATTGACTGCTCCTTGATACTCCGCCTCTGCTGAAGATAATGCAATGGCCACCTGCTTTTTGATTGACCAGAAAATAGGCCCATTTCCAATCATTAAAACATAAACGGAAGTGGAATTCTGATCAATACTATCACCCGCCCAATCTGAATCTGTATACCCAATCAAATCTAGCTCACAATCTGCAGCATAGTGTATGCCAAAGTGTTGAGTACCCTGCACATAGTGTAAGATCCTCTTGGCTGCCCACCAATGGAGCTCATGGGGCTGTTGCATATATCTTGATATAGCACTCATGGCATAATATATATCAGGCCTTGAGTGTGTCAAGTATAGTAGAGAACTGATCAACTGTCGATACAATGTAGAATCTACAAGCGGTGTAGAATCTCCCTCCTCAAGACTGATTCCTGAGAGGAATGGGAAAGGGGATTCCTTACATTCTGACATGTTGAACTTGTTTAACAGGTCTGAAATGTGTTTTTGCTAAGATATGGTGATCCCATCAAAATTTTGTGCAATCTCAAGCCCCAAAAATTGTTTTAGCAAGCCCAAATCGCTCATGTCAAAAGCTAGATTTAAAGCGGTTTTTAACTTGTCAATTGAACTGAGAGTGCTACCAGTTATCAGAATATCATCAACATAAAGAACTATAATCAGAAAATTACCTTCAATTTTTTGTATGCACACATTTGGATCTGAATTTCACCTTCTGAATTTTTGCGAGAGAAGGAATGAGTCCATCTTAGCATACCAAGCTCTTGGGGCCTGTTTTAAGCCATACAATGACTTCCTCAATCTGCATACTAACTTTGGATATGATATATATCCTTATGGATGCTTCATATATATTTCTTCTTTCATATCTCCATGGAGAAATGCACTCTTCACATCCATAGGGTGCACTTCCCAGTGCTTGGATGCGGAAACAGCTAAAACAAGACAGATCGAATCCATCTTTGCAAATGTTGCAAAGGTCTTAGTGTAGTCCACTCCTTGGACTTGGGAGAAACATTTGGAAACCAACTGTGATTTGTACTTGCAGGTTGAGCCATTAGAAGCAACCTTTGTGCGGTAGACCCATTTACATTGGACTAATTTCCTCCCAGGTGGAAGAGAAACTAGCTCCCATGTAGCATTCTTTTGAAGAGAACTATACTCTTCATCCATGGCGGTTTGCCATCTCAGATCTCAGTGGGAATGATAATATGATTTAGGATCTGAACCTATCAGCAAAAAGAATTTATCAGATAGCAAAGGATCAGAGAAATAAAGAGCCATACCTTCTCTTTGAAAGTTTGCTTGAGTCCTCCTTGGATCGACAGGATTTCCAATGTTTTGACCAGCAGAATTGAGTCTATTTTGGGCCCACTTTGGAAAGTGTTGGGGTACAAATGGATCAGAATATGAACCTGATATATCATGTTCATTAAAGTCTGATAAAATATCAAAAATATCAGAACCAATACTTTCATCATCTTCTTCAAATTCTTCATCTTGTGGAGGTGGCAAATTGACAGTTTCTTCCTCGACTAGTTCTAGATTTTGAAGCGGTTCTTCAAATCGAACACTTCTCGCAATGAATATATTTTTGGATCTGATATCCATGAGTTTTTAGGCCTTTTATTCTTCAGCATATCCCAATAGGATGCATTCAACATTTTGTGTATCTAAATATATTCTCTTTTTCGATGGAATTCTAGCCCAAGCAGTTGAGCCAAAAACACGGAAATTTGACACATCAGGTTTGTGACCTGTCTAAGCTTCGAAAGGTGTAATATCGGTCAAAGATGAATGTGGAACCCTATTTTGAATGTATTCATCAACATTCATGGCCTCATCCCAAAGTTTTTCAGTCAAACCTTTTGATTCAATTATACAGGTTGCCATCTCTTTCAGTGATCTGTTATTCCTTTACGCTACACCGTTCATCTGTGGTGTGTAGGGAACTGTGTGCTGGATCTGAATGCCACTTTCAGAAAAAAGTTGCAGCATCTATGATTTTATATATTCACCTCCATTATCATATCTAAGAGCCTTTATCTTCCTCTCGATGGTAGTCTTAACATAAGCCTTAAAAACTTGAATTTTTCTAGTACTTCTGACTTGTTTTTGAGAAAGAAAACCCATGTAAATATGGAGAAGTCGTCGATGAATGTCAAAACATACCTTGAGCCATTCATGTATATTTGTGGTAGAAGACCACTGATATCGGAATGTATCAACCCTAAAATGCAAGAAGCTCTGCTAGCTTTGCCCCGATCAAATTTGTGCTCGGGGTGCTTCCCAATGATGCAACCTTTGCATATTCCCTTCGAGGATTTGATCGTCAGAAGGCCATCAACCATGGAATTTTTCTGTAGCAGCTGAAAATATTTATAATTTAGGTTTCCAAACCTCTCATGCCATATCCTACTAACCTCATTGCCATGAGTTAGAAGAGCGGTGGGCTTGTCATGCGACAAAAAGTGTGAAAATTCATATGCTTTTGAAGCATGATTTGCTTTTCCGACCGCAATAATTCTTCCACTTTAAATATCAGAAATTTCAACTTTGTTAGGGAAGAATACAACTTTCTTTGATGAACTAGTGTGTGTCATCTGATAAACAGAAAGAAGATTCAAAGCTAAGGAAGGAACATAGAGAACATTGTGAAAACTGCCATGCTCTAAAAGAATGGTTCCTTTTCCCTTTGAAGAGAACTGAGATTCATCTCCCATGTGGATGGGGATGGTTCTATTTGGATCAAAGTCTGATAGAGAATCTTTATTTGCATCCATGTGGTTCGAAGCTCCATAATCAATGAGTAGAGTGGAGGAATTCGAAACAGTTTCCATGATTGCATGACCTCTTTCGGGATGATCACTTTTGTCCTTCTTCCTTGCATCGTCGGGAAGGGTTATGTTGTTTTCTCCAAGAGAAGGGCCATCTGATATATGGTCTTCTTCATGCATGAGCTTTCAGGATGATATCCCTTGCTGCAATAAGAACATTTAGATTTCTCTTTGCCCCCTTTCACTTTTTGCTTATTTCTTGAACCGGATGGCTCATCCGCTTGCTTGTTTTTCTCTCTTTGCTTGGAAGGTTCGAATTTTGGCTTCTCTTTATTTTGATTCCCTTTTCCATTCGTAGATTTGGACCCTCCAACAAAAAGGGCTTGATATTTGGAGCATATGGACCCCATTTGAACAAGCTTATCATGCTCCTTTGTGAGAGATTCAATGAATGCATTTAAGGTAGGCATTTTCCAATTCAGGGTTGTGAGCTTCCCGGAATTGAATGTAGAGACAAATACCAAATAATATTTTCCAAGTTTTTATAGAATAGAAAGAATCAATTATTTATCTTCCTTTAAAACTCCACTTTGCTTCAATAGCAATACCAAGTGCTTGAATTTGGTGAAGAAATCATTGATGGTCTCGAAATTTTCAGGATTCAAGGGAATCAATTCATTTTCCAATTGAAAAGACCGCATATCATCTTGCTTTCCAAAGAGATTTTCGAGTTTCTCCCATAATTCCTTTGGAGTAGTCAATCCACTGAGGTGAAAGTGAAGATCCTTGGAAATATTGAGGCAAAGAAGACCATATGCTTCATCCAATTTGTTGAAGTGCTTGGATTTCTCAATGAGTGTATTTGGCTCAACTTCGAGGCCCATGGTGACTCTGTAGTACCCTTTAGAGCGCAACATAATATCCATGTCTTTCTTCCATTCAAAATAATTGAAGGGAGTGAGAAGCTTTGAAGAAGAAGAATCCATCTCAATGATAGCGAATGCTAATGGAGGAGTTATAAAACCTGCAAATCACAATAAAACAAGAATAACGAGGTCGAACAATCCACCCGTTTTAGAGTTGCATCACACATGGCATAGGAGATCAAGCAATCTTGATGATCCAATGATCTATATCCAGGAATTCTGTGGAAAACTCACAGCTTCTGGAGTGGATTGGAGAGAAATTTCAGTCATGCATGCACATGAGCATGCCACAACTGCTGGATTTTTGAGCAAAAATCACTCAATCTTCATGTAGAACAGCTGCAGAAAATAAATCTTGTCCCTGCCATGTCTCTCATACCATGTGAAATTAAGCACAACAGATCTAATGAACAAGTAAATCAATCACAATAGATGAAACTCAGAAAATATGGTGTAAACTGTGCAAAAGTCTTGCAGCAGTGCTCTATTGAAATCAGAATGCTAGAATACAATACAATACAGTAACAATGACTGATCAATTTGAATTAACCAAGGAGTTCATTCGAATATACTGCATGGAATAGCTTGGCTCCAACTAGGAGTCCTCATCATTAGATGAGTGGAGTCATCAATGCACAAGTAATGGTCAACCAAGTGTCAAACTGAGTCTAACTAAGTGTGGTAGGTGTAACTGGAACATGTAGGCACTAATTGAATGAAGGAGTCTCAGTGGAGGGCACATGAGGAGATAACTGGAGTCAGAATAGGCAGTCTAGTCTCACTAGAGGTCCAACGGAGTGATACAAGCAGTTAGGAGTCAATCTAGCCTTAAATCAAGGAAAGACAACTAGCTAATTGAAGTGAACTGAGTGGTAGGTGAAGAAGGTCTCCTTTCTCAAGTGGTAGGTGAGAAGTGGGCGCCTTCTTGACTAGGAGGGCTAAAACTGTATGGAAAGAAGCTCATGGGTGCTGGCAGACTGGGGACTAGGTGCTGTAGGCATCAAACTAGTGACTAGGATGCATGCGGATGCATGCATGCAAAGTACATAATTGAATGATGAGATATCCTAACAAGCAGATCATCCCCAACACAAATTACAGAAATTGAACATTTTGGGACAAAGGGCCGAGGCACTCAAAGGTAAATCCTGTGTTTCTTCCTAGACTGTTTTCTCCATTTCCACTTCTTTTGACCCTATATGCATATAAAGGTTAATAAATTAGAGTCTACATCCATCACAACAATCACCATAATGGATAAAACAAATCCCATTATCATCAACCTAGACCAAGAGTTACCTAAGGACACGTTCCATTCCACTTAGATCTCACAATATTTCCCATTCCTTTCCTCTATGGTTTCTACTATAGTTGATGATATTCCCCCACCAAGTACTAAGGTTTTAGCCAGTCATATTTCACACTCTCTGTCTACTCCCAGTACAATTGTACATACCCATCAAGATCCTTTCCCACATATTTTACCACACCAGGATACCATGAATGTAACTGATTCTTTGCTCATCTCTTCAACTATGTCAACTGTACAAACTCAGTCATACCAAACATCCATTGATATCCAATCATCTAATTCATTGTCCTCTGTTCCTACCACCATTTTCCTTACTCAGTCAATTATGCCTCAGCAAACTAAAATTATAAAAACTTCAGGTTTTTCAGAGATATCAGAGAGCTTGTCACAAGTCCCTCCTTCTTCAGTAATCCTACCACTCCCTCTGCCTAATCCAAGTGCTCTCATGCCATATTTTTCTCAAGAATCAACAGATTTTGGAGAGGATATTGTAGTTTCCCTTGGAAATTATTGTTTCAACATATAACATAAAGCAGTCATCAGAAGAGGAACTAAAAGGCCAAGGGAGGGAGAAATCAATCCCGGGCGTATGGAAAACTAGATCATTTGGAAACATGACACATCTGATTTTAGAAAAGAATCCATTGAGACATCAACAATTATGGGATCCTTTGATGGGGCAAATCATGAAACTATCTCAACTTTAAATCAGATGATAGATCAAGAAAAGGGTAGGTGCAAATATTTAGAGCAAGAAAAGGAGGTTTTGAAGGATGATTTATTTTAAGAAATCGGCTGATTTCTTTTAAGAAATCAGTGAATTGAAAGAAAATTTCGAGAAACAAATTGTAGAACATCAGAGACAGTGCCAGTTGCTCTTGGAGTAGAAGAAAGAACAAGAATACAAGCTCTATCATCAGTCCGAGGATATTAAATCTATAAAATAACAGTTGGAGCTTTTGAAAGCTCAACCCACATGTTCAAAATTCTGCAAATCTACTGCAAAAGAATTCAAAACTTTGTCCATTTCTGCTAATGAAGAATTCATACAATCTCATAAGCTCTTCTTCGAAGGCACGAACCAAATTCAGGATGATTTCAATGCATTTGAGAATTTGTCATACTCAGTTGAAGATCACTTACATCAATCAAATCGAAGTTTGAATTCTCTTCCACTGGAATTGTCAATATATTATGGTCCTCCTCTCATCTCCCAAATCTGAAAAAGGTCATGATATATGATTGAATTTGATAAGACAACTCATAAGTAGCAAATTTGTGGCATCCCCCTACATCAATTCAAAGCTATGCAACACATGGATATAGGTGGTCTGCATAAATGTAGAGATATACAAGGTTCAACATTCCTTCATGTTATACTATTGGGGAAGAGGTGGATTGCCTAGCAATATTGTAGAACTTTCTTCCTACGGATAAAAAGAAGTCCTCTTGGGATTGAAAAAGGCCCAAGCTAGTTTCCTAACCAATATAGAAATAAAACAAATGGAACCCTAGACTTTTATATTAAGCATGCACAAGCATTGGAACATGAAAATGAAGGAGAAGAGATAGATGGCTTGCCTCTAACCTGAAAATTGTCCTAGCTCCAGTTCCAAGCTTGACGTCCAAAGCTCTTGAACCTGCAACATTAGATGGGAAACCAACCTTCCAAACACAAGTGCATCAACAAGATCTAATATAACATATCATATATCAATAAAAGAAACATGACATGGGAGAATAGGCCAAGTTATTATTAAGAAAGATGAACGTAGCCATACAAAATGCTATAACTGATATCCAAAGCAACAACACCTTCTTCCAAGCTCTCCTTCATCACCCTTGCAAGACTCTTAAGATCAAGATGACCTCCTCATGAGTGTTCTCCAAGAATTATAGGACCATAGTTTTGGTGTTTCCAAGAACACCCCTTAGCTCATGGATGGATCTCTTTAAGTATGATTTGGGAGGCCAACCACTAAGAGGAGATTATGGATCTAAGTGAGGAAGATGTGGATCAAGGATCTAAAACATGCCAAGGAGGGAATGTGAGATAGGATTCGAAGGGGGACTTGTAGCTATGGTTTTCACCCTAGCTTGTGCAAATGAGCACCTACTAAGGAGAAGGGCCTCCTTAGTAGTAGTTCAGTAAAATAGTAAAACTTGACAGTAAAACAAGGTAAAATCTAAGCTAACATGTGCATCAACAGAAAGTAAAAAGACAATGACAATATTATAGAAAATTTTCTTTTGTATTATGGTATGACCAAAGTTACATTTACCTCAGATATGGAGGTTGGTGGAGCTCTTGCAGTAGTCCAGGAGGGTTTTTTCCATGCTCCAATGGGTTCCTTCTCCTTCTCCAAGGTGTTTGGATAATGGGCCAAAAGGGGCACTCAAATGGGAAGCTAGCTCAAATGGTAAGCTAGGGTTTCAAGAGTGATTTTGGCAGAGTGAGGATAGGATAGATTGTGGATATGAAATGGGGAGACTCCATCACCTATTTATAGGTTTTTAGTGGTGGAGTATTGACCCATGGTTTTTGGTACCGTATGGTTTAGGTCAATTGTTTTAGGGTTTTTGCTTCATTTTTCCCTCTTTTTCCTCTTTTTATATTTTTTATTCCCTTTTATTTGATTTTTGGGAATTTAGGGCCCTTTTAGAGGGTTTTTGCTATCTTTTGAGGAAATTTAAATTATTTTTGGGCGGGAAAAGGGTTTTTTTGGCCTTTTGGTGGCTTTTTAATGGTTTTTTGAGGTTTTAGAGGCAAAGATGGTGGGAAAAATAGACAAATGAGTCATGTGGTGAGGGAGATGAGGTAATGAGCACATTTTAGGTGTTAATAGGACCTCATCCCATGAAAATATCCTCGAGATCCAAGGTCCAAAATCTAAGGGAAATGGTTATTCAAGTATTTTTGCGCCCCTATAACTAAGCAAAGCTTGAAAATGGTGTAATTTTTGCACCCCCATAGGCATGCAGAACACGAAAATAAGGAATTTTTGCGCCTTTCACCACTAGTATGGTGCAAAAATATCTCTAGGAGTCCAATAAGTGGGTTAGGTTAAGTGGTTTTCGACTGCTAAGTTGTTGGATTCGCTTCCAAGTGTGACTAGGGAAGGGACCAACATGATGACAAAGGGTCCTAACATCCCTAGGAGGCACAAACATCATGTATCTCATGGTGATATGTCATGAAGACTCTCAATGGTACACAATGTGACAATTTGAGGTGTAACAAGCACATTGACCATTGACACATTCGGGAGTGCATCATGCCCAGGAAGCCTCCATTAGCTAAACCAATGGATGCAATGTGCTAACCCTAAGATTTTTGTGGAAATTCCTCTACTCCTAGTTTTCAATGGGGTGCCACTAAAAATATTGGGAACTCATAGAATTGGAATTAGGATACATAAAGGAAGATGTGTTAATAGTGGAAACTACAGACATTAAGCAGTTTTTTGGGAAATGGAAAGGGAATCTAAGGGTCACGAGTTTCTGTATCAACTTTGTAGATATGACCAACATGTACGTTAACAACAACATACATTAATTTGACTTATGAAGGAGAAATTGGCATCCAATTAAGCCTAATGGAAATTTTACTAGCTATTGGTACACGAGACAGAAGAGAGAGATATTGGAGCAAACTTGGAGCTTTATTATTGACATAAAATGTCAGAATGGACCATGTACATCAGAGTGGATGCGCTAAGAGAAACAATGATATCAACAACAAAGAGAATAGAGCAAGAGGAGAAAGAGAAACTTGAACCTTAGGAAAAATTTGGCAACATGATATAACAGAGCCATAGTTTTCATTGTTGACTGGGATGAAACACCAGGCAGGAAGCATCAACAGGAGAAGATGGGCGGGAGGAAGTAAAACGTAGGTTGGGTGTTTCCTATGAAAGGAATGGAGGAATCATCAATGTTTTTGTATTTGGATTGTGAGTGTGAGGAGTGAATCAATGGTGAATATGCAAATCTGAGTGCAAAACCAAATGGTTGTGGAAAAGGGTTTAGAGTAAATTCTTAAACCTTCGAACCCAGATTTGATGTTTTGCATGGATTATTGAGTTTTTTATTTTCCTTGCACTGTGTAGATCTGTTGGGGTTATCCTAAGGAATGAAATGCACATTCTCCCACTCCCCGACTTAATGAGGCATGGAGGGCAGTCCCAATTCGATGAATGAAAGATCTAAGTACAAAAGAAGCAAATCCAAATTGTGAAGTATAGAATAAATAACATAAACATAAAAGTTGTAAATGCAAAAGCTGTAAACACAATGGATAGGGGGTGGCCCTTGATTGGAGCTTGACAGATGACAAAGAATCTGTAGGGACCTTCCCCTTAAAAAATTCCTTCGGCGTAAAAACATTTTATGCATATGTAAACAGTAAAAGGAAACAAGAGAAATTCCCGAGAAAGAAAAAATAATTTTATGCATATGTAAACAATTGAAAGGAAACAACAACAAAAAGACCAGACAGGTAAATTTTTTTTTTGTGTAGATGTAAATAGTGAAAGAAAAAAAGAAAAATTAACTGCAGGGAGAAAGGTGGCATATGTATTTGTCTACCGAGCGGTGGTACTTACTCGGTTGTCAGATTCAGTTGTCTTTGTCTATCGGGAAGTGGTGTTGACTTTTCTCTTTTTTTTCCCTTCTCGGAGTTGACATAATGAAAAATGCCCACGCCTCTTATAGCCCCTTTTTTTTTCGGGATCTTGGTTTTTCTAGCGGTCCTATTCTCTCCATTGCTTCCATGATGGGGCACCTTTCCTTTTAGCTCTTTGTTTTCAGCACTCGGTCACCTTCCATATCTCCTTGATTCTCTTGGGCACCTATAAAGTTGATAAATCAACCCAGGGTCCTATTTCACTTTGAAAAGCTAGGATATACTGAACCCTTCAATGCTAACATGTTAAAATAAACTCTTCCTTTCATTTGAAAATGTAATAATAGATAAAAAAAATTCATTATATATTAAAAGCATTGTAATCCAATTTCTCAAAAAAGCGATAAAATTTGCATTGTTCCACTCTATAGCTTTTAATAAACAATGTCTAACCCAATAAGTCAAGAACCCATATAGACGAAATTTTAGAAACATAAAAAATACCTGACAATATGAAAAAATATCATGATGGGTGTTATCCCACTGAGATGTTCTAGGATGTTATAGAATGATATCCCCTGAGATGTTCCAGGATGAGATAGAATGATGCCAGGGCATGAAGAAGCTCAAAAGTTTAAATATCTTAGAGATCAATCTTTATAATTTAATCATTTAAATGTTTCTTTATCATCTTCCATATAAAACATGGCTTACAACACAAATTTGACTTATAAAACAACTTCTAAAGGAATTTCATGGAGCTATTTCAGTAGAATTTTAAATGGAGTGTGGATGCAACAGATGGAACAAATACAATTCAAAGAAGTGTATGAAGATAACTTTCTTCAAATATTTAATGGAGAATAACATGTTGAGCTTATCTTTCAAATAATTCAGCGGTTTGACAGAAATGAAAGATTATACAAGTCGTTATGTATATTTTGAGCATCAAAATATTTACATAGAAGAGTAGTAGAAACCTTCAGCTAAACTTAATAGGAAATTATTTATAGTATACATCAGAATTCATATAAAAATAAAATTTTTGACAGTAAACTAATATTTCCATACATCCAAGACAACGAAAAAGACATATAAGAATATGCTTCTCAAATATATAGGTTGGAATAAGCATAACATGGAAAGAGCAAGTATGAAAAACAGAAGAACTACATATTACAGATAAAACTGGACTAGAACAAATTCAATATCTTAATCTTCAAAATGTCTTCATACATCATAGCTCGATTCAGCAAAACAAAGACCCTCTAATTTTTCCATCATTTTTCTAGAGTGTGAGTCCTCTATTTATAGAAATTATTACAATATATTATGTTTTAAAATAACAAAAAAACAAATCCCTAATAGGCCTATCTCTTTCAAAACTTTTAATTTCAGTTACACAAAACATTAAAAGTTACATAAAATGCTTATGACTGAAAAATAAACAACAAGATCTTTCTTTTTCTTCCCTTGCCCCTTTGATATGATTGAAGAGGAGGTCTCTGTCCCCTTATTTTTCCACTTGGATATGCTTGAGGAGGAGGTCCTTGTCCACCTGGAGACGTGCTTGCCCATCCAATGAATTGGTTCATCATCTTTATGTTTGATTATCCTTGTGGAGGCATAAATGCCTGTCCATGTGGTTGATTATTCTACTGTGACTGTTGTCCTTCTTTTTGACTAGATGAGGGGGTAGTAGGAGGTAATGCTACCTTGTGATACTTGACAACAAATTTCCATTGGTTTCTTATTGGCTGATGGTGAGCTCTCAGACTCTCCAAGGCAATCTCAACATTGGTCACTCTTTCATAAGAGATGGTATTGAGGCTCCTTAAATTATTTTTAATATACAACCATATTTCAAACTCAGACCTCAATCTGTACACCACTTTTTCTCCTTCAATAAATCCCTCCAATGGCTCTCCTTGAGGTAGCTATTATTTTTTCTGTGTCATGTTCTCTATGTAGTCTTATTTTTTCAACATATCTTCATGTCCATCCCAAGGGTGTGGAATACCCAATTTTGTTCTTTCATTAAATAGGCTTTTAAATCTTGCAACATCTGTAGCCAACAACTTGGTTTTTCCTCTGTTCTTGCTCCCAAAGTCTCTTTAGTAATCATTAAATTGCATATCTTTACCAGATGAGTTCTGCTTTCAATTTGCAATGTCTCCAATTTTTTTTTAGTTCTACTATTTAGAAATTGGATTATTTCATTTACATGTTGAGGCATGTCTCCTAATTGCCTTTTAACATCATTTAATTCTCTCATACGGGTCTCATACATTTCCAACTCCTCCTGGATGAGCTCACAATAGTCCCACCTGTTCAAAACTACTATTGATATTTTCTCCCACAAATCTTTTGTGTCTCTTTTTAAAAGTTGCTCGCCTTGCACATTCATTTTGTAGGTGGAAATATGACTCTTCAGCTCCCCTATTTCCTTGTCCAATTATTCAATTTTTCCATCCTTGCCAACAATATCTACCTCCAGCTCTATAATCCTTCTGTCTTTCTCTAACACTTCCTCTTGAAGCCTGCATTTTTCTTCATCTAGAGCACCTTGCTCTTCCTCTGTTTTATCTTCCTCCATATTTTTCTCCTAGGCCTGTTCAACTATTTGATAATTTTCATTTTCAACACTTACCACAACCTGGGGAGATTTCTTAAGAGGCTGGTCGAATTCCTCAACACTTGGTGATGCTTTCCTTTGAACATGTGGCTCGTTTATTGAGATGAACCTCAGATTCAGTTCTGCCACCTGGTTGTTTAGCTCATTTATTTGTTTCTCTCTTTCTTCTGCAAGGGATTTATAAAACATCATATTATTATAAAGGCTCTCTTTTTCCTTCTCCACCTGAGTGAGTTCGGGTGTTTGAATAGGTTCCACTTGGGAATGCTACACTTTTTCTTTAGGATAGAAATCTCATTACCTTTATCTTTTAGTAGGTTTTGGGCATGTGATACATCTGTTGGACTTTCACCAATAACAACTATTTTACTCTTCAAATATGCTATCCTGATCTGCTTGGCCTTCACTGCTAACCTTTCTTCCCTGAGCATTTGATCCCATTTATGTATTATTCCCATTAACTTATTTTTTGTGTGGATTGATTGTACTACCTCCTTACAAATAATGTCATAGGTTTTTTGGAAAAATTCCACTTTATCAAGCTTATGAAAATGTGAGAAGTGTACCTCAGATTCCTCTGCCCTCCAATATTTTATGGAAGTTGGTTGAGGAGTCATATGGATCAGGATTGACATTCTCATTGAATCCCTTTGGTGATATGCTACTGTCATAAGCCTTTTCGTTAGTGGATCATAACTTTGTTTATTTATTTTCATAATTAGACCTGCATTCTTCTCCCTGGCCTCCCATTACTTATGCTTAAGATATGTTTTAACTATGGGCATGCCTGATTGTGATGGAGCACTTTGTGACTATTGTGGAATCACAAATTCTGCAGATGGGTAGTGGACATAGGTAATTGAGGCAGTTTGTTTATCAGCCTCTTGTTTCTTCTTAGCCCTTATTTCTTCTACAATTACCTCTTGTACTTCACTCCATTTTCGTACCAATTCCATCTTGATGATTCTTCAACTTTGGGCCTTTTAATTTGAGGTTCATAATCAATATCCATGCTATTTGGCCCTCTTTTCTTATTTTGTTGCAATTTTGCAGCCTCTTGTTCATCAATTTCCTTCAAAACAAGTGTTACCTCCTCCCAGGCTTCTTTATTGGCTATTCTCTCCCACCTTGGGTTGGGGATATGATGATAAGTAGCATTATTGTTTTCTTCTCTTTTGCTTGAAATGATGTGGTGAGGGTCATATATTCTTGCTTCAGATTCTTCCAGGCCCAACTGTTTCAAGCCATCGTCCACGTATTCTAGGGAATGTATCCCTATGATAAGAAAAGGACTTGCTTCTTGTGGTAATTTATAGGTCCTGGTATGCTTGTGGTGTACAAAATGAACAAAATCAGAATAAAATATTTTCCTAACATATTCCATGGAAAATATTCTTGGTGTCAGAAAAAAAGGTAACTTGTAGGGTTTCTCTCCAAAGCCATAGATCCTTATGATAGTATGGTGTTCATACAGGAACCAGTCTCCAACTTTGGTATGTGGACTAAGCTGTACAAGTTTTATGTTTTTTCAGGGAACATTCTAAGAGGGGGTGCATAATGTAGCAGGGAGTATGCTATCTTCATGACATTATTAGTAAATGCACAAAAAATAGGATTCTCTGGTTTTCTCAGAAAAAATATCATTCCATTCATATGCAGGCAGGGGATTTCAACTACCATCCATCTTCATCAGGCCAAATTCACTGAGTGCTTCCTAGTTCTAATGTACAAAAAGGAAAAACGGGAATTATGGATACCTAAATATTTTTAGAGATATTATCTCAATCAGCTGAGAAACAATGTTTCTAGAAATGTAGTCATAGTAATCAAGGGGCTGTGTTATTTCTCTGGGAGAATGGTTCAACACCATCAGGCCTCCTAAGACTACCTCACTCACTGAGAAGTCATTGTCATATCCCAGAATGGTCTTTATTAACGAGATATTTTTTCGGGCAGCTTCATTTAAAAACTTGGTTGAGTGGGGAAGAGGCTTAGGGTCTGCTATAAATTCAGGGGTGTAATGTTGAGACTAGTGAAGGTTTCCATGCTTTGTGGGGTGATGGATTGGTAACCATAGGCTAATTTGTGTTCATCCAAGGGAAGGAGGATCTGATTTTTCAAGGAAACTGAGCATGGAGGTTATTGCCCAAGGGGACAAGGAACATATTACCTTTGTTTTATCAGGGATGAGGATATTTTTACTACTGACATCAAAGCGAATAGAGCACCAATTGAAAAATTCTAGGAAGAAATAGAGTGAGGATATACGGCCTTGGTCATGTGGGTATCCCAGAAGTGAATTGGGTCCCATCCTGCAACGGATTGGGTTCTAGCTTCTCTGAGGGTGGCTAGCAGGTCAGACCCAGTGATAATTGGTTCATATATATATGCATGACGGTCAATTACCTAGTTGTCCCTGGACAATTGTGAAGTTTGACCCTTGGGTTTGGCGGATGTGGAGACCTCTGAGGCCATAATTAAGGTGGGTAACAACTCGGTAAGTATTTTTAATTAAGGATTTTACTAGGTTACTGTCCAGTAGAGTTGTAGGGTACACTATCTGTGTTTTAAGACTGTAATTTTAACCTGTGTTTTATTGGGTTATTTTATGTAGGGGAAAAACATAGTGGTCATAAGGTAATTGACAGGTTCACAAGGAAAGGAACTTATCGTTGGATTCACTTTCTGGTCAACATACGTCATGACGGGTGACAGGGCATGAAACTTTTGCAAGGGGTGGCTCCATATTCGTCATCAACCATAGATAGAATGGCCAACAAGTTTTGCATAGAATAAGTGCTAACCAAAATGCCCCCAACCCACCAGAATCTAACAGATAAATTATTGTTGAAATCGTAAAATTAGGCACTAAAATTAGGCATTTTGTCTAGGACAAGCACACTCCCCAAGGGAGAGTTTGTGCGGTGCTTAGCCAAAACCATTAAGAGTTTAGGGATTTTTATTTTATAAAATTCAACCACAAATGGGAGAGGGCCATCTGGTAGAAGGAAACTTGACATATGGAAACCGAAAAATCTTTAGAGTTGGGCCATACCACGCTTGACAATTGGTGGGGTCTAGTTTGACATGGAAATACATGCATACCTTTTATGGTGAGATCGCTTGCCACATGTCGGCTATGGATTTTTCCAAGTGTATGTTGAGATGTCATTTGAGGAAAACGTGGAGAACCACCTCACCTCCTTGTGTGGCTAGGGGAGGGAAACCATCCCTGGTTTCCAACCACTGTATCAGGTTGCGAAAATTGGTTTTGGAAACAACTTTTCCCGGCACACAATCTATAATTTGTTGCCATGAGTCCTTCATTTTTTTAAAATTGAGGGTCAATGCCTAATATTATTCCACACCCATATTTTCCAAGCGCTTTCACCACTTAAATGTGAAATCCACATAATCAAAAACCACATAATGATTTTCTTGCATAAAAAGAACAATATTACATTCATAGGAATCACCCCAACACCAGCTAGAAGAGGCACCAACCCCCTAATTTACAAGATCCAACTTGAAGGAAGCACCAACACCCTGATTTTCTAGCACCAACTCGAAGGAGGCTCCAAAACCCAAACAAGAGAAAACCACATAATGCTTTTCTTGCATAAAAAGAACAAGATTACATTCATAGGAATCACCCCAACACCAACTGGAAGAGGCACCAACCCCCTAATTTACAAGATCCAACTTGAAGGAAGCTCCAGCACCCTTATTTACCAGCACCAACTGGAAGGAGGCTCCAACCCCCTAATTTGTAGTCTCCAACTTGAAGGAATCTCCAACTCCTTGATTTACTAGCTCCAACTAGAAGGAGGCTACAACCCCCTGGTTTTCATAAGTTCCAACCTATAGAGAGGACTCCAATCCTCAATAAACTCCAACTCACTAGTTTTACCAACACCAAATGGAAGGAAGTCCCAAATCCCTGATATCACAAGCACCAAATTAAAGGAGACTTCAATCTCCTATCCTTGACCCATCCTACCACCCTGATATAAATAAGAAGAACAATATTCCACTGTCTCCATCAGCTTATACCTGTATCTCCGTCCTTGTACTTGTATTACTGTCCCTGTACCTATATATTTCATTGTCACGATCATTGTATTGTTTTCATTATCACAATCCTTGTTTGTCACAATGACACAATCATTGTCTCTATTAGAATGCCACAATAACTATCTTTGTCACAATGTCAACTTGTGCATGCCTCAAATCTGTCCTCCAAGAATGCCAAAAAATTCTTCCAAGATATACTTCATATGTATAGCAAGACCAAAAAGATGCCTCCAAAAAGTGTAATCAAATCCCAGAAATAATCACCAATAGACTTCATCTATTTTCACCTTCAAACCCTTACATCATAGACCTCAGAGTACATTCCAAAAGAGCGATCTCATGACAATAACATTACCATGGAATATTCCAATACAATCACCAATAATATCTATGCCAAGATCATCATAGAATGTGACAAGATAATTACCAATATCATCATTAAGTATGTTGATCCAATGTGCCAACAAGTTTGCGATTCTGATACCATATGAGAAAGTTATGCAATATTTTGTCAACCTTCTTCTCTTGAATTTTCATTGTCTCTATCATTACCACAAAAACTAACTTTCAACAAGTATAACTCTTAACATGTAATGAATAAATATATGAAACTTATACCACATATTCATCAATATCTCTATGACATCTCCTCTAAGATTCATTCTCTGAAACGTCATGGATCAAAAGTTATAGTAAAAATGCCAAACTAACTTGTTTAAAGATGATTTTTTAGTCATTTAAAAGCCCTAACTTCCCAAGTTCATATCTTCGAAAGATATAGCGAACCAGGATCTGAAATTTTAAACATATGTTCTTCAAGATCTCTGTTGTACCTCCTCCAAAGGGAACTATCTGAAACATTCTGGATCAAAACTTATAAGGAAAATTCCAAATTGACATGTTTGAAGATGATTCAAAAACCCTAAATTTTCGAGGTCATATCTTCAGGATCTGAAATTTTTACCATAGGCACCCACAAATATTATCTCCATCTCATAAACATTTAATGATCTGAAAATCCCACAAACAAATATATACTATAAATTCCAAGATGACCTGAAACAAAATAAAAAAACAAGTAGAAATCATCACAAGATTTCATCTTCCACTAGAATTTCGCCCTTCTTCACTTCATTTTTCCCTAAAATTTGACCCTCTACTCTTGTATCTGAGCTCTTCAATTTTGGATGATGAATATGAAAATATTCCTATCCTATTTATACTACTCTAAGATCCTTTAGCTTATTTTATGGTTACCCTTTAAGAGCCTTTATCTTTATATTGAGTAACTCCTGACCCTTTCTCATGAACTTGAAAGCGAACAACAAAGTGCAAAGGTATTTGGCAAATGACTGCCACAAATTACCCATTGGGAATTGGTGGTCCCACATCAAATCCAATTCTGCCTAATTTCAAGTTTTGATTGGATGTTGATTGTTTAAGAAGGAAATGATTTTTTTCCCTATATTTCCATTTTATGAGGAGAATAAGTCCGCTATCAGTGCCCAAGCAAACTTGCTAAACCCGTTCTAGTCAACCATACCCCCTGCTGATATGATGACTTCCAATGACCTTTAACCTTGTCGGTAAATCTATCAACCAATATGTTTGTTTAACCATGTTTTTAGCTACTAAAATTTGTTTAAACCGTTGTAATTCAGTAAAATCTCAACCTAGCCCAGCACAACTAAACCCTGCAATAAAACCTAAAATGGGAAGTTGCATCAAAACCTAAATATTATAAAGTAACCCATATTTGTTATTGATGAGCACATCATTGACCATCACACTGAAATCTATGATACGATTATAATAGGATCGAACCTAATTGCCACTCTTAAAGAAGCAAGAGCCGAAGCCATGGTTGTTTGGGATCCCCATAACCTTTGGGAGACCAATTTGTCCAAATTTATCTACCCCATATAGTCTACTTTCCTGAATTCATGACATGGTGCTCCATTAGATATTCACCTGGTAAAAAGGCCATAATAACTCTGCACTGTAAACACATAAACTATTGCTAATATGTTGTGTTTCCTAGAACACCAAATTCTTCTACCCTTAAATGAACATAACCTATCTATAGCATATGTATCCCACACGCCCTTGGAAATAAGCCAATAGTTATCTCTCTATTTCGAGTAGGGGATTGCAACCAATCCTCTACCTCCTCCATATGAAAACATTGTCTTCCATGTGAATTCTAGAGAGAATATATCCCTAATTTGTACTTGGTTAGGTTATGACAATGATTATATGGTTGATGAGGAAATTCTAGGTTTTCTTAGTTGTTTGAACCTAGATCCTGCTTTCATGACTCATAAGTTTGACTCATGTGAATACTTATCATACGCCATCAACACCTTATTGTCAGATATTATTTCTCTAGAAATTTTTAGGTACCCTTCATATATGTTTTATATGTTATTGTACCAAAATTCATTGTTCTACAGTGAGCTAAATCTGCAAACTAAGGATGAAGCTAGAATTCCCTTTCCTGTATTTGAGTGGATCAATCTCATTCTCACAAAGACAAGGAACCCAAATTATAAAGATTTTGCCAATAAGGTCATGTCAATCACTTATTATTTAATGCATGATGCTCCTCCTCCAAGGATGTTCCCAGAAAATAAGAATCTTTTACAATTAAGCCCAGATACAAGAGTAGGGGACTGGTTATTGTATGAATATTATATAGTTTTGAGGATCTATGGCTTTGAGGGAAAACCTTAGAAGCTACCTTCATTCCTTACTCCTAGATGATCTTCCATGGAATACACTAGGCAAAGGTTCATGTCTGACCACATGCATTGTGTTAATTTCAAAAATCAAAGAGCATTCTTGCTGCCAAGTGATGTGGGGCCATTTTTAATAAAAGGATTAAATGCTCTACAATATATGGATGAATATATAAAGAAATTAAGCCTAGATAAAGAAAATTATAGATCATATGATCCTCACCAAATCATTTCAAATATGACGGTATCCAACAAAAACTTTGCATATACATATGTTCCCAAGACTCATTTGGAAATGATTTCAAATAAAGAGAGCTCGAATGAAATCTCAGACATTTTGAAGAATTTGCAAGAGTAGGAAGATGGAAATTTGTAGCAGGGCCAAAAACGATAAGTTGAAGTGCTCCAAATAAACATGTATATTGATGGTGATGGTCAAGAGCCTCATAGAAAGAAGCCCAGAAAAGAGCAAGATGAAGAATTAAAGAAAGCATCGGTCGAAGCAGGAGAAGGAGATGATATCCCAACAGAGTTGATAGACTCAGGTGATGAAACAACTATAGGTCATATAATATTTATCACGAGTCTCATTCATGCATTATCCCTTTGTATAATTTCTAATTCCTTAGAGGTCATATACATCATCACCTATAACAGGTCCAATTCCAATAAAGTCAAATATTCAAAATAAATACTTGGATATAAGAGATAAGGGTATGGGAGTGGTGAGAGATTTGAAGAAGCAAATAGATCCAGCTGGTAAAAAAATGTTTACTGTGGAAGACCATACATGGGATAGTACCTTAAGGATGTCATTAATGCACCCTTTAATTCCCACACCTTCATAATTTAAAGACTGGAATTCTTATGAATATGAATTCCACTTCAAACATTATGGGAAATTAGATAATTTGGATTTGTATAGACAAACTAGTGACATGATCTACAAGGAGGTGGTTCACTCTGTGGTCATAGAGAAAAATTTGAGAACAACAAGTTTGAAAAGTTACTAAAGGAAAAGAGAATAGCAGTCAAGGCTAAACAAGTTTATATAAAATAGTTTGAAAGAAAAGTTGTGTCCTTGGGAGTAAATCCAGCTGACACTTCCCGAGCTTAGGATTTGTTGTAAAAAAAGGATAATGAGATTTCCCATCTCAGGAAGCAGTTAAGGATGCTCGCAACTCAACAAGTGAAAACTCTTGAGATGACCAAAATGAAGGAAGGAAACGAGCACATATATGAATGTATGATAATATTTAAAAATATGGCAGAAGAGAGGGAAAACCATATAAATGAGCTAATGTGCCAAATAGCTTCTCTTGAGATACAAAGAACATCATTAGCAAACAAGCCAACTTCTCCAATTTCATCTCCAAGCTTATAAGAGATAGATCAACCTTCAAAGGGGGCAGAGCAGATTTAATGAGAGCCTGAGAATCCCAACAAACAAACAAAAAGAGCACTTACATATGCAATGAAAGAGCCTTACAAACAAGCTTAGCAAGTAGATAACAAAGATGATAAGATCAAAGAGCTTGAAGAAGAGTTGATACAAAGAGATAACAAAATTGTTGAACTAGTAGATGGAGCAAATAAAAAACATGATACAATTGATGATCAAGAGTCAGAGATAAATGAATTAAAACGTCAAATTACCAAGATGCTACTAGATGTCTAGGGTGAAGCATTGTTGAGAAGAACTAGAAAGACCCTTTGGGACAAAATATCAGTTGGAATTATAGATAGATGGGGTTTTTTTGATCTTATACAAGATGAGATAGAGATGTATGAAACATGTCAAAAGGAAATCAAAGATGTTGAAAAGCAACTTGGAAAAATGATTGAGTAGGATGCTGAAATAATAAATTTCTTGAATACTAGTAGAACTAAGAAGCAATTGGAGGACTTGTAGGTTGAAAACATGACTCATATGATAAATATAGCCAACCAAATGATTGCCAAGGAGGTATTGATGTACATAACTCAAGACAAAGATAAAGCATTGGCTGAAGAGATTATTATATTCAAAGGTCTTTGATAAAGAAAAGTCTTGCATTAGTCTTGGTTTACCTCATCCATGGGATGGGAATGGTCATATGTATAAGAAGGATGGGTACAAATCCAATCTGACTCAAAAGAGAGATGATGTTGCATAGTTTGATTATTTAGAAGGAATCATAATTGGTGATGCAATGGTAAACAGGTTGAGAGCAAAGTTTGAGATATGGATAAATATTAAAAACACACTCAAAAGATTTAAATCCCATATCTTATGAGAAGATTACTAATGTTGAAATAACATTAGAGTAATTAAGGGACCACCAATTCCCAATGGGTAATTTGCGGCAGTCATTTTCCAAATACCTTTGCACTTTGTTGTCCACTTTCAAGTTCACCCCTTGCTCAGGCTATTTCCACCATCATTGTAAATCTTGACTAGGGCAATTCCACCATTTCTTGCCATGTTCATTCTAGGGTATATGGCATACCCTCTCCAAACTCCAGGGGGCCATCCTCCTTAGCAAAGGAAGGACACAACCGTCCCAACAACACCTGTCCACTACCTACATGCATATGTGCACATCGCCACTACAGACAGAATATGACACCTCCGCTAATGATTATTTCCTCCAAGGGAGTATGTCTCTCCTCTAGTTCACAGAGCTGAGTGGATAGAATAATATATAAAGGGATTCAAAGGAGTGAAGTTTGTTATTGAAGTGATTCAGGATAATAGTTTTTGTATTCATGAACATCTTTTTTATATTCACTCCCTCTTTTGTATTTATTGATCTCTATATTCATTGGACATTGTATAGATTGCATTTCATTTTCATCCAAGAACCTTGATTTTTCTATTAGAAGTTTGATTACTTGTCAATTCAATCTCCATGGTTATGAATATTTTTCAATTGATTTTTTCATATTGTCATCTATTTTTTATGTTTCTAAAATTTCCTCTATATCAGTTCTTGGTTTATTTGGGTTAGACATTGGTTATTAAAAGATATAGAGTGGAACAGTGCAAATTTTGTCGTTTTTTTGAGAAATTGGATTACAATGCTTTTAATATAAAATGAGGTTTTGATCTATTATTACATTTTCAAATGAAAGGAATGGTTTATTTTAACATGTTAGCATTGAAGGGTTCGGTATATCCTATCCCTTCAAAGTGAAATAGGACCCTACCCTTCAAATTTGATCCCTGGCCCTAATACTAAACTGTTGAATGCACCTCTCAATGCAATTAAACTTAAATTATAACACAATTTTTTAAAAATAATATAATATAAATTTTTAATGTAAAATTATTATAAAACAAATCAATGTAAATTATATAAAGATAATTTATTATAAAATTATTATAGAGCTGCCACGTGGCCATGGGACAACTATGATGTCATGTGACTAAGTTTCTCGAAAATTTGGTCAATGTATAGGAGTATTAATATAGAAATGTAATTCGCGCCCAATTGATCGAGCCACTAACGTGGGGTTCCCACATGTTTAGACCTTCCCTAATTCCTACATGTATTTCCTTTCCATCCATAGATTCTTCAAGCCCTAGTGAAGTTGCGTCCACTATCAAGGGGCAACCATGGCTTGTGCCCCAACTGCGTACGGGTGAAACTGTCTAGTTAATAAATGTTCATAGCCTTCCCGTACTCAATCTCTCTATTGCTAGATAGGAGTGGGATTGTGTGAATTTGAATGGGGCTGATACCTCTTAGGAGATCCAAATAACTTCACTCTAAAATCAATTTCTATTCCGGATCTTCAGCAATGTCGGGGAAGTTTTGAAACCATAGGAGGATTCTCTGTTTAACAAAGGTCGCTTGCTTGTGTATCTTGTTGAGACATATAGTCGATCTGGGGTTCTTTGCAATTGAAACTAGGTATGATATCTCTGATTCATATTTGGAATTGAAGAAAGTGAAATTGTTGAGTTGCTCAGACATATCCACTTCTAGGTACTTCTCTTATCTCTCTTTAATTAAAGAAAGTGAAATTAGAAGATGGACATTAAATTGTCATGCTCTGGAATTCTTAAAACATGTAGTATGGGTAAAGATAAACATTGTTTGTGTTAAATTGGATACTGGTTGCTGCTTAATGCTAATGCCAGGCATTGCCATATAGAAATGATAAATCTCCAAATAATAATCTCAAGTTTCTTGAACTTGGTCTTACCAATCTCGGTAAATTGCAGTCATATCTCCTTAGAACCATAATTTTTATGATATATGAATGTTTACTACTTAAATTATGTAATTTTTATTTTTTAAAATTATTTAAGTTAATTCTTTCATTTTAAATTTTTAAGTTATAATTATTTTGGTTATTATATGTTTATTATTACAAATGCTCGTAGTCTAAAACAACAAGGATTTGGCCTAGAAAATAAGTCTCTTTCCGACATGTTTCCAGCCGTGATTTCCAGAAATCCAGTATACCAATATAATAGTAGAAGTTGCATAATTTAGATGCAGTGATGAATGCTGTGTTTAAAAAAAAATGACATGCTATGAGACCGCCAATATCCCACTGGAAAATTTGGCAGAAAGTAATAAATCGACATATAGGTATATAAATAAATATTCTCTTCAAAAACATAAACCTAAAAGTACACAAATGGCCTGATTGGATTCGTTCAAAGACTAGATTTTTTTTTTAATAAGGTGAGGGTGCATCCAATATCGATGTGTGCGAAAACAATATTGATTGACTCCAAAATATGGCCATCACAGAACGCCTCATTGGAAACCATTCTGTCGAATCCGTCGAACTAAAAATTGGTGAAATTGCATATTTTAGTTGATCAAATCGTGATTTAATGCAGGTGGGTATCTTTAGAGCACGATTTTTAGTCTAGATTTGTAATTGTCATTCATGATTACAATATCATTATATCGACGAACCCTAGCAGTGAATCTATCCCATCAATGCATTCAAAGGTCGGTTAGGGTAAGGTCTCTCACTCGTAATATGATATACCTCCTCTTTCAAGTACTTTCAAATTTATTTTCGGTGGTGTTGGAGATTTCTTCGTATCTGGGGGTTCATGTTTTTTGTTCATTTTTGCTAGTGCTGGTCCTTTAAATCGGATTTTCCCCTATTCCTTGGTGCTTGCCAAAAATGTTGTCTAACATAGCTCTGTCTTTGATGATTTCTCCCACCATTGGAGCTCTTCCTCATTTGGGTATTGAAGGTTTAGACAAGGGAAGGCACCAGATTCCAACCAGTGCTTTGCTCAGTGGCGAGATCTCGTACGGGAATATTTGTTACTCAAGTTCTTCAAGACTATCTCATTATTATATAATGGAGGATGGTAGGATTCGTGGCCCTATTGGAAGGACTAGCGAAAGTGATGTGAATAGCCGAAGAGTGGAGCAGTTGGAAAAGCAGATAGCATAACTTCGACAAAAAATTGAGGGAAAATGTGACAAATAGGACTTGGAATCCATGAAGAAGAGAATTGGGGACAACATCGACCACAATTTCACAAACAATAATGACGAATTGATTGAATGGATGCGAGTGCTCCTCGTAGAACATGCCACATCCAGTCGAGATCAACGTGACACCGAGAGGATCCCAACGAATTCGGTAGGCTCTGGACAGTCCCCTCCAGCTGATAGGCCTCCCTCAAGGTAAAAATAAATGGAGATTGATTGAGGGAACCAAATGACACACCCACTAGGCTCTCTTATTTATATTTTTAGGATCATTTTTAGTGTTTCATTTTCTATTAGTTTTCCTTGTCTGTTTTTAGTTTTTCATTTTATGTTAGTTTTTCATTTTATGTTAGTTTTTCTTATCTAGTTTTCTACGGATAGTATAAGAATAGAAGGGGAGGACTGTGTCCTATTTTTCAAAGGTCCTTCTGCTCATTTTGTATAAGAAGGTCTTTTGTAAGGGTTCTACTATTAGAGGGACAATAGAAGAATGGAAGGAAGGATAATATCAGACTAACCTATTTTGCAAAGGGTATTCCATTCATTTTGTATAATTGGGATGAAAGACAGCTAAACTGATTTATCTAGCTGTCCGGTTCCGTTGACAACCCTTATGAAATTTATTGGATGAATATAATGTAACTATTACATTATCAGTTTGCACTATTTTATTGTATGTGTTCTTTTATGCTTGTTTGTTTCTCCATACCAAGATATCTATGCTTGTAAACTAGCTTACAATTTCTGGAACCTCCATGTCATAAGAGGTTCACATGATTCCATGTTTTAATACAAATATTTTTGTTGATAGCTTCCCGAAATAATATGTTTTAACCCCTGAGATGTCTTAGGATAATATGTGAAATTTTTTGACTAAAAGGATGATGGTAAATGACAAAGTGTATCAAGTCCAAATCTCTTTGTCTATCTAAACTTGACTATGGAATGACATCATTAACCCCTAAGATGTATTTTTAGGATCATTTTTAGTTTTTCTTTTTTCTGTTAGTTTTCGTTGTCTAGTTTTATACGGAGAGTATAAGAATAGAATGGGAGGACTGTGTCCTATTTTGCAAAGGCCCTTCTGCACATTTTGTAGAGGCAGACATTTTTTAAGGGTTGTACTTTTAGAGTGAGCGTAGAATAATGGAAGGAATGATAGTATCAGACTGACCTATTTTGAGAAGGGTCTTCCATTAATTTTGTATAATTGGGATGAAGTACAGTTCAATGTATTTATCTCATTGTCTGGTTCAGCTGAAAGCCCTTGTGAAATTGATCGAATCAATATAATGTAACTATTACATAATTAGTTTGCACTATTTTGTTGTATGTGTTTTTTTATGCATGTTTCTTTCTCCATACCAACATGTCTATGCTTGTAAACTAGCTTACAGTTTCTGGAACCTCAATGTCATAACAGGTTTACATGAGTCCATGTTTTAATATAAATATTTTTGTTGATAGCTTCTAGAAATAATATGTTTTAACCCCTGAGATGTCTTAGGCTATTATGTGATACATTTTGACTAAACCAATGATGGTGAATGACAATGTGCAGCAAGTCCAAATCTCTATGTTTATCTGAACTTGATTGTGGACTGACATCATTACTCCTCATTTCCTACTTCTACCTTGATGCCATTAACAATGGCGGTTTTCTTTGAGAAAGTGTGTAGGATCCCAACACTGCTCTACCTAGAGCCCATCACTACTCTAATACCACAACGTAATGTACCCAGAACACTACTTGTAATACCCCCACAAATATTTTATTATTTTATTTTGAGTTAATGATTTTACTCACAAAAACAATTATTATTTTTGTAAAGAGTTATTAAAACTCTATTTGTAACTCACACTTATGTGAGAGAATATTCGGCACCATAAACTATAATTTGATTTTTAATAACAAGAGAAACACTTGGAACTACCAGTTAAAAAGGGGACACCACCAGCGACAATGGATAAGAGATAGAAAATAGATTTGAGTATCAATCAAATCCAAGCCGAAAACTTAGCAACTCTGACTAGATCCAAAATTTAAGGGATCAAGAGATTGCTTGATATTTGATTGAGATGGCACAAGACCCGAGCAAGAAATTATATAATAGTGCAATGGGATAACACAGGACGTTTTGTTGTGCATGGAGAGAATTTTGTTGGTATTGAGGGTATGTTGTTGAGTGTTCTCTGAGATTTGTAAGTCCATCATATAAACTGTTACAGACTCTTTAGGAGAGTGATGCGTGTAGTTGTTTCTATTCCATTGATCGAAGGTGGTGATCCAACTCGGGGGTGAAGTTGGCAAGTAGATTTGGCTTCTTGCTTCTATGGTTGGGAGAAATTGCGTAGTTCCAGGGTTTATTCTCCTTGATTTCAATGTAAGTACTCTCCTGTTGTTATGAAAATGGTAGGAATCTATAGCATACATGTCGCAGAGTATAGGGGAAATTGTTGTGGAATTGTTTTAAGAACCGAAGGGGCATTTGTGTTTTAGTAAAAACTCTTCTTCCCCTCTGCTAAACTTGAAATGCTATTCTGTTAACACTTTCCTTTTGAGTGATGATAGCGTATAGTATGGTGAACTGTTTGCATTCTTCGAGATAAGGAAAAGGGGCATTACCCTGGTTCTCCTTGGGTCACTCTTAAAGTACTTCTTTTTCACATTCATTTGATGGCTCAATTCCCTGCAGCATGTTCACATACATAAATTACTGAATATGCATATCTGGGTGGGGTGCAATCCCAAGTTGTTTGCTTGAACTTGTTTGATATATAATTACTGCTAGTACATGAATATATTGATATCACATCATGATTGCGTAGCTTGGCACTGCTCTTTTTTCTGTTGGTTTAGCGATTTGTTTGAGGAGAGACACAGTCTTAAGGACTGTGTGATATCAGAGTTACTACTATTAGCGCATCTGCATTGCATATCCCTTTGAATGAGACGAAAAGGAACAAACCTACTTGATCTTTTTACACATAATCCTTGCCCTTTTCCTAGTCCTACCGTAGGCAGAGATATATGTTTCACCTTACCCTATTAGCTTGGACAATGATACAAAGAAATCAAAAGTATTTTTAAAGTGTGAGAAAAATAATATTAATCTGTTTTTATTTATTCAATTTATTTTCATATGTGCTGAAATTTGATTGGCCTATAGACCTTGAAAATACAATTTTTATCATTGATCACATTAGTTAAAAATAAGAAAATAAAAATAAAATTTACGTATATTATCAAAACTTTAGAAGTTCATGGAATATTTATAAAATAGTGTTGTACTGTTGTCACTTCAATGTTGTATTATTGTCACTTCACACACACACACACACACACACACACACACATATATTGTATAAACGAATATTAAGGATATTAATGGTACAATTTCAATATCAACATATGGATTTAAGTTATAATATATATATTCCAAAAATTCATATAACTTAAATCCATATGTTGATATTGAAATTGTACCATTAATATTCGTTTATTCAATCTTTAAACTAATTTCAAAAGCAAATATGCAATTTTTATATTTTATGATCTTTTTAAAGAGTGAAAAATTATCTCATTTCCCACTTTTTCTTTTTAATTTAATATAATTTTTAAAATTAACTTAAACATAAAAAATATTAATAAACATAATTATAGTTTAATATCTTTTAAATTAATTTTTGAATCTCTCTTCCTTTTAAAAAATAGCACGAGTTTTGGATTATGTATAATTATCTATAGAAGAAAATAGGTTACCTTATTAATATTTGATCATTTTTAAATAATTTAGTGTTATAAAAATGGTTCATAAATAATCATATTAAATATTGATATCAAAACAATACAAACAATTCAACAAACTCACATCCTATTTATTTATATTGTTTTTTCAAAAATAAACATATTTAACTTATTTAGGTTCATTTATTTTATACTATTATTTTCGGAAGTTTGTAAATTCAAAATTTTTAAATTTTTTAAATATGAACATTTAATATGCAACTTCACATTTTTAAATACTTTTAAATATTGGCATTTGATATATATTGGTATGGATATAAAACACTTTATATTAATATGTTAATTTTTACTTACTTTTAACAAAATGTATTTACATTTTATTTTTATTTTCAAATTAATTTCGAATAATTTATTTGAGTTTTTTTTAATTAAAAGACATATTTGCATACCTGCAGTTGACACCTGGCAGTCTCCATACCTGTTTGGATTTATGACATCCCGACCCTTGAAGTCTGACTGTTCTAGTGCAGAAGTCAGAAGTCGACAACAAATCACTTACGTTATGCCATCCCAACTCCCAACGTACAACTATTCTGATGCAGAAGTCAGAAGTTGGAAACAGGTCACCTACCCCATGGTGCTCTGTAAATGCGCCACGTGTCACCATCTGAGCATTCCACATGTCACCCTGGGAAACTAGATACCAACATTTTAACAACAAAATTTATAGAAATTTTGCTTCAAAGAGTTTGCTGGCAAGTGGAAATTTTTTTAGAGAAAGAGAGGTCTATCTTTCCTCAGGTTGTTTTATTTTGGGGTGTTGGAAGTAGATGATGAGGATAAAGAGCATTTGCTCCTTCCTCTAGGTATTTTTTTTAGGAGTGGGGAAAGTAGATATCGACACTCTAAACACAAATTTCATAGGAACATTGCTTCGAACAATTTGTTGCCAAGTGGAAATATTCTCATAGAAAGAGTGGCCGCTCTTTCTTCAAGTTGTTCTATTTTAGGGTGTTGAAAGAGTATTGTGAGGAGAAAGAGCATTCGGTCCTTTCTTCAGGCGTTCTTTTTTAGGGGCGGGGAAAGTAGATATCAACACATTAAACATAAGTTTCGTAGGAACTTTGGTTGAAACAATTTGCTGGAAAGTGGAAATTTTCTCAGAGAAAGAGAGGCCACTCTTTCCTCATGTTGTTCTATTTTGTGCTAATAAAATTATATGTTGGAGAGAAAGAGCATCTGTTCCTTCCTCCAGGGGTTCTTTTTGAAGGGGCAAGGAAAGTAGATATTGGTACCTTGATCAAAAAATTGATAGGAGATTTGCTTTAAACAGTTTGCTGGCAAGTGGAAATTTTCTTAGAGCAAGAGGTGGCCACTCTTTCCTCAAGATGTTCTATTTTGAGGTGTTGAAAGTAGATACTGAAGAGAAAGAGCGTATGTTCCTTCCTCCAAGGGTTCTATTTTGGGTTGGGGAAAGTAGATATCAGCATAGGAACATTGCTTCGAACAATTTTCTGGCATGTGGAAATATTCTCAGAGAAAGAGTGACCTCTCTTTCTTCAAGTTGTTTTATTTTGGGGTGTTGAAAGAATACGGTGAGGATAAAGATAATTCACTCCTTTCTCCAGACGTTCATTTTTAGGGTTGGGGAAAGTAGATATCGGTACATTAAACATAAATTTTGTAGGAACGTTGTTTAAAACAGTTCCTGGAAAGTGAAAATTTTCATAGGAATATTTCATAGGAACATTGCTTCAAATAGTTTGTTGGTAAGTGGAAATATTCACAGAGAAAGAGCGGCCGCTCTTTCTTCAAGTTGTTCTATTTTGGGGTGTTGAAAGAATATGGTGAGGAGAAAGAGCGTTCACTCCTTTCTCCAGAATTTATTTTTTAGGGGTGGGAAAAGTAGATATCGGCACATTAAACATACATTTCATAGGAACATTGTTTGAAACATTTTGCTAGAAAGTGAAATTTTTCTCAGAGAAAGAGAGGCTGCTCTTTCGTCATGTTGTTCTATTTTCGGATAATGAAAGTATATGCTGGGGAGAAAGAGTGTTTGCTCCTTCCTCCAGGGGTTCTTTTTAAGGGGCGAGTAAAGTAGATATTGGTACTTTAATCACAAATTTGATAGAAACTTTTCTTTAAACAGTTTGGTGGAAAGTGGAAATTTTCTTAGAGCAAGAGGTGGCTGCTCCACTAGTACAAAATGAGGAATTAATGACTAAAATTCGACTATAAACGACTATTTTTGAGTCGGTGATTAATAGTAGTGAATTTCCACTATCTTATAACTAGTCGTATTTCACCAGTCATTAATTGGTTGACTTATTAGTTGTTGATTTAGTCATTGATAGTCATTGATTTAGTCATTGATAGTCACTGATTTAGTCATTGATTGCCACAATTAATGATCAAATATATGACTAAATAAACTAATAGATGATAACATATTAATGACTAAGTTAAATATGACTAAACGTTAGTCACACTATAAGATACTGGAAATTAGCTACTAATAGTCGTATATATGTGAATTTAGTCATTTTCATAGTCATTAATTTATGATAGGGTATGGAGGAATCGAACCACCAATCTCCTACCTATAATTAGACAGGTTCTTTACCATTGAGCTAGCACCCTTTAAGAATTTGTTATTTCTTGACAATGATGATATTGAAACAAATTTTGCATCATTCAAGCGTACAAAATAATGATTACCAAGTTACTATAGATCCATAATGGCTTACCTTGTACTAGTCCTTCAAGCCTTTCAACTGCATTTATTAACATTAGAGAAATTTTGAGGTCAAAAAATGGCCTCAAAACAAAGAAAATGTACTATAAAATACAACCAATCACATTCTAGTAGATGACATCATCCCCCTTGGTGAGGTGGCATTGCATGAGTTAAGAATGCTTATTTGTCAATTTTTCTATGGTGGATGAAAACACATAGTTAACCAAGGTAGTGGTGTAAGTACGTTTAAGTCATAAAGTAAAGTACTCATAATGATAGTCTTTTCATAAAATAATATTATTGTCATTTTCAAGTAAAGTACTCATAATGAATGTCTTTTCACACTTTCTCATAAAATAATATTATTGTCATTTTCAAGTGAAGTACTCTTAATTCATAAAGAAAGTCCTTTCACATTTTTTTATAAAATAATATATTATCATTTTTATGTTTTTAATTTTAAATTATATATTGACTTCATTCTATTTAATAACATAATGTCAAACTAATAAAGAATAATAATAATGCAATGTGGATTATAATAATATTATTGACATTTTACATGTAAATAAATTCTCAATTAAATTACATTATTAAATTCATGAGAAAAGTACTAAATATAAAAAGTCAACATAAAATTAAGAAAAATAGCTCTTAAAAATGTTTTTTATTATTTAATTTCATTTGCAAGTTCAAGACAAATAAATGCTAAAGGACAATAAATTTTTGGGAATTTACAATGAATCTTAGTCACATCAATGTAGACTTATTTTATTAATTTTATTTCTAGTGAATTTTGAAAAGTAACTCAACCATGGTTATTTATATTGTGCATAGAAAATAGTGTGGGAGGTGACTTGTCATATATACCTACCCCATAAAACCCCCAATTCATAATATTTTAATATATCTCATATTTTTGTAGTACATCTCTTAGGAGGCCATTTTTTGACCTCAAAATCTCTCTAATGGTACAAATATATTTTTGCACTTAATAAAAGTAGTTGAAGAACTTGAAGGACTAGTACAAGGTAATCCATTATGGATCTATAGTAACTTGGTAATCATTATTTTGTATGCTTGAATGATGCAAAATGAAAAAATCCCAGAAATTTATAGGAATGACAAGCATGCATCCATTGTTAAACTATCTACCGAGTCATCTAGAGTCATGCCAAGATATCTGAATTTGATTGAAAATTCATAAGTAACTTGAAGATAATGGTGGATGATGCCATGGAAAGTACAATTTCAGTTTATATAGAAGCAAAGGATGAGAAAATGGTGTCCCAAACTCATCTTCCTCCAATGTGGGCCAAGCCACCTCCCTCGCTACAGAAATAAGATCTCGATCACAGCAAAATCTAATAACAAATAGGTCCATGATATCAAACTATTGCTTGTATCTGCAAGATCCATTCATGGTTGGCAACCTGTCAAAGTTAACAAGACAACATGGCATGCTTTTTTAAACTTTAGCATCTTACTATATTCTTGTACAAACAGGCCCAGTGACAAATTGTGTTGCAAAGGGAAAGTCAAGCAAATCAAGAAGGTTGATCTTAACATTGAAAATCAAAATAACAGAAATTTTTATGTCCGCAACAATCATCCATATTCTGAGTCCATTACAACTTGGATCATGATGAATTCAGAGTCAGTTGAATTGGCTAGTCTAAATTTAACCAGTTATAGAGCCTTGCTGATAATACACAACCAGGTGAAACACTTACATATAACTTCCATCTTGGATATCCTCTCTTTGTCCACAAAAATATAATTATATTATTGGAAAAATCCCAAATAACATTGTATGAACACATTAAATAAATAACATTACCAATCTCAGAATTTCTACATTCATGGATTCCTAGGATATTCGACTTCGTTGACCTCTACATCTTCCTACGGATTTAGAGAGAACCACACAGAAATCTAATTAAATAGAAAAAGGAATTTCTACTTACATTTGTATTCTGCAATTTAGGTAGGTAAGATAGGGAAATCCTTCCATAGTTGATTTTGAATCCAGTACATGAATGTCAAAACTAAATTTCTACTCAACATGGGGCCTTCATATGAGCTCTATTGTACATCCATCAATTCCATCAGATAGTGCATGTTTTGAGTCACCGTCACGAGGTTCATTAATGGGAGGTTTGATTACTCCTCCATCGTCTTCTAGCCTTTTTTCTTCTGGATATCAGAAGAAAGTTGTGGAATTGGAATATGAAAGTTTTTTAGCTAAAATGGGGCCATGACATGAGAACATTTCAAGGCTAGATAATATTTTATTTTAAGACTAAAAGCTGAGCTTCTATATCCTATAAATAATTAATCTCTGATGACTGTATACAAGGTAAATTACTGTCACTGTGTACTTTTGAATTTTTGCGAGCATAAGAAAGCTATGATTTAGTTCAACCAGGATACACATTTGTGTATAGTTAGAAACTTAGCAACATCTGAGGTACTAGAGAAAAGGACATCCAAGGTTGTTGATGAAGGCCACCTACTTTGCAGTGTGCTGAAAGGTGCCTCCAATTACATTCAATACATCTTGGAACTGCACCTACTCGTTAACAAAATTGTTCTGATGCTTCTACAGCTATAGTACAGTAAGAGTCCCGCTATGGCAGGCTTGCTTCTGAGCAAAGATAACAAGCAGAGGAAAAAGGGAATTTGAGAAGCCACCATACTCAGAGATATTTGGCTCTAGTACGTCAAAATATTTTCATTTTAAGGGGATGATCACATCGTTATCACACCATTTGTGTAACTTAGATCCATGCATAACTGTAAATGGAATTGATTTAACTTCATTTCAATTGAATTTGTGGCACTGGTGTGAACTTCCCTAGCCATTATTTGACTAGAATAAACCCTTTCTCAAAACTAATATTAAATTTTAAACTGGAAGCAAGGGATTACTCATTGCAAAGGGTAATGTTCAGTAATAGGATGAAGATGGAGATCACCAACAAAGGACAGACCGATGCATCTTGTATTCAAACTATAAAAGGTGTTGAGAGAGAAACCGACCTTAGTGATTTCTACTTGTGAGTGATCAACTGCAAGAGATGTAAATCCAGTAGGGGAAACATGACCATTTACAACATTATTGATAGATGCATCTATAGAAGGATCAGGTGTGTTTCCACCATCCTTATTTTTTTCAGTTTCCATAAGCTCCACGGATTAATACTCTACCAACGTTACTAGTGAATCAAGGACTCCTCGGAAGTTAGGTAGTTACTAGGAAACGTGGGTATAGAATTTTGATTAACCTGGGTTAATGCAAAATTTCATTCATCTCCTTGGTTTCAAACATCTGGTCATCTTTACCTGCCCACTGTTACGATAGGATTCTCAGCCAACCATCCTCGCAAGGGATATCTCCATCCCATAAACAACCCATTCGGACCTGTTACATAACATACCAATATGGAATGGGATTTATCTTTGAACCAATATAGTTATGATCATCCTATTGCTGTGCTACTTAGTGTCTACAATAAGTGCTACATGGAGGTATGAAAATATAAAACTCATTGGCAATCCTCCTCATGTTTTGTAAAATAATGCAATGTTCCAACAAACACATGTAAACGATACAGTGAGAATCCAAGATAACTTTTTCAAAGCTAGAGTTTCTAAGTCAACATGAGATAGAAGCAAACCTCAGGCTTGATAAAGAATCTTCCAATCCCTCGTTTGACAAGGCATATAAAATTATTAGTTGGTGTCAAGAAAAATTATTGCACTTTGCAGTATCCTAATCACTTCATTGCTTACCTAATTAAAACTTATCCAGGTATTTTGCTATTTATCAAACCTTTCCAAGTATTTTTCAATTGATCAAATAAACTGCTTATCAGATAATACTAACTGATTACATTCGAGACCACTTAAACCACTTCAACTAGTTTTTAAATTTTAACTGAAGCTCCATTTTCTGTTCTTTTTACTTATTGTAATGACAACATTTTACAATTGGGAAAATTACACACAAGTGCCAACAAGGCTGCACAGTTCAATTTCCAACTATCAAGTCACCATCCGTCCATAATGATATTTTGCATATTTTCTAGCAGTATTTTTTATTTTAAGTACTTGAAACAACAAAGTATGGAAACAAAGTACGAAAGAGTAATACACCAGATACAATTTGAATACTTGAATCCACGTACAAATTTTAAAGTGCCAATAATAGTAAGTGCACAAAAGAAACAACGTTTTATTCCGCTTAGAGGCCTATATAACCAAGTGGACCCTGTTACAGAGAAAAAATTCCTATGGCTCGGTGCAGACCACAACAAACAGATGACTACCAAAAAATAACTCAATTCCCAATGCAATGCTATTATAATGAAAATGCTAAGATATGGAGAATAAAACCAACCTTCAACCAGATGTTCGAAGTAGATCCCCAATGAGATTTCAATCTCTACACTTGAACCTGCGGATTAGTATCAACAACAAATACAAGCAAGTGCATATCATATGTGAAATATATTAGCATAATCAATAACATGATCCAAGATATCATAAGCAAATGTAACCCAATGTAATTTAAACAACATTCACAACATCAATTGGACGAGAAAATGAGTATATCCATTAATTAATAACAAGAAGTACATGATATGACCTCTTGTTGGAAACCAATATGAACCAAAAACTAGGTCTCTCCACTTGTGCCTCCACCACTTTAATCCCCCATGCAATGGAAAACTCAAACTATGAAAGGAGTTTGGTAGGTGAACATAAGGATTTCACAATAACAAGGATCAATGAGTGTAGACTCAAGTCATGATAAAAATCCACTAGAGTTATGTTGCTCTCTCTTTCTCCTCCCTTCCATACACCATAAGAGCTTAATATATAGCCTTCCAAAGGTAAGTGAAAGGTCGAATCGATTCGTTTCGAGGTATATGGAGGGCCAAAGGTCACCCTAAGACCGCTTTTTAGGAGTAAAAAGTAAATTTTCTATTGTTTTTACCATGTAACTCTATGTACGCAGGATGATTAGGTTTAGCCTGCGTGTACACTGGCTATAATGGAACAACAAGCGTACAGGAAGAAAAATAGGGAAACTTGGTTCCCGAAGGGAAAATAATGGGTCTGAGTCAATAAAATGGATCCTAAAGGTCAATCAATGATGATGCTCACAAGGTGGAAAATTAAACTGTAACAGATGCCCCCTAATGTGTGAGGTCAGAGAAGGTACTATGATGGCCAAAATACATTATAAATCTCAGAAGTGGAGTGATGGAGACACAAATGGAAAGAGTATCCCACTCGTCATAATACAATAATATCTCTGATACATGTCGGTACAATACAACAATATGATACAATGGCCATGATAGGAAGTACATAGTGAATACATGTCATAGGTGGTCATAGCCATGACCCATACATTAAGATATGGTCTCCTGTTTAAAAGGAAACAAGCGGTGCAATACTGGAGGTACAAACTGCTGATGTATGAGAAATGAGATCTCATAAGTACAGTCACGATCATGAGCAACATACTAAATACTACTAATGTCTGGGGTCTTCTACACAAATCATCCACGATGCAAGTCCCCTCGAGTGAATAAAAGGTGTTGAAGTCAAACTTGATGTGACATCGTCTGATTACCGGCCAATGATGTATACTGGTGAGCTCTCAGAATGGATGCCCAATGAGGGCAACTAGACTAGGAGCCTACTTTAATTATCAACCCGGGGTACGTACAAACTTCAGAGGTGTAGGCACTATATGTGCTCTTGTAGGATAGTCTTTGTGTTCGGATATCCACATCATCTTTTTCAGGATCTTGCATGCAATTAGGGTTTGCATGCAAAATCTAGGGTTTGCATGCATCCCAGTCACCAGTTTGATGCCTCCAGCACCTTAGCCACCTCATTCTAGCACCCAGGAGCCACTTACTACAGAGTTTTAGCCCTCCTAGGCTGAAAGGTGCCCACTTCTCACCTACTTCCAAAGAAGGGCGCACTTGTTCACCTACCACTGCAGTTCCACTTCAGTTACATTCAGTTAGCTCTGATTCTCCCTGATTTGAGGCTAGTTTCACTCCTGACTGACTGTTTCACTTCCGTTGGACCTCCAGTTTGACTAGATGACTTGTTCTGACTTCAGTTAGTCTCCCATGCGCCCCCCACTGAGCCTCCTTCCCTTAATCAGTGCTACACACTTCAGTTACACATGACACACTCAGTTAGACTCAGATTGACACCTGGATGACTGGTTTTTGTGCATTGATGAGCACCAACGATTGATGATGAGGAATCCTAGTTGGATTCAAGCTAATCCATTCAGTGATTCGAATGGCCTACTTAGTCAATTCGAATTGCTCATTGTCAGATAGTATTCTATTGTAATTCATTCACCCTTTCTGGGATATTGAGCATTGTTGCATGTTTTGCACAGTTTTACACCATATTTTCTATGTTCATCTGTTGTGATTGATTTACTTGTTCATTAGATCTGCTGTGACTAATTTTACATGGTATCAGAGCCATTGCAGGGACAAGATCTCTTTTCTACAGGTGTTTCTACAAGAAGATTTGACTGAATTGCTCAAATTGCAAAAAATTTTGGCATGAGATATCTCAAGGGCATTCGCTCCTGTGCATGCAAAGCTTAAAAATACTTACAATACCACTCCAGAAGCTTGAGTTTCCACATAATTCCTGGATCTGATACATTGGACCCATTCAACATTGTTTGATCTCCAATCCCAGGTGTGATGCAACTCTAAAAGGGTGGATTGTTCGACCTTACGGTTCTTGGTTTGATTGTGATTTGCAGGTTATCAAGCTCCTCTCTTGCATTCGCTATACTATGCATGCAAACTCCTCTTTTGCATTCGCTACTCTCTGCATGCAAGCTCATCTACATCAGTTTGACTCCCTCCTAGCAATGGAATACTCTTCTTCAAAGCCTATCCTCACCCCATTCAATTATTTTGATTGGAAATATGATATGGAGATCATATTACGTTCAAAAGGTTACTACCGAGTCACTCTTGGTCTTGAATTGGAGCCAAACAATGTGTCAGATCGAACCAAACACTACAACAAGCTTGATGAAGCTTATGGTCTTCTTTGTCTCTCCATCTCCAAAGATCTTCACTTCCATCTCAGCGGATTGAAGACTCCAAAAGCTATATGGGAGCAACTTGAAACACTATTTGGCAAGCAGGATGAGCTTAGGGCTTTTCAATTAGAGAATGAATTGATTGCCCTTAGTCCTGAGAATTTCGAGACTATCAATGAATTCTTCACAAAATTCAAGAACTTGAACTTGCAATTGAAGAACAGTGGAGTTATCAAAGAGGATAAACAATTGATCCTCTCCATTCTAAGCAAGCTTGGGAAAGATTATTCGGTATTTGTCTCTACTTTCAATTCCGGTCGGCTAACTACCCCGAATTGGAAGATGCCTACCTTGAATGCCTTCATTGATTCCGTCACAAAAGAGCATGACAAGTTGATTCAAATGGGGTCCATAAGCTCCAAAGATTCAGCCCTATATGTTCAAAGACCCAAGATCTCGAATGGTAAAGGAAAGCAAAAGAAGGAGAAGCCCAAATTCGAGCCTCACAAGCAAAAAGACAAAGGCAAGCAAACAGATGCACCATCCAGTTCGAAATCCAAGCAAAAGGGCAAAGAAGGTAACCAAAAATCTAAATGTACTTATTGTAACCATGGCTTTCATCCAGAAAGTTCATGTATGAAGAAGACTATAGATCAAATGGCCCTCCTTTTGGAAAAGAACAACATAACCCTTCTTGACGGTGCAAGGAAGAAGGATAGGAATGATGATCATGAAAGAGGACAAGCACTCATGGCAACGGTTTCGAAGCCCACTACTCTCTTGATAGATTCAGGTGCATCAAATCATATGGCTGCAAATATTGATTCTTTTTCCTCATTCGATCCAAACAGCTCCATCCCCATCCATTTGGGAGATGACTCAAAAATTTCTTCAAAGGGCAAAGGTACGATTCACGTAGAACATGGAAGCTTTCAAAATGTTCTCTATGTGCCTTCCTTGGCTTCAAATCTCCTTTCTGTGTATCAAATGACACATACTGGTGAACCAAAGCAAGTTACATTCAGCCCTAATACAGTTGAAATTTCTGATATCAAAAGTGGAATACTAGTTGCAGTCGGAAAGGCAAATCACACTACAAAATGCTATGAGTTTTTACACTTTATTCCGCTTGCAAAGCCCACTACTCTTCGCACACATGGTAATGAGGTTAGTAGGTTTTGGCATGAAATATTTGGACATCTTAATTATAAGTATTTGCTGCTGTTATCAAACAAATCCATGGTAGATGGGCTTCCACAACTCCGTTCCTCGAAGGGAATATGCACTGGTTGCATCATTGGGAAGCACCCCGAGCACAGATTCGACCGCGGCAAAGCTAGCAGAGCTTCTACTATTTTGGGATTGATCCATTCTGATATCAGTGGTCCACTGCCCCATATGTCATTAAATGGTTCAAGGTATGTTTTGACATTTATTGATGATTTTTCCCGCTTTACATGGGTATTCTTTCTCAAAAACAAGTCAGAAGTGCTTGGAAAATTCAAGGATTTTAAGGCTTCTGTTGAGACCACCACTGAGAGCAAGATCAAAGCTCTTAGATCTGATAATGGTGGGGAATATATCAAATCCGAGTTGCTGAAACTTTGTTCCCAAAGAGGAATTAGGATCCAACATACAGTTCCCTACACACCCCAGCAGAACGGTGTAGCGGAAAGGAAAAATCGGTCACTGAAAGAGATGGCTACATGCATGATTGAATCGAAAGGTTTGGCTGCAAATCTTTGGGTTGAAGCAATCAATGTTGCTACATATATACATAACCATGTTCCACATTCATCCGTGAAAGGTATGACTCCTTTCGAAGCATTCTTTGGTCACAAACCGGATGTGTCAAATTTGAGAGTTTTTGGCTCTACTGCATGGGCTAGAATTCCTTCTGAGAAGAGACGAGCTTTGGATCCACAAAGTATCGAGTGCATATTGATAGGATATGGGAAAGAATAAAAAGCATATAAACTCATGGATATCAGATCTAAAAAGATATTCATAGAGCGCAGTGTGCAATTTGAAGAACCGCTTCAAGAATTGCAACTAGTCGAGGAGAAGACTGCCGATTCACCGCCTTCACCAGAAGAAGATCCGAGCAGCGATAATGAAGGTATGAGTTCTGATATTTTTGATATTGTAGCAGCATATGATGATCATGACATATCAGGTTCGGAATCCGACCATTATGATCCTCCTCAGTTACCAAAGTGGGCCCAAAACACTCTACATTCTGCTGGTTCGAATCTTGGAAATCCTGCTGATCCGAGACGAACAAGAGAAGACTTTCAAAGAGCAGGTATGGCTCTTTCTATTGCTGATCCATTTCTTCCTGAGATTTGTTATTTGATGGCTGGTTCAAATCCTACATCATACTATTCTACTCATCGAGATCCGAGATGGAAAAGTGCCATGGATTAAGAGTACAGTTCTCTTCAAAAGAACAACACATGGGAGCTAGTTTCTCTTCCACCTGGAAGAAAATTAGTGAAGTGTAAATGGGTCTACCGTACTAAAGTTGCTGCTGATGGTACTATCAGCAAATACAAAGCAAGGTTGGTGGCAAAATGTTTCTCCCAAGTCCAAGGAGTGGACTACACTGAGACCTTTGCACCGGTTGCAAAGATGGATTCCATCCGCCTTGTTTTAGCTATTGCCGCATCCAAGCACTGGGAAGTGCACCACATGGATGTGAAGAGTGCATTTTTACATGGATACCTTGCTGAAGAGGTCTATATGCAGCAGCCAGAGGGTTACACATCAGATCCATCATTGGTTTGTAGATTGAAGAAATCTTTGTACGGGTTAAAACAGGCCCCAAGAGCTTGGTACGCAAAGATGGACTCCTTCCTTCTTTCTCAGAATTTCCAAAGGTACAAATCTGATCCGAATGTGTATCTTCAGCGAGTTAAAGGTAATTTGTTGGTTATTGTACTTTATGTTGATGATCTTCTCATTACTAGTAGCACACTTACTTCAATAAACAAGCTAAAATCTGCCTTAAATCTAGCTTTTGACATGAGCGATTTGGGCTTGCTGAGTCATTTTTTGGGCTTGGAGATAGCTCAAAATTTTGATGGGATCACTATATCTCAGAAAAAATATGCTTCCGACCTGTTATTGAAGTTTAATATGGCTGAATGTAAGGCATCCCCATTCCCATTCCTCTCAGGAATCAGTCTTGAGGAGGGAGATTCCACACCGCTTGCAGATTGCAGTATGTATCAACAGTTGATTGGTTCACTACTTTATTTGACACACTCACGGCCTGATATCTCATATGCCGTGAGTGCCGTGTCAAGATATATGCAGCAACCACATGAGCTTCATTGGCGAGCAGCCAAGCGGATCTTGCAGTATGTGCAAGGTACGAGACAGTTTGGCATACATTATGCTGCAGATTCTGAGCTAGATTTCATTGGTTTTACTGATTCAGATTGGGCAGGTGATAGCATTGATCGGAAGTCCACTTCCGGTTATGTTTTCATGATTGGTCATGGTGCTATTTGCTGGTCCAGCAAAAAGCAAGCAGCCATTGCACTTTCTTCAGCAGAGGCAGAGTATCGAGGGGCAGTCAATGCCTGCATTCAGGCAGTTTGGTTGCAGGGTATTCTTTTCGAGTTTGGTTTTGGTGGCACTACTTCGACTGTCCTATTTTGTGACAATCAAAGTGCTATCAAGATCTCCACAGATCCAGTTCAGCGGCAGAGGACGAAACACATTGAGATTCATATGCATTACATTCGACAGTTGGTGCATGACCGCACCATCATTCTGCAATATTGCCCTACTGATGAGCAAATTGCAGACATCTTCACCAAGAGCTTCACTGAGAAGAAGTTCTCTTACCTCCGTTCACTGTTGGGGGTGAGTTCCATCATGGTGGAGACAGATTGATTCATTATTATGCTTTAGCTTGAGGGGGGGCTTTCTTCCCACCGGGTTTTCCCTCTTTCCTCACTTAGTTTATTTTCAGCATTTTTTGGATTATTGTATTGGGGTGACCTTTGGTCTTAGTTACCAGGGCCCCACATTATTTTTGTTGGCACATCATAGTCTAGCTTGAGGGGGGGTGTTCGGATATCCACATCATCTTTTTCAGGATCTTGCATGCAATTAGGGTTTGCATGCAGAATCTAGGGTTTGCATGCACTTGCATGCATCCCAGTCACCAGTTTGATGCCTCCAGCACCTTAGCCACCTCATTCTAGCACCCAGGAACCACTTACTACAGAGTTTTAGCCCTCCTAGGATGAAAGGCACCCACTTCTCACCTACTGCCAGAGAAGGGCGCACTTGTTCACCTACCACTGCAGTTCCACTTCAGTTACATTGAGTTAGCTCCGATTCTCCCTAATTTGAGGCTAGTTTCACTCCTGACTGACTGTTTCACTTCCGTTGGACCTCCATTTTGACTAGATGACTTGTTCTGACTTCAGTTAGTCTCCCATGCACCCCCCACTGAGCCTCCTTCCCTTAATCAGTGCTACACACTTTAGTTACACATGACACACTCAGTTAGACTCAGATTGACACCTGGATGACTGGTTCTTGTGCATTGATGAGCACCACCGATTGATGATGAGGACTCTTAGTTGGAGTCAAGCTACTCCATTCAGTGATTCGAATGGCCTACTTAGTCAATTCGAATTGCTCATTGTCAGATAGTATTCTATTGTAATTCATTCACCCTTTCTAGGATATTGAGCACTGTTGCATGTTTTGCACAGTTTTACACCATATTTTCTATGTTCATCTGTTGTGATTGATTTACTTGTTCATTAGATCTGCTGTGACTAATTTTACACTTTGTCGTGGTTGGGTGTTGGTATCAATGTTCAAGGGTTTTCCTAAAAGAAATCAAATAGGATGGGAAAGGATTGCCTAATCTATGGATGAAAAATACCTATGCTAAGAAGTTCAAATACTGAAAACAGTAAATCTATATTAAAGAATTTAAATGTTGAAAACAGTAAATATGTCCCTAAGAACTGTCTTGCTGGAAACAATGAATTTATACTATGAAATTGAATTCTGAAAACATAACAGATATATTCTAAAATAATGAAAGCTGGATCTTTAACCTAAGAAGCAATTACTGTAAATCGAATGCATAAAACTAGAAGTCTGTTCTAATCTATTTAATTGCCAAAACAAAGTTCAGAATGCCATTATCTAATGCTATGAATTAATCAAAACTTTAAGAAGTGAATGTCATTAATTAACCACGGTATCAAAAGTAAGCAATCTTTATGAGAAACCATAATAATGGCAGAATGCATAAGCTTTAAGATCTGGATCACTGTTTCATAAGTAATGCAAGCACACAGAAAAAAAGTATTGATATATGTCTTGGCAGAATGCTGCTAAAGGACTATAGAAACAATGTTACCGAACTACAAAATGCGTTACAAACTACTACAGAATCAGATTGGCCGCTTTACTACATAAATCAAATCGTACTAATTAACGCCATTCAAATGCCTTCGTATGCAATATAGATCCATTCAATGTAAAGCACATAATGAAAAATACCTGAATAGTAAGATCTCTTGACTTACGTGTTGGACGGGCCCTCTCCAACCCGTACTCGGGAGTGGAGAAAACTTATATATGCTGAATTGAAAGAAACATCAAGTCTTTTTTCAAAATAGCAACTTCATAGTTTTAGTAAAAGTCTGTAACTCAAATTATCTCAACAGTATAAAAACGCAAAACGATGGTTCTCAAAAATGGCAACAGGATCCTCTCACTAACCGAGAGGCCCGTATATATATATGCCTCTAATGCTTAACCTAACTTATATGTCTAATTGTTGATTCTGTTTGAACAGGTGTTCTCTCTAGAAATCAGGAAAAAGGTGCTGAGCTTTGCATGATCTTTCAGTCCTCTGCTCGATCTGCGTGTTTGTCCCTTAGTGTACTTGGACCTACTCAATCATACTCAATTTTCAGATAATTAGTTTATTGAACACGCATTCAAACATACAAGAATAATCTTTAAAACAACTTCATTAAATAATCAAGGTAAATCATTTCTCCCACAAAAAAGGTGTATTTCTTCACCCTTTCTTGTGCTTTTGCTATGGAGAAAAAGGCTATCAGATACCTGTATCTTGGACTCATCATTCTCCCCCATACTTGAAGGATTCACCCATCCTTGGGTGACATATTCAGCTCGTCAACGACTTCTCTAATGTCCCATGCTACCACCCTGGGGGTCCTTGCTTGCCTGTGGTATCCCATGGTCTGATCCTCCTTGACCCATGCTCTCCTCTCTTCTTCTTCATTAATTTGTTCCTTAATAACCGGGGGAAGGAATAATGGGGGATTCAGCCTCATTCCAATCCATCTGAGTTGATTCCTTATAAGGGATTCTCTGTATAGTTTGGCTTTGAAAAGAGCATCTTCAAGTCTTAGAGGGGAGATGAGCTCTCTTCTTTTTAGATCATTTTCTACTCTATGCCATCTTTCCTTAATAGACTCATGAACCTCTTTGTGTGTGCTTTGGAGAGTAACATCAAAGTGAGCCACAGCCTCCTGCTGCTTTGCAAGGAGAATGGGGATCAGCTCCTCATCCTGGGTGAGGATCCTATGGTTGTAAATTATAATTTCAGGGTGAGTCGCCTCTGCCCTGACCATTAATGGACTTTTCCATTTTGCTGCAACGTAAATGTGGTAGTCCTGAGCTCGTTCAATTTCGTGATTCATCCATGAACATAGTGCCCTCAATTGGAAATCGCCCATGTAAGGGTTTGGCGACCAGCTGGACAAGATAGGAACTACAAAATTGTGCAAGAAAAACTCACTTAGCTGGTCCTTCTCCAACTCTATGGAGTTTAGAGATGCATCCATAAATTCTTTGGGGGAGTTTATCTCTATTGGGAGTCCCTGTTTTAACCTTTGGAGCTAGAATTTGCCCCACTTCTCTTATAGATAAACTGCATAAATTGCTGATGGCGGCCTGAGGTCCAGTATTTTATCATATATTTTAGTGGTAGTAGCCAAAATTTCCCTCAATTGAACAATCTCCTTGTCCTTTTTGGCTAGCTCCTCTTGTGCCTCAGCCAATTTCTCTTTAAGTGCTGAATTTTTTTGCTCAGCTAGTTTTAGCTCCCCTGCATGATGCATTTTCAGAATTTGTGTCTTTTCAGCTGAAAATGGGGGAGATGTGAGCTGGTTTCCTGATTCAATTCTCAATGTTTCCAGCTCCTTTCTGAGCTTTTCTAGTTCTTCCCATGCCTCAGCGAGTTGGTTGACGACCCCAGGATTTTCATTGTGCTCAGGAGGGTTCCCCTGGAAGTTGTCTTGTTCTTCTTGTGCATTTTGTTCTTCTTTTTCATCCTTCTCTTCTTGTTCATCCTTCTCTTCTTCTGCATCATGTTCTTCTCGTTCATCCTGCTCCTCTTCTGCATCCTGCTCTTCTTGTTCATCCATCTCTTCTGGTGTAGTGGGATCTTCCCGATCTACCCAAAGATCATCGTCCTCATCAGACACATTTTGAACTAGGGGACTGGGTTCCCTTTTCTCTTCCTTGGTAATTCGGATTCTGGATGCTTGTGTGAATCTTTTACTTCGTCTCTTCGGCCCTTGATTACTGGTAGAAATCCCTGGGTTCGTTTTGGGGGATTCATCTCGTGAATGCTTTATCTTCACCAGGGTATCATCCACGTTGTCTAGGTCAATTTTCCTCTTCGTCCCTGATGTAGAGGTGGTCTTGCTCTTTGATCCAGGCAGCAGGGGTATGCCAACTGTGGGTGTACCCTTCATTCTTTGAACATCCTCAGTAGATACCAACACGAATTCTTCCCAAGAAAGCTCTGGGATTTGCGCTTTTAATTCCTCACAAACGATTAATTTGATCAGCCCATGATGGGCTAAAGCATCCTCCTTTCCTTTAATCACTTTCTTGCTCATTTCTACTAGAGATAGGAGCAGGTAGTATGGAATACTAATGTTGTTGTTGGGTGGAATATAGGCCCTGTGCCGCAACAACTCTAGAATTCGAAAATGAAAAATGGGGACATAACTTAACCTACCAGTGCATGTAATGTATTTCTGGACGATTGCAGCCATTTCATCCCATGGTGCCGGCATGGAGAGTCTTTTGACTCCATTTTTATCTTCATCATAGACCTCTCCTCGCTCAAAAAATGTTGTCTTTGCTTCATGGTTCACCTCTCTGTCATTCTTGCTCCAATGCAGGCCCATTGGTAGACCAGTGAATTTGGAAATCACTTCGTCATCCAACCTTATACGTTACCCCTTCACTTGGGTGACGAACTGTTCATCTTTGATATGTTTTAAATTTATTGCAAACTCCAGAGCCACCCCTGCATTGTATCCTCTCAATCCTAAGATGAAAGGAATCCAGCCCGTGCTGCAGATTATTGTGAAGATTCGCGGGTTCTGATAAATAGCGTTGTCTTCCTCTAGTCGCTTTTCTTGAAACCTTTTGTCATCCTGAAATGCTTTACTATAACAATAAACCAGCACTTGGAGCATGGCTATGTTTCCTCAAATGGTCGAGGTTGATTACCGGTTCGAGGGATGGATTTATGGCTGCGTGACCACACTAACTTCCAGTTCCTTGCTTCTGGAGAGTTTTGAGAGGTTTCGTATATGAAAAACTGGATTTTTGAAAGATTATGTAGCCTTACTTATCTGCCTTTCCACACTTATCCTCATTAATGTTTGTTGTACCTGTTGCTTGATCAAGCCTTGCTTTTCGTTTCATGATTGTATCTTGCCCCATTTGCTCTGATTATTTGGAAGTATGGCGGCTAGATACAGGTTTATCATTTGCTGACATGACAAAGGTAGTAATCATGATTCATTGAGGCTGATATGATTTAGGTAGCAATCATGATTTATTGAGGTCATTTTGAACTGAATAGTGCCGCCGAATGAATATTTAAGCTGTCCTCGGCTTCAGAAAACAAATGTCTTGCGGGATAATGATTTGGCCTTAAAAATAAAACAAAGATGTTTAGAGATTACCTCATTATGTTTTAGAGTACCTGAGTTCATGAGCTGGCCCGATTCTTATTCGTGGCGGATTCTGTAGTAGATTTGGCAATGTCTGCAGTAAATTTTGGCATGTCAATAGTTACGTGCGCTTTCTACTTTTTCCTTGTGTTCATTTGAATTTGTTGTATTGGTTTCTTTTGAACTTTGTGCCATTTTCTGATTCGACTTTGTGATGATGCTTTTGCATTGGGTTTGTATTCTTCATTGTATTGTTGTAATCTATGCTGGCGCTCTTCAATAGATGATAGGCTCGCGTGAAGATATTGCAGATGCGATTGAATAGCTTGTTTGGTGGAAATTAATTTTGTAGTAGTTGATACCTTTGTTGTCTTCCTTGGTATACATTGTTGGCTCGCTTGGTTGCTTTAATGGTTGATAATAATCCGGCTCACTTGATTAGCTTGCTGGCTCGCTTGTATTCTGATGACAGGCTCGCTTGAATAGTAGCAGGTTTTGAATAATAATAGGCTCGCTTGATTGAATTCTGTAGTGTGATATCTTTGCTGTTGACTTGAATATATGATTGGTTCGCTTGATTATTGATTGTCTACAGTTTGCATGTTGTTTCTTCATGGGGATGTATAATGCCCTGCAATTTTACCTTATCATTTCTGTAGTTTGTTATTTGGCATTTTTCCCATCCCCCTTTCTCATGTTTTTTTCTTATCATTTTTTTCTTGTGTGTGTTTTTTTTTTTTTTTTTTATTCCTTTTTTCATTTTGCTTCCCTTTTTTGTAGCAATTTTTTTCTCTCTTTTTTTTTGGTATTTTTTTTCTCTTTTTCTATATTTTTATTTTTTATTTTTTTTATGAACTAAATTTCAATTATTTTCGATGCTCTCTATCATCATCAGTTGTTGTTGGTAGAGTACTTGTGTAAACTCCTCCTTTGACTGTGGATTCTTGCAAAATTTGAGCCGATGTCCATTCACTATCATAGGAAACTCCTCTTCATCAATTGTAATGATCCTTACTGCTCCATTTTCATAGATCTTTTGAATTATGTAAGGTCCCAACCATCTGGTTGTTAGTTTTCCCTTGAATGTGTGAAACCTGGAGTCATAGAGTAGTGCCCAGTCACCTTCTTTGAACTTTTTATCCTTTAGGTGTTTGTCATGCCACTTCTTCCTTTGTTGTTGGATGATTTCAGTATGGGCAAGTGCTTGCTGGCGTTGCTCATCCAGTTGATTCAATTGTAGCATGCGTTCTTGTTGTATATCTGTTAGTTCCATATTTAACTCAGCTACAATTCTTAATGTCTTTATTTCAAATTCAATTGGCAGCATGACTTTCTTTCCATATACTAGTTCATAAGGTGTGAATCCTGTTGTTGTCTTCCATGTGGTATTATAGGCCCAAACTGCCTCACTCAGTCTGTCAGTCCAATCTCTTTTGTGGAGTTGGACAGTCTTTGTCAAAATACTTTCTAATTCTCTGTTGGTTACCTCAGCTTGACCATTTGCTTGAGGGTGATAGGAGGAGGACTGTTTGTGCTTGACATTGTTTCTTTTAAGCAAGTCTTGTATTAAATTTGATGTAAATTGTGGGCCTTGATAAAAAACTAGTTCTCTTGGTACTCCAAACCTATGAAATATCTGCTCAGTGAAGAATTTTGCCACGTTGGTTTCATTGGCTACAGCAAGTGCTGCTACCTCAGTCCACTTTGTGAGGTAGTTAGTGCATACTAGGATGTAGCTCTTCGGATTTGACTGTGGTTTGATTGGACCAATGAAATCAAATCCCCATTTTTCGAATGACTCCAAGAAGATTTATGGATGGAGTGGCATTTCTTCTTTTTGTGTTGGTTTTCCCATCCTTTGGTAGTCAGCACAATGTGAAACATATTCATAAGCATCTTTGTGGAGTGTTGGCCAATAGTACCCTGTTTGTAAAATTTTATAGGTTGTCCTCTTTGCAGTATAGTGTTCTCCACATGGTTCATTGTGAGTGGCATGCATTATGCCATGCACTTCATCTTCTCTAATGCACCTTCTGAGTATTTGATCTGGTCCTTGTTTGAAGAGCATGCCCTCTATCCATGTGTATGTGGCACTTTGCCTTATTACTTTAGTCTTTTCTTTGTAACTGTAATGTTGTGGAAACTTCCCAGACACTAAATAGTTTGCTATGTCGGCAAACCATGGGCTTCTTGTGGATATGGAAAAAAGGTGCTCATCTGAAAATTTGTCATTGATTACTTCACTGTCTTGTCCATGTGTGAGCCTAGATAGAAAGTCAGCCACCACATTGTGTTTACTTGGTTTGTTGAAAATTGTGATGTCAAACTCTTGGAGTAGTAGCAACCATCTAATGACTCGAGCACTTGTGTTGAGTTTGTTGATTAGATACCTTATGGCTGAATGGTCTGTATGAACAAAAACTTGGTAGCCAGTGATATAGTGCCTGAATTTATTAATGGCATGTATGACAGCCAAAAATTCCTTCTCGGTGACAGTATAATTTAATTTGGCCCCTGCCAAATTTTTACTGATATAATATATTGCATAGGGCTTCTTCTCTTTTTCTTGTCCAAGGACAGACCCGATTGCCTTATCCGATGCATCTGAGTGGATGTGGAATGGAAGTGCCTGGTTTGGTCCTTGGAGTACTGGAGTTGTAATTGTTTTCTCTTTAAGGTTATCAAATGTTGTCATGCAATGGTTTGTCCATATGAACTCAGTGTCTTTTGTGAGAAGTGCAAACATTGGGGCAGCAATCCTGCTATAGTTTTCAATAAATCTTCTATAGTACCCTGTTTGTCCAAGGGAACTTCTCACATCCCTTTGTTTAACAGGTGGTGGCAGCATTTTGATTACTGAAACTTTTGCTTGATAGACCTCTATTCCCCTCTGTGATATATGATGCCCTAGAACGATGCCTTCTTCCATTAACATGCTACATTTGTCATTGCTCAGACATAGGATCATCTCAATACATTTTTTCAATACCAATTCAAGATGGTTCAATGCTTGATCAAAGTTTTTCCCATAGGGTGTGAAGTCATCCATGAATACTTCCATTTGATCATTTATGAAATCAGAGAATATACTTAGTATGGCCCTTTGGAATGTTGTTGGAGCATTACATAACCCAAAGAGTAGTACTCTGTATGCATAAGTACCCCAGGGGCATGTGAATGTTGTCTTATCTTGATCAAATGGGTGTATTAAAATTTGGTTTTACCCACTAAATCCATCTAAAAATGAAAAATACTTGTTCCCAGCTAATGTGTCTAGCACCTTATCTATAAATGGCAGTGGAAAGTGATCTTTCTTTGTTGCTTTATTTAGCTCTCTGTAGTCCACACAAATTCTCCATTTGCCTCCTTTCTTAGGGACTATAACCAGTGGTGAGACCCATTCGTTGTCATAGATGGGATATATGAACCCAACATCTAATAACTTATGTAGTTCTACTTTGACAATGTCCTTTAATGTTGGGTTCAAACTCCTTTGTGGTTTCCTGATAGGGATAGAACCTTCTTTGATGTAAATGTAATTTTTGCAAATATCAGGATGTATACCTTTCATGTTTGCATATGTCCATGCAAAAGCTTTATTTTGTCTTGATAATACTTTCATTAACTATGTTTCTTGCTCTGGCTTGAGATTGGAATTAATGTTGACTGTCTTTCCAGGCATAATTTCCATTGTCTTTGCTTTTTCTGATTGTTCTTCCAGAGATAGCACTTCTACCCACATTTTATTTAAGTTCTGATTTGAACTTTCGCCTTCTTGTTGTTGGTCTATGTCAAAAAATCTTTCAAGACCATCATTGTTAGAATATGCATTTTGTATGAACCTATCTATATGTCCATCTTCATCTATTGATTTTAATGATAGCGCAACATCAATCGTTAGGACAGGTCGTAGGTTTTAATTTGGTGTGTCGTTATAATCATCCGTCCAATTTTGATATTCTAAGTCTGAAGATTTTCTTGCTGGTGGGTAAATCGTGATTTTCTTCTTGGCATGTCCACTGGTGATAGTCATGTTTCCTGATCTACAACCTATGTAAACGTCTGCAGTTTCCAACCAAGGACTGCCTAGTATGATTGGATAACCACTAAGTTTACTTTTTACTTCAACGACTATGAAATCAGATGGGTATTCCCATGATTCAATATTGATCATAATGTCTTCGAGCATCCCTTCAGGTTTCACAGTGGATGTGTCAGCTAGCTGGAGTACTGTAGTTGTTGGTCTGACCATTGATTGGAGTTCTAGGTATATCATGGTTTCCTTAGTCGTCACATTGATAGCAGCCCCCAAATCGATTAAGCTTCTATTTATTTGTTTGTTATTGATGGTGACGTTTACTACAGGACTGCCTAGATCAAGATATTTAGGGTTAATAATAATACCCAGCATTAAATCAACGAATTATCCCACTACATTTTGTGAAGAACCTGCAATAATTAATTAATGCAAATACACGAGATATCAGAAATAATAGAAATCATAATCACTTTTATATTGATCACGGGCCACTTCGAGGGGGCAACCTCCTTTGAGCAAGCTCAATACAATTAACTTCACGGTGCCTTCAATGACCTCAACACACACTTATATACTAAGTCTATGCCCAATACTATGAGTCAAAACCATGGGACATATAATACTACGAGACGACTTACAAAGCATATGCGTCCAATAGTATGGGTCAATACTATGGGCTAATATAAACTATTGATCAACAAATACTACGGGACAACTTACAAAGCATATGCGTCCAACAACAATATACTAACATAGTAAAGAGAAGGGTTGACACGAGTTCCTAACATCCCCTCTCCCTTAGAAAAAGCTTTGTCCTCAAACCTTTGGTTGGGGAAATTGCTGCAGAATCTAAAGGAGTGGTTCCCCGGTAGCATCCTCGGGTTGCATTTCGGGAAAATGATGCCTTTGGAGTGTCAGGGAGGATTGCTTGGAAGGCTGTAGATGAAGAAGAACCCTATCAGCTTCGTGGAAAGTGCGCTCAGAATAGTGCTGATCAGCTTGTTGTTTTAGTCGAATTCTGGCCATGTGAAGATTATCCTGTAGAATGAGAAGAATCTGATCGTGGTTTCGAAGAACCGAGTCAATTTACTGGACTATGGAGATGCTAAGGGTGTATGGAAGAAGAATTGGCAGTGTCTCTCCATAGACTGCTTCATATGGTGTCCTTTGAGATGTGGTATTGTACCACCGAAGCGGTTCTAGGAAATCCATAGAAATAGTTGGCCAAAGCTGTGTAGGGATGGGCAAGGGTTTGAGCAATCCCGAAAGGAGTGTTGTTTCACCCTTGTTGACCTAGAAAGTATCACAGTCAGCCACCATCTGTTGAATTGTCATTTTCAGTCCCTACCAAAAGAAGTTACATTGTTCCCGGTCATACATTTTGAAGAACCCAGAGTGCCCTGCTGATGAAGAAGCATGGAGTTCATAGAAGAGATAGCCCTGTTGAACATATTGCAACCAATTTGGAACAAGCAGAGAAAGAGCTGTAAGAGAAACCGGGTCATCAATTGTGTGATAAGGAGCATCTGCCACCATATTGTCCTTACCCTTCTTGTAAGTGATCGCATAGGGATAACCCATGAGTTGGATAACCCATTTCAGGTGTGTTGGGGAGGAGACCCATTGTTCCAGAAAATTTTCCAGACTTTGGAGATTAGTCTTGATGCAGAAATAAATCCCTAATAGGTATGGCTGCCACTTCTGTACTGCATGCAAAATAGCCATCATTTCCTACTGAGAGGTAGATGCGACTAAATTCTTACCGGAAAGGTCTCTTGAAGGCGGTAATCTCATTGGTTCAGCAAAGACACCTTCATATCTATCGAAGGAAGTAGTAGAGACCGTTGATGGGTGCATCTGAATGGAATGGAGCTGAGCAATGACACCATGTGAATTCTTCTTAAGGATTTTTTCCAAGCGATGTGAACTGATGATGTGGAGAGACCCTGGTTGTAATCCCATTAATTTGTGTTGTGCCCCATTGACTGAAAACTGCATCCAAAGTTCAGCAAAATGCCATAAGATGGGGCCAAGTGTGCGTAACCATTGAATGCCCAAAACCACATCACATCCACCTAAGGACAAGGCAAACATGTCAGAGCGCAGGTTATAATCTTCCATAGAGATACACACATTGTGACACTTCCCCTTGCAAGGTAAGGTGCCCCCATTGGAAACCATGACTTCAAAGTTGGAGCAAGGATGGACAAAACAATTAGCATGTTTGGCAATCCGAGGGTCAATGAAGTTATGAGTGCTACCAGAATCAATGAGTATGGTAAGAGGGAACTTCTTGAAGTATCCCCTGAGATGCATTGTTTGTGGGGTTGTGACGTCGGTTACAGCATGGAGAGAGATCGCGGGTGGGTTGTCCTGAGATGGGGTGTCAACAGGCGGGTGCTGAATGTCGACCTGATCATCTACTAGATCTGGAGCTTCTTCACCAAGTTCAGAGGCAAGCAGAGAATCCAAATCCAAGAGATAGAGATTTTGTTGAACACATCTATGTCCCCGAGTGAATTTCTCATCACAATTATAACAAAGCCCTTTTTCTCGGCATGCCTGCATCTCGGTTTTAGACAAATGCTTGATAGGATTTGGTCGAGGAGATGGCGGGATGGGAGGTCGTTGAGAACCCATATTTCAGAAGGGAACAAAAGTGGGTTTGGAGCGCTGTTGGGCTGCAAGCTTGTCTTCTGCCAACTTAGCCAAACCTAGGAATTCCATCATTGTGTTGGGACAGAACATTTTAACCTTTGACTAGATTTCATCCTTAAGACCACTGATAAAACAACTCCTGTAAAATTCATCAGACAATCCTTCTGTGTGATTGGCGAGTTTCTCAAATTTTGTCTGATACTCTCTCATTGTGCTAGTTTGGTGAAGTTTAGTGAGTGCTCTTGTGAAGTCGTCAAAAGCACTAGGACCAAATCGTGGCAAAAGGAGTTGGCAAAAATCTATCCAGTTTGGCTCGGGATGAGCTTTGATGTACCAACGGTACAATTGAAGGGCTTCTTGTTCCAAATGAAAGGATGCAAGTGGAACTTTCTGGACATCAAAAGTATTATGCAGACTAAAATATTGTTCTGCGTGGTATATCCATCCAGTCGGATCAGTACCATTGAAGCGAGGAAAATAAAGCTTCGGCCCACGAAAATTGTTGGAAGAAGAGAACCCGGTGGCTACAAAAGATTCTGGCTGTCGGTTATTGTTCATGGCGGAATGCTAAAGATGGAGGCTGAGAAATTTTTCATCCAGATCTTGGAGTTTGGTTTGGATGGCTGCAAGTGCTTCCTCGATGGTTTTTTCTCCTGCGTGTGTGACAACCACAACCAAGAGTTTTTTTTTTTTTTTTTGGAAATGGATAGAAAAACACAAACAAAAACTTATTTAGTAAAGGAAGATTTGGATTTTGGGAAAAACTCAGATGGGTAATTGGGGTTTGATTAGGTTTTGGACACTTTCTGATGGATAGGGAAGCAAAAAATGGGGATTTCAGAAGCGAGGTGAAAGAATGAGAAAATTTAGTAGAGAGGGACAAAGAAGCAGAATTAGGAAAGGAACACGGTGGCAAAATTTGAAGGCGTTTGGATGAAAATTGAAGGAGTTATGGCAAACCCTAAAAATAGACAAATGTGGGATTTCTGGTCTTGGGAAGTGGAATTTGGGATAGGGTCTTCATGAATGAAATATGCAGAATGGGATTGCAGGGATGTCAGTGAAGTTTAAGGGAAAACAAAGTTGGAACAAGGGAGATATGGCCGAAAAACAGATTTTTTTTTCCAGAAATGGATCGGCAAAAGCGGCGCGGTAGCGATCCGCAACAGATGGATCTGCAACGGTGTGGAAGGGATCGAAAACGGTTGGGTCTGAAACGACGACTGGATTTGGAACGACTTTCAGAATAGATCTGAAATGGCTGGATCTGGAGTGGAAGTGATCGGCAACAGTTCAGCTGAAAATAGATATGGACCCCAGGTATGTGCGGCTTCTTGTTGGTTCAGGGGATTCACTCGGCCACCAATGCTGTCTGACGGCTTGCGTATTGGGGTAGTACCCCTCACTCCATGGCTCAGGTAAAACTGATAACCGCTTTGCCACAAACGACAGCTCTTGGTTTACCTCATGTGTGGGAACTAGTCAATCAGGTAGGGGTCGTTTCCCTTTTCGCTGGCAGGTCCTCTCAATGGGCCAGCTACTTTGGGGTCCTGTGGTACTCCTCACAATGAGTTTTAGGGCTTATTCCCAAATACTTCCCACAGTTAAGAGGATAAGGGTTATTCCCAGATCTGAACTTGCAATAGATGTGAAAAAAAAATTGGCAGAAATTCCACCCAACGAGCCCAAGAAAGTGCTCTGATACCAGATGTGAAGAACCTGCAATAATTAATTAATGCAAATACACGAGATATCAGAAATAATAGAACTCGGAATCACTTTTATATTGATCACGGGCCACTTCGAGGGGGAAACCTCCTTTGAGAAAGCTCAATACAATTAACTTCACGGTGCCTTCAATGACCTCAACACACACTTATATACTAAGTCTATGCCCAATACTATGAGTCAAAACCATGGGACATATAATACTACGGGACGACTTACAAAGCATATGTTTCGAATACTATGGGCTATTTAAACTATGGATCAACAAATACTACGGGACGACTTACAAAGCATATGTGTCCAACAACAATATACTAACATAGTAAAGAGAAGGGTTGACATGGGTTCCTAACACATTTATGGTTGGAGGATCACGCTTCCTCCTTCCTGGTTTCTTCAAACAAGATTCTCTAATAAATTTGTTATAGATGGGCACATCCCTTATGGCTTGTAAAATCAGAATATGGATGTTTAAGTGCTTCAATTCATTTAAAATCGCATTTTCTTCTTCCTCTTTCATACTTCGTATAAGTTTCTATGGAAATGGAGGGTTCCTGTCTCGTGGGAGTGGTTGAGTTTCTTCCTCTTGAGGATTTGGTTCATCCGGATGCTAAATATAGGGTTGTGTTGTTTGTTCTTGAGCTTCAAGTTCTTGGATATTCTGTGTGGATGTATTTTTCAACATTTTTCTAGACCTGAGGTTTATTTTGTGTATTTCCATGGTGTCTACTACGTAGGTAGGGAATTGTGTGATTTCAGCGATATAAGTCTGTTTCTATTGTGGAGGTCTGTTATTATTAGGGTTTGGGATGGGTTGGGATAGAATTGGTGGGGGTCTGGGGGGTGGTTGAGTCTAGGGGGATGGCATAATAAGTGGTTGTTGTAATGGGGCTCTCCAATTTGATGGATGGGGGTATTGATTTGTATAATTTGTGGTTGATGGAGGAAATGGTGGGGGGTATGGAGGGTAAGACGGTGGGTAATAATATTGTTGATAGGGTGGTTGATAAGTTTGCTGATTCTACTGATAAGTCTGTTGATTTTGCTGCCATTGGTTTGGATTTGGCTGTGATTGCGATGGAGTTGGTGTAGAGTTCCAATTTTGCTGGCCTTGATTATAGTAGGGTTGATTGCTAGGTTGATATGGTCTGACAAAATTACTCCTTCTTTGCTTTATAAAACAGAGTTGTTCTATTGCTCCTTCAGTTGCAGGATCTTGAATAGCAGCCTTACATGAGGGTAAGAGGGGACATTTATCAGTGGAGTGATCGTCAGTGCAGAGACCACATATTTCTATGGTGTTTAATTTGCACTGCCCCTTCTCATGTTTCTTTCTACAACAAGGACAGAATAATGCCAATGCTTGGTTAATTTCATCCTGCTTCTTCTTTATTTGGAGTGCATCAAGTTGCATGGCCAATGATTGTAGGATGTCAGTTTTCATGTCATAAAGGAGGTTCCCTAGATCATATTTTGTAAGGTTTGGTCCTGCAGATGAGGATGATGATCCTATGGATAGATGTGTATCTCTTGTTCCATTTTTTCTTTTCCCAGACCTAGAATGGTTTTTGAAGATCTGTAGTATCTGGTCATAATTTTTCTGGAATATGTCTCCATCTCCCAAGAGGTTTAAGATCTCAAAATTCTCCTCTTGATCCCTCTAAGAAGGACAAGCTTCAACGATTCAGGGTCTAGGGTACAATGGTTAGCTTGTTTGTAGCTGAGCTGAAAACGTTGGGCATAGTCTTCTAAGGATTCACGGTCTCCCTATTGCATCCTAAATATTTCATCCCTTGTATCCTTTACTTTGCAGTAGTCCCTATATTTTTCTAGGAATGCTTGTTTCATTTGGTCCCAGCTGAAAATACTATTTCCTTCTAAACTCATGAACCACCTAAGTGATAAATCTTTCAGTGTGGGGGGAAAAAGCCTCAGCTTTTGTGCATTCATAGTGTAATCAAAGGATCTACAAACTACCTCAAACTCAAACAAGAATGTGTCAGGATATTCTGAAGTCAATCCATGGAAGTTTGGAAGATTGTTGGGGTTGATATTCTTCATCCTGGCATCTCCAAGAGGTATGCTAATGGTAAAGGTGAACAACTCCCTAGGTTCCTCTTCTTCATTTGCCATAGTGGTGTTTGAGCTGGAACTAGTAGATAAATTGTCTCTGTTTGGATCATATGTGGAATCAGTTTCATTTTTAAAGTTTAGGAATTCAAACTGAGAGTGGTCATAACTGTTGTTACCATTGTTTCTCATGGGATGCTTAGGCAGAAAGCATCCAAACCTATCCCTTTGCTGACGAGGCATTCATTGGTAAAATATTTATGTTGTCTTTTTTATATAAGTGTTTTTTCTTTTTGTTTTGTTTTTGAAGATGTCTCCTAAAAGATTTAGAACCTCCCCGGAAACGGTGCCAAAAAGTGGTGAGCTCTCAGAATGGATGCCTAATGAGGGAAGCTAGACTAGGATCCTACTTTAATTATCAACCCAGGGGACGTACAAACTTCAGAGGTGCAGGCACTATATGTGCTCTTGTAGGATAGTCTTTGTCGTGGTTGGGTGTTGGTATCAATGTTCAAGGGTTTGCCTAAAAGAAATCGAATAGGCTGGGAAAGGATTGCCTAATCTATGGATGAAAAATACCTATGCTAAGAAGTTCAAATACTGAAAACAGTAAATCTATATTAAAGAATTTAAATGTTGAAAACAGTAAATATGTCCCTAAGAACTCTCTTGTTGGAAACAGTGAATTTATACTATGAAATTGAATGCTGAAAACATAGCGGATCTATTCTAAAATAATGAAAGCTGGATCTTTAACCTAAGAATCAATTATACTAAATCGAATGCATAAAACTAGAAGTCTGGTCTAATCTATTTAATTGCCAAAACCAAGTTCAAAATGCCATTATCTAATGCTATGAATTAATCAAAACTTTAAGAAGTGAATGTCATTAATTAACCACAGTATCGAAAGTAAGCAATCTTTATGAGTAACCATAATAATGGGAGAATGCATAAGCTTTAAGATCTGGATCACTATTTCATAAGTAATGCAAGCACACAGAAAAATAAGTATTGAAATATGTCCTGGCAGAACGCTGCTACAAGACTACAGAAACAACGTTACCGAACTACAAAATGCGTTACAAACTACTACAGAATTAGACTGGTCGCTTTACTACATAAATCAAATCGTACTAATTAACGCCATTCAAATGCCTTCGTATGCAATATAGATTCAGTCAATGTAAAGCACATAATGAAAAATACCTGAACAGTAAGATCGCTTGAATTACATGTTGGATGGGCCCTCTCCAACCTGTACTCAGGAGTGGAGAAAACTTATATACGCTGAATTGAAAGCAACATCAAGTCTTTATTCAAAATAGAAACTTCATAGTTTTAATAAAAGTATGTAACTCAAATTATCTCAATAGTATAAAAACATAAAACGATAGTTCTAAAAAATGGCAATAGGATCCTCTCGCTAGCCGAGAGGCATGTATATATATGCCTCTAATGCTTAACCTAACTTATATGTCTAATTGTCGATTATGTTTGAACAGGTGTTCTCTCTAGAAATCAGGAAAAAGGTGCTAAGCTTTGCATAATCTTTCAGTTCTCTGCTCAATCTACATGTTTGTCCCTTAGTGTACCTGGACCTGCTCAATCATACTTGATTTTCAGATAATTAGTTTATTGAACACACATTCAAACATACAAGAATAATCTTTAAAACAACTTCAGTAAATAATCAAGGTAAATCATTTCTCCCACAAAACAAGTGTATTTCTTCACCCTTTCTTGTGCTTTTGCTGTGAGGAAAAAGGCTCACCCTTTCTTGTGATTTTGATTACCAACCAATGATGTATACCATTAACAAACGCGAGATAACCCACCAATAATGAAAATGGGCATCAAGGCACATAGTACAATCATCAAAGTGTGAATAGATGTGTTGAGGTCAAACACTAAGATGAATCCATCGATTAGGGGACATTGATGTATTCCCAAAACTGTCGATGGCGAGAGAACCTACCACTAATGACTACAAGACTCTAGGCACTCATCGACTCTAAGTCTCAATTCTGGAATAAATGAGTTGAAGTCGACGAAACGAAACTCGCTGAAAGGAGGGAATTAAGGCATCCCCCATAAACTAACACGAGGTAACAGCTACGCTGAAAGATTTGGAAGAACTCAGATGAACAAACTGACTCAATAAGGATGGCCGACATGAAATAGTCAAGAGATATGAGGAGTGGCCAAATCTTGTTTCAGGACTTCCTTTGAATAGGAGCATGAGCTGATGGATAGACTCAGGTAACATAGACTCAAGTAATAACATTGTGCGATGCAGGAGGCATCAACACAGGGCTCCATAATGACTGGAAGCTTAACCAATCGGTGGAGTAAAATCTAAGAAATGAGTACAGATCCTAAGGTCCTACTATAGTCCCGACTCATAATGGATGGAATGGAATGAATGCTCTGTTCAAAGGAGACACAACAACTGCTAACAAGAAGAAGTAAAAAAATTTCCATCCGACTTTTTGGAATATTTGATTTTTTTGGTCTTTTTCATATTTGGAAAAGCTTGAAAAAGAATAAAATTGCTTATAGTACAACAGGTGATGGAACGAGTGTCAAATGACAAGCAAACTAGTCCCAAGCAGTGGAACATAGCTATGATCAATGCAAGGAAGCATGTGCAGGATGTGGACACTCAGGGGGGTGTTCCCTCAAGGTGTAGGGTCATCAAGCTGCGAAAGATAAATTAAGGCTCTACTTGGCTCGGAAGGTAAAGTGCTCAGGCACATGGCTAATAAGTGAGTAAGCGGGAGTCGACACAAGGCTCAAGTAGCAATAAGGATAATGCAATGCAATCACAACTCGACATAAAAGGGGATTAATTTTTCATAAAGTTAGTATCTTCACCCGAAAAAGTGTAAAACAATGAGAGAAGAACTCTTCTAGTCACGTATGACTAGAGTATACATTTTTCGTAATTAATCCACAAAGGTCCGGAAAAGGGGTAAACTTATACCTAAGTGAATGTCACTTCAAATCTTTTAACGAGTTTGAAATGACAAGTATACTCAGCAATCTTTTTTGATTTGAAAAAGTCTAACAAAGGCTTAAAAAAACTTTATAAAAATATTTTCCATAAAGGTTTAACGAGCCCGAAAAAGTAAACTCGTGACCTCCTTACTGTTTTTAACGAGCTCAAAGGAGAGATGGAAGAATGCTCGTAATGGGAGCAGACGAGTGAGATGGAAGAAAATGTGCAACAAAAAATTGTTGATGTGTATTCAATGATTAAAGAACAAAGTAAATCTCTAGGACCATTAATGAGGCCAAGACGCTCTAGACACATGAGGATTTCATCATCTAGAACATAATTTATTAAAACATGTTGATGCCATAGGATAAGTCTACAAATCCTACACAATTTTCAACCTCTAATATCATTCTTTCTAGATAACACATATAATTTACACTCATATCATGATAGGAAATTCAAAACATTAAAGAGGTACTTATCTTTTCCAATGGTTGAATGCCAAGAAACTAACTGAAATATCATGATTTCCATCCAACTATAGGAAATTTTCTATAGATTCCACCCCCTATCTAGGCTATGATACCATCAGGGTAAATAAGCTTGATATGCAAAAATTTCAAGACAATTTCTCCAACTCAAAATCAAAGGGAGGACTTACCAAGTATACTACTACTAAAATTTTAATTTGGACCATCTTTTTGACACTCACAATACCTACCCACCAAGCACAAGGAGAAACTCTTCCTTCTCTGCTCAGTATCCCCTCAAAAGTCTTTCCCTTCAATGATCTTCATTGGGGCGTAGAAAGTTTTAGATCGCTATCCATTCACTACCAACAAATATTTTCTTGCATATTGGATCCTTCCAACTTTCTAATGGTTTCCTTTCCTTTTTGTATGTTCCTTAGTATGGTATCCCATTCTTCCAAGGTTAAACTCCCATTTTCTCTCCTCTACCCCTCTCCAAAAACTAGCTCTCCTACCTTATTTGAATTTCCCCTTCTTTTCATGCATGAATGATGGAAAGGAGAATCCTAATACAACTCTAATTGGTTCCAATAATGTATGAGAGACAAATTCCCTTGAGTGTAGGAGGTAGTTGCCTAGATTTAGGATATGGTCACATTAAATTTTTTACCTCAATTTAAACTATAGGTTAGGATCAACATCATAATAGAGTGAAGGGTTTGGGTAATGATTAGGTGGATAAGGTGTATTAACCTTCCCTTATATGTAATGTACCCCGCTATGAAATTAAATCACACACAACAGATTCCATTGGATGCTAACACATACTTGCGCTAATAAATTTGATAAAATCATGGAAGGAATTTAACAACTTCCCATTTTAAAATTAACCCATTTCATTAAAGGAACAAACTAAGGCATCAAAAGTGAATTGATAAGAAAATTATATACATACCTACCTTCAATATGATAGCTATAGCTTAAACCATCTCAGGATTTTTACTTTAAACATAAGGTTCACTGAGCCAAGTTTAGCTTCTACAAACAACCTTGATAAGGATTCTGATCACATAATTCATCCAACATTCATGCAAGTAAGCAGAACAACAATTAAATATTATTTCAAAGACAATCTATTTGATTAATGAACATTGCAAACATGAATAGTTCACATCACCCAGTCAATGAATCACCCTTATCGTTGAAATAAATCAACCAAAACATTAAGTGTACAAATGCATCCTTCATTTTTAACACTCATAAGTAGAATAAGGGAGATTGTACCACTATTCTGAATATTCAATGTTCATGAATATGATTCCAACAGTAAATAATATAGTATCCTTTAGCTCTATACCATTCAGTCATTTATTTAAACATAATTCTTAATAACTGTTATTGTGAAGTTCATAAGTACTCCGCGAACTTCATATATAGAGATTAATTATACCCAGTCTACTTAAAGACAATGCAGACTATGTTGCTACAGGTCTCGAGCCTTAATAAGTATTTGTAAACTTTTACATTCCTATGGGAATACATAAATAACACACAAGACAACTGAACTATAATAGGTTGCAGTCATTTTAAACATATAATTAATAAGAATATAAGACATTCCATTTCTCCTTTATATATTCAAGAAACCAATCACATGCATATAAATTTCGGGCAAAACATGCAGACTGCATCCACACATATCCATGCATGATTAATAATTCAATTCCTTGGAAATTCCATTCATTTATTAACTATATATTTAATATAATTCATTATGATATCGAACAAAATATTAATCTTGATAAATTCAATGCAACCATAATTCAAAATACTTCATGAATTATTCCACTCATTAAATTAAAGACAACATTAAATCATACCAAGAAATAAAATGGATGAAACATAATTCATCATGAATAAAACACAAGTTGCATATTCAACATGATTACAATTCAAATCCTTATGAAATCATTCATTTATTCCAATTCATAAAAGTTCATATAAATAATGATAAGGCTGAAACAAAGCATCAGTTACTTATATGCATACTTAACAACTATAGCACTTGGTTGCGTGTGAGGCATGCTCCACCCAACCATAGGCTGCATTTCTCATTAATCTCTCAGCAAGGTGCCACCCCCGATCTGAGACTATGAATCCACCAGGAGAATACAAAAGGTTGATAGAACATGGAAATGGATAGGTGCAAGGAGTAATCATCTACTAGGATATCCCTCCTATCTTGGCATTCACACAATTTCACACCAACAGCATGATTCTTTCTATCTAGTTCCAAAATAGTGTTTTCAACTGGTTCCAACTAAATAGTGTAGTCCCTTCCTCGGTATCTATTCCATAGAAAAACAATTAAATTCCTTAGGTTGTACTGTCAAACTATGCCCTAGAATTACCTAGAGAAAAATAGTAAAATTCCTTAGGCCGTTACTATCAAAATATGCCCAGAATCACCTGGAGCAAAACAATAAAATTATTCGCATGATTACTTGGAGAAAAAAATAAAATTCCTTAGGTTGTTACTGTCAAACTATGCCAAAAATTGCCAGGACTAATATAGTAAAATGTTTAGCTATTATTGTCAAACCATGCCTAGAGTTACCTAGAGAAAAATAGTAAAATGCTTGGCTATTACTGTAAAACTATGCTCAGGATTTCCTAGAGAAAAACAATAAAATTCCTGGTGGGCTCCGGAAATGTCTACCTTTTTACATATATTCGTTCAAGAAGTTCACTTTAAATATCGACCAAGGAGCATACAAACTTCAGAGGTACCAAGCACTATATGTGCACTATATTGAGAGAATATTTATCGTTGGGTGTTCACTATGTCCTAAGGAATGGTGAGGAGTTACTCTAATGAGAATGAAGCGACTAAAGGTTTATCACAATCAAAAGTGATAATGAAAGTAGAAAGGTATTCTATCAAATCATTCACTTAATCTAAGAAACAAACAGTATTTACTTAATCTAAGAAAGCAGGAAACTTAATCTAAGAGAGAGGGAAACTTAATCTAGGAAAGAGGGAAACTTAATCTAAGAAAGACAAAGTAAATCTTTTCTAAAGCACATGAATCTGACCTAATGGAACCAGATATCTCTTTGATTTGAAACAAGAAATCATCATTCAAGAGTATAGATCTTATCTAGTCTAAGAACACTGTATAAAACAATGGAAATGTAAATCTGGAAATTGCAGTCGCGGATGGTAGCTATAGGACTACGGACGCATTGTATCAAAACTACAAATGCAGTGTTATAGAACTACGAAAGAAAAACGTTTATGCACAGAATTGAAATCTGATATCAAATAAGTGTTAAAACTAATCTACGCATACATATATTCTAGATGAACAACATAATGCATAAAAATATGGAAAAAAATACAGAACTCCTGAGCTACACACTAAGGGGGCCCTCCCCAATGCACATCACAGGAGGGAAATGAAACTTATAAACTCACGAGTTGGAAATAATGTTGATCCTTCATTAAGAATTCATAAGATCCATCACAGTTGTAGAAATTGTAAACGGGCTATCAGAACTGAAAATGCTGCAAATTGTTTTTCAAAAATATATCAGTTAGACCCCTTCTACTCAGGTGTCTCTTATTTATTACAAGCTTCTACCCTAGTTTAACATTGGAAATCACGATCCTAAATAAAAGGAATCATTTCCTACAATTAGGATAAAACAAGAGCATCATGTCTCTTGTGATCTTTAATCTGGAGCTCGAGTATCTCCAATCTTCCTTTTCACCTGCGCTTTGTCCACACATAGCTGTATTCACATGATTAGTAAATAAAAGATGCTAAAATACAAAAGAGATAATTACTAAATCACTTTGTTTAATTAAGAGTCAAATTTCATTCTTCCCTACAGAAAGAAATTATTTTCTGATCGTTTCTTTGCTTATGTATGGCATAATGGCGTGTCTGGAATACCTATATCATGGAATTATCATCTCCGCCGAACTTGAAGATGTTACCCATCCTTGGGTGACCCATAATGTGGTACAATGGATTCTATGATGTCCCAGGAAACAACTCTATGACTTCCTTCCTATCGGTGATATCCTTGACCCTGCTCTTCTTTGGCCCAAGCCCTTCTTTCTTCATCCTCATCGATGTCCTCTTTAATTATCAGGGGAAGTAATAATGGTGGGCTCAGCTTTATCCCAATCCATCTGAGTTTTTTCTTCACCAAGGATTCCCTATACATCCTTTCCCTGCTCAACGTGACTTCCAGTCTAAGGGGCGAATGAGGTTCACTCTTCTTTAGGTCTCTTGAAACTCTTTTCCGTCAATCGCCTATGACCTCCCATACTTCGTCGAGTGTGCTCTGTGTGGTCTTGTTGAAATTATCAATGGATTCTTGTTGTTTTTCGAGGAGGATGGGGATCAGGTCCTCATTCGAGGTTATTGCATGATGATCCTAGAACACCTTTTTTGGGTGCGTGGTTTCGAATCTTATCCAAAGTGTGTTCTCCCATTCCTCTATTTGGTAGAGGTGAGCGTCTTGTGACCTCTCTATCTTGTGGTTCATCCATGAACACAATGCTCTGAGATGGAAGTCACCCATATAAGGATTTGGTGGCCACTTTGGTGAATTCGACATGCCCAGGTTGTGAAGAAAGAACTCACATAGTTGATCCTTCTCAAATTCGGTGCTCTCCAGATAAGCATCTACGAATTCCTTCGGGGTGATTATTTCCATGGGTAAGTGATGTTTCAGTCTTTGTAAATGAAAACGACACCACTTATCCTTAAGATATACTGCATAAATCTGGGATGGATGTCTGGTCCCGACGATTTCTTCATATAACTTGGAGGTAGTGAGAAGAGTGGTTTCTAAATGTAAGATCTGTTGGTCCTTCTGTACCAACGTTTCTTAGGTTTTGCTCAATTTTTCTTGCGACACTTGGTTTTGTTGTTCCATTTGATTTAATTGGACCGCGTGTTGCATCTTCAAAATCTAAGTTTTCTCATGCATGAATGGGGGTGTAGTTGATGATGCAGTTGGGATTTATATTGGAGTCATGCTCAATATTGTTGGCCTCCAGTTCTTCTCTAACTCTTGCTAATTCAAACAGTGCCCCAGCCAGTCGGTCATCCTCCTTAGTCTACATTTCTTCATTGTTTTTTGCAAAGTCATGGAGTGGTGTGTCTTCTCTCATTGGTGTAAAAGGGTCTCCTTGCTCTGCCTCGCCATTCTCAGAGTCTGACTGGTTTTGGGGTATGGAGCCTGCTTCGTCTTCCTCTTCTTATTTCTTTTTATTTTCTTCCTCCTCCCTAGATTTTGTCCCCTGCCTCAACCTTCTGCTTTGTCGTGTAAATCCCTGTGTTCTAGAAAATGACCTTGTAGGTTTCTAACAGTAGGCGTCTTTGAAATGCTTTATCTTTACCAATGTTTCAGCTACGACCTCATTATCGTCGATGTCTATTTCGATTTTCCTTTTGACCCCTTATTGAGTGGTTGCATTTTCTCCTTTCTCTAGACATCCTCAGCACAAATATTGATGAACTCTTCCCATGAGAGTTTAGGAACCTGGGATTTCAATTCCTCACATATGATTAGTTTGATTAATCTGTGATGAGCTAATGCATCCCCCATCCCCCGCGTTACCTTCCTACTCATATCCAAAATGGATTGTAACAAGTAGAAAGGTATGTTGATATTGTTGTTGGGTTTTATCTACCCCCTGTTCCTTAGGAGGTCAAGTATCTTGAAATGGAAGGTAGGTATGTAGCTGAGTCTCCCTATGCAGGTAATGTATTTGAGCACGATAGTGGCTACTTCATCCCATGGATTTGGCATGGTTTCTCTTTTGAAGTCATTCTTGTCTTCTTCATACTGCTCACCTTTCCCAAAGAAAGATAGTTTTGCTCTAATATTGGCTTCCCTGTTGTCTTTCCCCCAATGTAACCCCTTTAGCATGCCCATGTATGTTGCAATTGTTTCCTCACTTAAGCGGATGTGTAACCCCTTTACCCTAGTAACATATTGTTCTTCTTTTAAATGTTTCATATTTCTAGCGAATTCCAAGCCTACTTCTACATCATGTCCTCTTAACCCAGTGATGAATGGAATCCATCCCGTTGTGCAGAGGATTTTCATCACTTCTGGTTTTTCATAGATGAGAGCATGGTCTTTTGGTTTTCTCTTTTTAAACCCCTTTGTCATCTTATGAAATTACCATATGGATGAACAATATAAAATTGATGGTGGTTGACCGGATGACTTAATTGCTTGTTCTGGGTTGGATCCAGCTTGCTAATTTGAGTTTTGAATTCTTCTTGTTGTGTTTACCCTGCTCGAGGCCTGAAAGCTTCATATATGCCTCCTGGTCTTGCTTAATTATCCTTTCCCACTTCCATCTTATTACCCCATATTTTCTGGCTAATTCATCCTTATCCTTTCATCATTCCATGGCATGTTGTTTTTTGATATGAAAGTATGTGGTGGGATATGGAGATCGTCATTTCTTCATGTGGATCGACAATCATTACCTGGTGTGGTTACTCTAAACCATGTGCCGTCATTTTTATCTAAAGAGAGTTGCCCTCAAATCTGATTATTTCTTCTGTAGGGAGAAATTGATTTGACCAAAAATGGAAACAAAGGATTCAAATATTACCTTTTTGTACATAGCGTACCTTTGCTGCTGACGTGGAGATGTTTTAGTAGCATTTGAGTTCCTTAGTTGACTTTGTCTTTGTCTGCAGTTTATAATGTCAGTTTCGTAGTTGATTTTGTCTTTATCTGTAGTTTATAATGCCAATTTCGTAGTTGTGTTGCTGCTCCTTTCCGTTGCTCTAGTTTGTTTGTTATCATTCGTTGGCTTGGTTTATTTGTTGGCTCGCTTGATAGCTTCTGCTACTTCAGTTGATTTGTTGGCTCGCTTGATAAGTTCTACTACTTTAGTTGATTTGCTTGATCGCTTGATAGTTCTGCTACTTCAGTTGATTTGTTGTTTTATTTTTCATAATTTCTTTCGTTTCATTTTCATGATATATTTTTTATCATCATTTTTTTCTTCATGATATTTTCTTTCTTTTTTTCATTCATTTTTTCATTTCCTTTTTTTCATGACATATACTTTTTCATCATCATTTTTTTCACGATATTTTTTTTCATCATTTTTTTTTCACACACACACACACACATATATATATATATTCAGTTTGATTGGAGGACGTTTACGTCCTCTATTAGCATCATATTTTTAGGATAAAGAGTTTGAGTGAATTCCTCCTTGGACTGTGGTTTCCTATACAATTTGAGCTTGTGCCCATTTACCAACATTGGAAATTCTGTCTGGTCTATGTTTTTTATTCTGACTGCTCCATTGTCGTAGATTGTATCAATGATGTATGGTTCTAGCCATCATGTTGTAAGTTTCCCTTGGAATTTCTGAAATCTAGAATCATATAACAATGCCCAATCCCCTTCTATGAATTTCTTTTCTTTTATATTCTTGTCGTGCCATTGCTTCCTTTGTTACTGAATGATTTCAGTGTGGGCTAGAGCTTTTTGGCGGTGTTCATCCAGCTATTTTAATTGGAGCATACGCTCTTCCTAGATTGCTGAAAGTTGCATGTTTAAATGAGCTATTATTCTTAATGTCTTGATCTCAAATTCAATAGGAAGCATTACTGTTTTTCCATATACTAGCTCATAGGGGGTAAAACCCGTTGTTGTTTTCCAAGTTGTTTTATAATCCTAGACTGCTTCATTTAACATGTCTTCCCAATCCCTTTTATGTAATTGAACTGTCTTCGTTATAATTATTTCAAGTTCTCTATTTGTAACTTCAGCTTGCCCATTGGCTTGTGGGTGGTAGGAGGAGGATTGTCGATGTTTTATTTTGTTCCTTCTGAATAGTTCATCAATGAGGTTTGATGTAAATTGTTTCCCTTGGTCAGAAACTAATTCTCCAGGGACTCCAAACCGATAGAATATTTGTTCCGTGAAGAATTTTGCTACATTTGTTTCATTAGCTGTTGTGAGTGATGCAACTTCATCCCACTTAGTAATATAGTCCATACAAAATAAAATGTCGTTCTTTTGATTTGAAGGTGGATTAAATAGACCGACAAAGTCAAATACCCACTTTTCAAATGGTTCCAATGAAACTTGTGTGTGTAGTGGCATATCTTCTCTTTGTGTTGGTTTTCCCATTCTTTGATAGTCACCGCAATGTGAAACATATTCTTGGGAGTCTTTGTGTAGTGTTGGTCAGTAGTATCCAGTCTACAATATTTTATAAGCTGTTCTTTTGGCTGCATAATGGCCTCCACAAGTTTCATTGTGAGAAGCGTGGAGTATGTCATGGACCTCATCTTCGCGGATGCATCTTCTTAATATTTGGTCTGGTCCCTTTTTAAAGAGAATTCCTTGTATCCAAGTATAGGTTTCACTTTGTCTTATGATATTACACTTCTCTTTGTAGCTATAATGCTGTGGAAACCTTCCAGATACAAGGTAGTTAGCTATTTCAGCAAACCATGGGGTTTGTGTCGAGATTGGAAATAGGTGTCCACCAGGGAAATAATCTTTTACTAATTCACCATCATGTATATGGGTCAATATTGAAAGGAAGTATGCTACTGCATTATGTTTTCCTGGCTTGTCAAGGATTGTTAAGTCGAACTCTTGTAAAAGAAGCAACCATATTATAATTTTAGCACTTGTATTGGGTTTATTCATGAGGTACTTGATTGCAGAATGATCTATGTGAAAAAAGACTGGGTACCCTATGATTTAGTGCCTAAACTTGTTTATGGCATGTACAACAACCAAAAATTCCTTCTCTATTACTGTATAGTTCATTTCTTCCCCCGCCAAGTTTTTGCTAATGTAGTAGATTGCATATGGTTTTTTTTCTTCCTCCTACCCAAGGACTGCTCCAATAGATTTGTCTGATGCATCTGAGTGGATGTGAAATGGTAGCGTCCAGTTTGGTCCTTGGAGGACTGGGGCAATTGTTGTTTTCTCCTTGAGGTGATCAAATGTTGTCATGCAGTTTTCAATCTAGATGAATTCTTTGTCTTTTGTCAAGAGGGAAAACATTGGTGCATCAATTGTACTAAAACCCTCTCTAAATATTATGTAGTATCCCGTTTCCCCCAAGAAGTTGTGGACATCTCTATGTTTTCTAGGTGGGGATAGTGTTTTAATAATAGTGACTTTCGCTTGATCTACCTCAATTCCTCTTTGGGATATGTGGTGACCCGGGTCTATCCCTTCTTGCATTAGCATTCAACATTTATCATTGTTGAGGCATAGATTCATTTGTTTAGGACCAATTCTAAATGTTGTAATGCTTGATTAAAAATATTCACATACGGTTTGAAGTTGTCCATGTATACTTCCATCTGGTCATTGATAAAATCGGAGAATATACTCAAGATAGCCCTTTGAAAGGTTGTTGGAGCATTACAAAGTACAAAGGGTAGTACTTTGTATGCATATGTGCCCCATGGGAAGGTAAATGTTGTTTTATCTTGGTCAGCTGGGTGGATTTGGATTTGGATATAACCATTGAATCCGTAAAAAAATGATTTTTTTTGCTTCCAGCTAGAGTATCCAACACCTGATCAATGAATGGTAGAGGGAAGTGATCGCTTTTGGTTGCCTTGTTAAGCTGCCTATAGTCTACACAGATTCTCCATTTTCCTCCCTTCTTCGGAACTATCACTAAGGGTGAGACCCACTCACTTACTGAGATTGGGTAAATGAATCCTGCATCCATTAAATTTTGCAATTCTTTCTTAACTATATATTTTAATGTTGGATTCATCTGTATTTGGGGTTGTCTTATTGGTATTGCACCCTCCTTGATGTAAATATAGTGTTTTCAAATATCCAGGTGTATCCCCTTCATATCCATGTCTAGGTCCACGCAAAATCCTTCCTATTTTCTGAGAGTACTTTTATTAATTTATGTTCTTGTTCTGGCTCCAAATGTGCATTAATATTGACTGTCTTCCCAGGCAATATTTCACAATTTTTACCTGTGGGAGTTGTTCTTCAATGAAGAATACCTACTTCCACATTTTTTCTGTATTGATTGGAGAGTGTAGCTCTTCTTGTTGTTTCCCTACTAAAAAAATTTCTTCAAGCATATCATGATTAGGATAAATATTTTGAATAAAAATAGCTAAATAAGCATCTTCATCCTTAGCTTTTAGGGTTAGAGAATTTTTTATGCTGAGGACAGGTTGCATATTTTGGTCATCCATGTCATCATAATCATCCATCCAATTTTGGTGTTTTGCATCTGTAGATCATTTTTCTAGCGGGTATATTGTGATTTTATTTCTCTCTTTCCCACTGTTAATTTTCATATCCCCAGATAGACAGCCTATATAGGCGTCTGCTGTTGCCAGCCATGGCCTCCCTAGGATGAGTGGGTATCCACTGAGCTTGCTTTTGACTTCAATGACTATGAATTCTTCTAGATATTCCCAAGATTCAATGTTAATGATTACATATTCAAGAATACCTTCTGGCCTGAAACTAGATGTGTCATCCAATTGTAACACCATGCTTGTCGGTCTTAGAAAGGGTTGGAGACCTAGGGCTAGCATTGTGTCTTTTGTCATAACGTTTATTGCAACTCCTAGATCAATTAGACTGCTTGAAATAGGATTTTTGTTTATGGTTACATTCACGATCAGGCTTCTTGGATCAAGGTACTTTGGGTTGACAGAAATCCCCAACATAAGGTCTGCTAGCTAGCCTATCACATTTATGGTTGGGAGATCTTGTTTCTTCCGCCCCTGTTTATTCAAGTAGTTTTCCTTTATGAATTTGTTACAGATTGAACATATCTGATTGCTTGTAAGAGTGGAATTTGTATATTTAAGTGTTTCAATTCATTAAGTATGGTGTTTTCTACTTCCTCTTTATTGTTTTGTTTTAGCTTTTCGAGAAATGGAGGATTAAGAGGATTATTTTCTGGTATTCAGGGTTGATCCTCTTCTTCTTGGGAGTGTATAAATCTGGGCTGCTGATGTTCTAGAGATGTGGGTTTCTCAAAATATGTGTCTTATTGATTGTGTTGATAATGGGGACCCTGTAGTGTTTTTCCAGATCTCAGATTGATCTCATTCAAATCCAGTGTGTCTATGACATATGCTGGAAACTACATCACTTTGTTGTTGTAGGGTTGTTGTCTTGTCCTATTGTTATTTGGATTTGGGACAGGTTGAGCAGGGATTATAGGCGCTCTGGGGGGCTGTTGGTTTTGTGGAGGCGACATTATAAGTGGTTTTTGCAGTGGTGCTCTCCAATTTGTGGAAGATGGATATGGATTTCCATAGTTGATTTGTGGATGTGAAAAAGGTGGGGGATATGGTGGGTAAGTCTAGGTGAAGTATGGCCGTTGGTAAGGAGTTGGATTTTGCTGCCATTGACTTGGCCCTTCTTGTGTAGGCCATGAAATATGTGCTGAAGGATTCCAGTTTTGCTGAGGGTTCCCTTGATTAAAATAGGCTTGATTATTGGGTTGGAAAGGCCTAGAAAAATTGTTTCTTCGTTGGTTAACAAAGAAAATTTGTTTACCGATTTTTTTGAGGTAGGACCCAGTATGGATGCCTTGCATGATGGAAGTAAATGGAATTTATCTGTGGTACGATCATTAGTACAGATCCTGTAAACTTCTATTGTGTTTAATGGGAATTGTCCTTTTTCATGTTTCTTTCTACATCTTGGGAAGAATACCGCTAGTGTTTGGTTGATCTCATCTTGTTTCCTTTTTAGTTGGAGTGCATCTATATGCATAGATAATGATTGAAGGATATATGTCTTCATATCATCCAGGAGATTCCCCAAATCGGATTTTGTGAGGCTTGGGATTGAAAAGAATGATCTCCCTGCTAATGGGTGTATATCTTGCTTCCATATTTTCCTTTTCTGGATATGGAATCATTTTTAAATATTTGCAGAATTTGGTCATAGGTTTTCTGAAAGATATCCCCATCTCCTAATAAATTCAAGATTTCTAGGTATTCCTCCTTGATTACCCTAAGAAGTACAAGTTTTAGTGATTCTTGATCCAAGGTACAATGAATAGCTCTCTTATAGCTAAGTTGGAACCGTTGTGCATAATCTTCCAATGATTCTTTTTCTCCTTACTGCATCCTGAAAATCTCATCCCTAGTGTCTTTTGCTTTATAGTAATCTCTATAGTTTTCAAAAAAGGATTGTTTCATTTGATCCCAATAGAAAATATTGTTTCCTTCTAGGCTCATAAACCATATAAGCGATAGATCTTTTAGTGTGGAGGGAAAAAGTCTTAATTTTTGTGCATCTGTTGTGTAACCAAATGATCTGCAGATTACTTCAAATTCAAACAAGAAAGTGTTTGGGTCTTCTAAAGTTAAACCATGGAAGTTTGGGAGATTAGCAGGATTGATATTTTTCATTATAGCATCCCCAAGGGGTACACTTATGGGAAAGGTAAACAATTCTATGTGTTCTTCTTCATCATCCGCCATGGTAGTGTTTTAACTAGAGCTAGTGAATAAGTTATCAAAGTCCGGGTTCATAGATGGGATCAGTTTCTTCGTCAGTATTGAGAAATTTGAATTGAAGGTGTTCAGAACTGCTATCGCTCATAGGGTGGTTAGGTAGAAAACGTCCAAATTCATCCCTTCTTCACTGAGGCATTCAAGGTATTTTAGATTTTTGTATTTTTTTTCAAGATGTCTCCTGTAGTTTAAGCACCTCCCTTGCAATGATGCCAAAAAGTAGTGGGCTCTAGAAATGCCTTCCTTTTTACAGGTATTCATTCAATAAGTTCACTTTAAATATCGACTAGGGAATGTACATACTTCAGAGGTACCAAGCATTATATGTTCACTATATTGAGAGAATCTTTATCGTTGGGTGTTCACTATGTCCTAAGGAATGGTGAGGAGTTACTCTAATGAGAATGAAGCAACTAAAGGTTTATCACAATCAAAAGTGATAATGAAAGAAGAAAGGTATTCTATCAAATCATTCACTTAATAGAAGAAACAAACAGTATTTACTTAATCTAAGAAAGCAGGAAACTTAATCTAAGAGAGCAGGAAACTTAATCTAAGAGAGAAGTAAACGTAATCTAATAAAGCAAGAAATTTAATCTAAGAAATCCAAAGTAAATATTTTCTAAAGCACATGAATCTGACCTAATGGAACCAGAGATCTCTTTGATTTGAAACAGGAAATCATCATTCAATAGTATAGATCTGATCTAGTCTAAGAACACCATATAAACCAATGGAAATGTAAATCTAGAAATTGTAGTCGCGGATGGTATCTACAGGACTACGAATGTTGTGTATCAGAACTACAAACGTAGTGTTATAGAACTACAGAAGAAAAACATTTATGTGCAGAATTGAAATATGATATCAAATAAGTTTTCAAACTAATATACGCATACATATATTTGAGATGAACAATAGAATGCATAAAAATATGGCAAACAAAAATACAGAACTCCTAAGCTATGCACTAAGGGGGCCCTCCCTAATGCGCATCACAGGAGGAAAATGAAACTTATAAAGTCACGAGTTGGAAATAGTGTTGATCCTTCCTTAAGAATTCATAAGATCCATCACAATTGTAGAAATTGTAAACTAACTATCAGAACTGAAAATGTCGTGAATTGTTTTTCAAAAATGTATCAGTTAGACCCCTGCTACTCAAGTGTCTCTTATTTATTACAAGCTTCTACCCTAGTTTAACATTGGAAATCATGATCCTAAATAAAAGGAATGCTTTCCTACAAATTAGGAGAAAACATGAGCATCATGTCTCTTGTGATCTTTAATCCGGAGCTTGAGTATCGCCAATCTTCCTTTTCAACTGTGCTTTGTCCACACATAGCATTATTCACATGATTAGTAAAAAAAATGCTAAAACAAAAAAGAGATAATTACTAAATCACTTTGTTTAATTAACAGTCAAATTGCATTCTTCCCTACATAAAGAAATGCTTTTCTGATAGTTTATTTTCTTATGTATGGCATAATGGGGTGTCTAGAATACCTATATCATGGAATTATCAATTCCTTAGGATATTACTGTCAAACTATGCCTAGAATTACCTGGATAAAAACCGTAAAATGACTTGCTATTACTGTCAAACTATGCCTAGAATTACCTGGAGCAAAGCAGTAAAATTCTTGGCTATTACTATCAAACTATGCTCAAGATTACCTTCGAGGAAGATTCATATACATTTCCTAAATCCACTGGAAGCTTAATTGCAGTTTCGACAAAATAATTTTCTTCTGTCCATACCAGTGCGAAGGTCAAAGAGTTCGTGTGCATAGAGAGTCCCCCCTTAATTCTTCATGCATCTCGAGTTACTTTTTGCATGTTGCATGGTCAAAATCACGCACACATGGTCTCCCAAAAAACCCACGTCAAGATTGCATGCACTAATTTTCCATTAGCACATAATTAAAGATTAAGAATTAATAAAAAAAATAATAATGATTAAAATATAATAAAGGTACTTTTTGGCTCAAGGTTAGGCTAAGTTCATGTTATAACCCCCTTAGGATATCTATAGCCCCCTTCCCTTCTCACTTGTGAATTCATAGTCCCCTGTTCTCTTTAGCATTTTCCTCAACCATAGCCAACTATGTTTTTATATGAATATTTCAAAATACAATATGTTGATCCTTTTCAGGCATTTCATAATCAAACTTTACATCATTACATCGGGGATGAAAACTAGGGTGTTACGTTAGACCCCCTCACCTTTATCCTCTTGCGCTATCAAAGCCCCTTTAGGAACTCATGCTTAGTTAGTCTTGAATTTTTTAGTAACTACAAAATATCCAAGTTCACAAATATTCACAATCTCCATGTTATATCTATTTCATGGTTTAATAAAGCATAGTAAAAGAGAATGTCTATGCAAAGCATCTAAGAATATTTAATACTAAGTGCATATCATTCTAAGGATTGGGATATGGACATGACATACTTACATTAATTTAAAAACACCACAATAAACACATTATACACTTTGATGAGAACTTTATACTCAAAAAGAGAACTCTAGCCACAATAAATCATATTTTTGCTTCAAAAACACCAAAACCAGCCTCCATATCAAAAAGTGTTGCTACTTGTAGCAAGCTTTATTTTTCAAGACTAAAATTGCAACTCTTTTGAAATATCAACCAATGCTTAGCCGATGCTATTGCAATTGAAATCGTAAATCGACACCCAAATTGAAAAGGGGTTCTATCGGTAGCACCCCTTTTTTGGGGTCTAAAATTACATATTGTTCAAAACCTTGACCACAACAACCGATGTCACTACAATCTTTTTTTTAGCCTGAAATTACTACATATTTTTAAGTTGTGGCTTTAATTGTTTACATCGTTGCAACAAAAAAATGCCAAAGATAGCTTCCAAATCTAAAAATGGTACTACTAATAACAAGCCTTTCTTCTATGAAATTAAAATTGCAGGCATTTTAAAAGCACGACTAAAAAATATATATTCAAATTTAAGAAAAAAATACTTAAAAAAAATTAACCTTAAACATATATACTTTTAGAAAAACTATTTAACTATTAGAAAAGAAATAAAGAAAAAATATTAAATATAAAACTAACCAATTTAAAATAGTTCTCTAAATTAGAGAAAAAAATGTTAAAATAAAATTTATAAAAAATAAGTTAAAATTAAACAAAACAAAATTTAATATACTATTAAATAATTTAAAAGTTAGTTGAAAACAAATTAAAAGTAAATAAATTAAAATTAAAATTTTATAAAATTTAAATAATAATTAAAAGATGTTAATTTCTACGGTTAAGGTGTGAGTATGGTTAAAAATGAAACTCAGGTTTAATTTAAATTAACAAAAATATAAAAAATAAAATAAAATAAAGTTTAAATTAACATATCTAAAAGACATAATATGGTGAGGAAGTCATGGTAAAAGGAGACTCAACTCTGGGAATCGATTCCACCCTTTTACCTAACCCTCCCCATCCCTTTTATGTTATTTAATATTATTAAATAACATAAAAGGGGTAGTGTTATTTAATACTAAATAATATAAAAGGGTCGGGAAAGATGAGGTAAAAGGGTGTACTCAATTCAAAAATAGGAAATAGGTGGAGAGGGTGAGGTAAAAGGGTGTACTTAATTCCTTATATTCTTGTTTAATTTTATTTAATTTTTAGTCTCTCTCAATTCATTAGAAAACATCATATTTATTAAGGTCGGCTAAAATAATTTTTTTTTTTTTAATACCTTTTTTCTTAATGTTTATTGGACTAGAGCTCTTGATTAGACATTTTTTTATCATTGAAGGCAATACTAAAATTTTAAAAATAAAAATAAAATACCATCTGTATAGTACTACTTATCAAATGTGTAGAAATATTTATGTGCTAGTGAATTGTCATTCAGTGAGAGTAAACAAGGAGCTATCTCAGAATTGAGATCATGCCATTTGATGTCATTAAATCTTTTCTTAATCTCATCAATTTGATTGATGCTCCCAAAAATTGTCTAGTTAATTTGGGGTGTAGCATCTTGAAACCAAGAAATCAAATGTCAATATGTAAGGCTTCTTATTGTCGAGTACAACATTAACAGACAGTATTTTGCTTCATATGTTCTGCACACTCATATTTTTGTATGCATTAATTTTGGAGGTAAGATGGAAGTTTTCCATGAATTTTCTGCTATTTTTTTTAATGAATTCTCCTGAGCTTTAGGTTTTGAGATTTGTTGTAACTATTGTTGGCTTTGTCGGCATGCTAGCTAGAGGCAGATTGGTTTGTGATGAAATTAATAGGGCGAGATCTTTAAGACTTCCAGGTGTTTGGATACAGATTTAGCTGTAATAGCCCCCGATCTCTTTGCCTCCAGGGTTTAGGTTTCATCCGAGTAACTGGTAGCTTATTATTTGAAAAGGAAAGTTCAATGTTGAAAGATAGAGCTTGAAATTATTCCTGAAGTTGACATCTACAAGTGTGAGCTGTGGGACTTGCCTAGCAGGTTATATGATCTATGATCTTTGTTGTTAATTGTAAATTACGTTATGGAGATTTAGTAATTTGAATCCTATTCACAACTGAACAACTTAAGATACTAAGATTGTTGTTTATTTCTTCAATAAATTCTAAATAAACTATCATGCTCTCACAGTCTTAAATTTTCAGATCGAAAGTTTGTCTCGACATTTCTTGTGGTATGCAGAGAAATCCTTTATGCCCAGAAGAGATCTCGAGTGGGTTTTTATAGCGGGAGGGACAGAAAGTACCCAAACAGCTCAAGAACAAACCGAGCCACTGAAGCTGGTTACTGGAAGGCTACGGGAAAAGATCGTAAATTTAGCTCTCATATGCGCCAGATTGGAATGGAGAAAACGCTTGTATTTTATAGAGGTCATGCACCTCATGGTTCTCCAACAGACTGGGTTATGAATGAATACAGTTTGGATGAGAAGGAATGTGAAGCCTCAGCTTTCCTGCAGGTACGTCAAAATTTTGTAACTAGTATCCTTCACATTTTGCCAGGATGCCTACTTCAGAAGACATTTTTGAGTCATTAGTTGTAGCTTTGAGAGGTGGTTCACTCATGGATATTTTCATTTGTAGCTTGAATTTAGTATAATGAACCATTCTTAAATGGATTAGTAAAGCATTCCGAGCTCCAGATAAATTTGTTCATCAATTTAGGCGTTTCCCTTGTGCTGCTTCCGAGGAAGATGCCAGTAGATTCATTGATATAGCAAGGGGTTTAAATGATAGTGATACCTACCTGATTAAGTTGGATCCCAGTGCGGTTGATGAAAATGTAAATGTATTCAAGCATTTGCAAGTGGTTTCCGTGCAGTGTTGAATCCCATGGCAGCTATGTTTGGTGGAATTGTTGGGCAGGAGGTTGTGAAAGCCTGTTTTGGCAAGTTTCATCCAATTTCCCAGGTTTTATTTCTTTCTCACCATAACTTGTTAATGCTTTTCATAATCCGTCTTAAATAATGGAATTGCCCCTTTATTATTTAATTTTATATAGTCAGGTTTTATTTCTTTCTCACCATAACCTGTTAATGCTTTTCATAATCCATCTTAAATAATGGAATTGCCCCTTCATTATTTAGTTTTTATATAGACAACGCAGTTAAGGTCTACAGGCTTTGGAGCTGCAAGTTTATTTGCACGAATTGGAGGAGTATTATGCCCTGTTATAGCTGTAGGTCCGGTAAAAAGCTGCCGGAGAGCATTAGCTATTTCTATATTTCAAGTTGTAATTTTGTTGGTGGGAATTGCTGCTTTGTTTCTTCCTATAGAAACCAAAGGACGGGCTCTAAGTGATGTTGTTCCTTCTAAATAACATTGTTCCAGTTGAGGTAGAAGCTAGATTACAAAAAGATATATACTAAAAGTATATCCCTTCACCTATTTTTGGTGGCAATGCATGTTTACGTTGATGTGAACCTACAATACGCCTATATTATATAAAATATTCGTTGTTTCTTTCATTCTATTTAGTTTAGCAGCAAGTTTTCTGATAATTTTTTATTAATGGAAGAATTTTCTGTATCAACACATTACTAATAGTTAACTTGACCTGTGATTCGAGGTCAGATATTTTATTTCCTTTTATTGATCAATTTTCCATTTATCTGAGATGCATATTGAGATCAACTGCATTTCTTTTTGTCAGCAAGGCTCTGTAGGCATGGAATAAACCTGAACTAGATATTGATCTTTTTATGTTCCCTTGGGAGCAGAGATATTGAGATATCTATTTTCTAATTATCTTATTGAACGAAATCATGCAATGGATTCAATCAATATTTTATATAGAAATTAAATAAATTGTCCATATTTTTTTTTACTGGTTTTAATTCCTTATGTAGCTTTATGAGATGATAAAATGTCCAGGTTAGAAAAAAAACGCAGTATTAGAGAGCACTATTGTAGATATGGGTAGATTGCTTGAATACGGCCATTGGAAAACTAGTATTTCAGGAGAATCGGTGGAGGAGAAAAGTGAAGAGTCATCACTGCTTTAAAGCTTTTAATGAGACCCAGATTGTTGTCATTCTGTTCTTAAAATTTAGGGGATTGTGAGTTCAAACAAGATTGATTTTATAGCTGGAAGATTTCATTATTTTTTTCTCAAGGCTTAATAGGATTGTTTGTTCAAAATGTTTTTTTTTTAAATTCTGGACTATTTGTATTCTTTTCATACAGCTTCATGATCATGATGATTGGAATGATTGGAATCAAGAAGTTTGTGGCAAAGATTTCTCAAATATGAAATATCTTCCAATATGATATTAGACTGGATAGCTTTTAAAATGTATATGCATTGTATTTTATTAAGATGTTATAATATGATATTAGACTCGATAGCTCTTAAAATGTATATGCATTGTATTTTATTAAGATGTTATAATGTATTTTTTTTCATTAAATTATTGAGTTTTGAGTTCGTATTTGATGTATTGGCTCTTCTAAGTTTGACATGTAGATGTCAATTATTTTGGTTGTTTGAAATATATAATAATTTATTTAATTTAATATTGAAGATATATATTTTTAGTAGATTAAAATTATATATATGAAGAATAGTTTTCTTCATATAAATCTATAGAGAAACTGAAGAGATAAGTAGTGATTTATGATAATTGTATACATATTTGTTAGATTAGTTATTAAAAATCCATTTTTAGTTAAATGTAATTTCTGAATTTGCAATCCTTTTTTTCATACAAACCAAATATTCAATATTAAGTTAGTTTTGAACTGCAGTATTTTTAATTTTATAATAGCAGGTACTATGCTGCTTGCAACTCTTGTTTATATAAGTTTTTATTTTATTTTTATTTCAATTTTTTATTAAAAATAGTTTTAAATATTTTTTAGTTTTATTTAAATTTCGGCAAAATATAAGTTTTATTTTTTTGAGTTTATATATTTGCAAATTTTGTTTATTTATGATGTGGTTTCTTATTGTTTTATTTTTAAATTAGTTTTATTTTTAAAAAGTTTAAATTGTTTTTTTTATGAAAATATATATTTTTGATTAAATTGTTTTGTTTTTAGTAGTATCATTTTTGGATTCAGGGGTTGATTTTTGCATTTTTGTTCCGATGGTGAAAGCTATTAAGATCACGACTTCAAAAAAGTTGTAATTTTGGGCTTGGAAAAAAAATGGGGGTGCCATGGTAGTACCACTTTTCAATTTGTTTTTTTAGGGTTTTGATTGCAGTGATGTCAGTTGTTAAGGATGGGGTTTTAAACAATATGTAATTTTAGCCCCTCCCCCCCAAAAAAAGAGGGTGCTACCAATAGCACACCTATGCAATTTGGGCGATCAATTTACCGGTTTGATTGCAACGACACCAACTACGTTTTTAAAAGAGTTGTAATTTTAGCCTTAAAAAAAGTTTTCTACCTATAGCAACACTTTACAATTCAGGTTAAAAATAGCCACTAAATGAAACCTATAAAAAATGTGAACTTTAAAGAGTTCTCATCAAGTTGTATAATATGTTAATATTAATGTGTTATGTAGAGTTGGGGAGGATTTATACCTAAAAGAAAACATTACATCAACAAACCAAAGATCATATTTGAAATATCCATTGACAACATATGGCTATCTCTACTTTCGGAGTATGCCTTGATATCATTCAAACTCTATCAGATAATCGAAGCTCATGTGTATAAATTCATACTGGCCATCATTTTTTGTCTCTACAACTTCATAAATATCCCAATTAAGTGGACTCATCCTTTATTGTTTTTACTATTGCATAGACTAGCTTTCAAAATCAGCTTTTCTATGTAGAAACATGCAAAAGATTCACTTCTTTGGACCAGATCTTCCAAATCATCTTTATGATAAATCCTTTTTGTATTGAGTTGTCATTTCATATCATGTGGTAAGGAGATCACTAGTAGTTCATCAAATACCATGCATGGAAGTAGAACCAAAGACAACCTCCCTTCGATGCATATGGTGGTGGTTCCTTCCAACCATTGGAATTCATTTGGAAACTAGCAACCAAGAGTAAAAGCCTACGTAACTACTCCATCGATCAACATGAAACCACATTTTTTTATCAAAACCCTAGACATCGATAATATTCAGAGTTCCTCTCACCTCAAGTATGGTTGAATGGATTGATCGAGTTTTGATAATGAAAACCAACTAGATATAGATTTAGGTTGGATCATTTATCCATAGTTTTAGAAATCAATCCCTAGTGGCTAGTTTTTCTCCATGGCCAAAATGAGCCAGAGTAACGGTGCACTCCTCTAAATTGACATAGGTTCCATCATAAAAATGCCATCCTCCTATAGCAACAAATAATAGGGTTTTGAAGGACCATAAACAATGCCTTAAATGAAATGGCATGCGATATGCATGCATAGATGTTTTCTACATGTACCATAACTACATGGTCTTCATAAGGACCCAAGTGACCACCTATTGATGTTTCTCAACATGCAAATTATTGAGATGTCAATACACTGCATTTAATTGATGAACAAGTCTCTAGATCTCATCATATATGGCATCAAATCTAGTACTCCCTCCCTTTCGACACAAAAAAATGAATAACCATGTATGTCCTCCTTTATTCTTAAATTTATGGTTTAGTTTCGTATTTATTACTTCAAGGAGACCCTAATTGTTCTAATTGAATCTCATAAAGAAAAGAAAAAAGAAAAAAATAACTAAGTTAATGTAAGAGTGTTGTCGAAAGATAGGAAAATCTTAGGAATATATATATTATGGAAGTTTACATGCTTTCCATAATAACATATACCATATAATCTAAGAATAATATGTAGGATATTGTTCTTGTGATAATTGCCAACATATAATCTAAGAATAATAAGTAGGATATTGTTCTTGTGATAATTGCCAACATTTCTTCGAAATCATTTTTGGAGATTTGCTTGTAGAGAGGATTCATTCATTATTGTCACAACATGTAAAATCATGGTGGGGACCTTCTTCCAAATTTGCTACATGACTAATAAATGTATTCAATTGGAAAGGATGTTTTCTCTAGATCATCGTCATGTTATGTTGAATGAAAGGATGTTTTTCCCCTTTGCTTCAGAGTAATTTACATTTTTTAGAGGTTTTTGGTCACTCAACCAACATTATAACATCTCCTCCTAAGCCAATGAATAATGTGTGTATGCACATGTGGGGACACATGTTTCCCAAGAGGGTCTAGTCAAAGGGGTGTTTGCAAGACAATCTATCCAAATGTATTAGAGTTTCTATCCAATGATTATGATGGACCAATGAGTATGTTTGAACATCCTTTTTATTCAAGCTAAACCACCATATGTTAGAGGTAATATTATTATTATGTTTTGATTAATCTAGTTGCATTTTTTGTCTTATTTAATGCGCATGTAATTATTGTAACATTTTGCTTAAATTGACTAATTATTGTTATTATATATTTTACAGATGTCAACATGTATTTTGGAGAGGATCTTCCCCAACAAGATGAGGGGATGCATGAGGTTCATGAGCCATCTTAGATACAGAGACTCGACTTGCAATGCATGCCATATTCTATATTTAGTTTGGAGTAAACATATGAGATATGTGCAATGATGGATTACCATGGAGTTGTTCATGCATGAGATAACATGATCATACAAGACCTTGAGCTTGCATAGATATGGGTGACCCTTCCATGTGATACAATTTTATTGATGTGTTGTGTTGTTAGTTTCATCTACCAAGTTGAGAGGTTTAGGGTTCACCATCACCATCAAGATTCTTCTTTAGATTATTCTACTTTGGATTGTCTATTGAGGACAGTGATCCTTGAAATCCTCCTCCACCTCCACCATATCTTACATGTGCAAATTATCCATTATCATGTGATATAGGAATTCAAGGTTGATCTCAATCTGTTGTACCAACCCATAGAGGAGGGACCTATTTATTCCATCATTAGATTGTCTAGGAGATGGGAGGATTTTCCTAAGTTCCTTGATCTCCTGCTTGGCATTATGGAGGAGGGTTAATAGATGAAATATTTTCAAAGATGTGTTAATGTGAACATCACTAAATCCAATGAATTCCAGGTTGTTGGTGGCCAGTTGCATTCACGTGCATTCGATGCAAAGGAGGTTAGGTTCTTTTCATCCAGGCTTGAAGCTAACAAACTACACCTCTAGTGGTAAATGCATTAGCTTCCCTCTAATACACTATGTAGATACTTTAGCTGAAAATCGTACACTAATTAGGTGGTATGTTAATTTTTTTGCGATAGCTTTTTCTTCTCTAAACCATTGCCATGCTATATTTAATGAGAGGATAGTCTTCCATTTTGATTCAAAGCAATTTAATTTTTTTTAGAGGTTCTAGTCACTTGAGTGAAATTACACAACCTCCCTCCTAGGCTGATGACTAATGTGTGTATGCACATGTGGGGTAGAAGTTTATCAAGAAGAGTTAGCTAGAGTGGTCTTTGCAGGACAATTAGTCCAGATGTATTACAGATGCTAGCTAGTGAGGAGGATCATACACATGATCTTATTCAATACATGTATGCAAGGATGGACTACTGAGTATGTATGAACATCCTATTTACTTAGGCTAAGCCACTAGATGTTAGAATAATAATATTAGTATGTTTTGATTAATCTAGTTGCATTTTTTGTGTGACTCTTATTTAATGCACACATGTAATTTAGTTTAACATTTATTTTTGTTTAAATTGCCTAATTATTTCTATTTTCTATTTTACAAATGTCAACACGTATTTTGGAGAGGCTCCTCCCCAACAAGATGAGGAGATGTGTGAGGTTGATGAACCATCATAGATACAAGTACCTAAATTGCAACACATGCCATATTCTAGATTTAGTTTGAAGTTAACATATGAGATATGTGCAATGATGGATATCATGGATTGGTCCTTGCATGAGATAGCACGATTCCTCATGGATTCCAAAATTTTTCATCTAGTGGTGGTTTTGGGAATTCCGGGAAAATCAAAACTCCTTGTAGTGGCTCAAAAAAACAATGAGTTTCACCACTAAGCCCAACTAGAAGTTTCTAAATTCAATGGATAGTGCTAAGGCGGTTTGGCACCTAGGGTTCTAGGAAACTAAAGTAGTCCAATCCACCTAGAATTAGCAAATCATTGCTTTGAGTAGAATTGGATACATGTAGGTAAGGGTCTCTTGGCAAGTGACAAATGAAGAAGAGAATTCCACCCAGAACTCAGTAGAATGGTAGGAAGTTATATTTTCATTTTAGTTATGCACATAACAAGTTATTCTTTGGACTATTGTGGCAGTGTCGAAGTAGAGAACAAGGCAACATGAGTAACAATTTTAACATAAGGGTGTCCATTTAGAAACAATACTTGGTGTCTAAAAAATGAAATGAAAAAGGTTCAAGTATTGAAAACTTGGGCAATAGTCTCTTTGGACGTGTCGATGCAACAACATGGATGGTACAAAGGAAGAGCCTTGGAAGGAAAGGTGGATGTCTAAGTAGGTCATCTTGGAAACAATTGTAGTGAGATGTGCGTGAAATAAATCAGGACACTTGGCAAGTTGGAAGTAGATCAACACATGGATAGATGCCTTAGTGTGCAGGTTACAAGCATTGGAAAACCAAAGATTCATTTACATCCAAAGATGGGATTTGTTTAAGAAGTGGAGGATGCCAAATACAATGGAGGCATTGTAGAAAAGAAGGCACGAGAATTGTATAAGTATAAAGGTAAGAGGACCTTGCGCTTCTCTTGCAAACACAACCACCTAGTAGAAGATTGTCCTTTAAGGGAGAGAACAATAGCTTTGATGAAAGATCAAGGGAACCAACCTTAGAAGGCATAGTTGTAGGCTCTAGGTGCCTTAAGAATGTTTTGGAAATTTCGTAATGGAAGGTCAAGAACAAGCATCACAAGGAAAAATAAGAAATAGACTTTGATTTGTGAACACTACAGTAAGTTAGGTGAAAGTGGTGGCATTTTAGATTTGACAGTGGTTCCCTTGGATGATCACAAACACATCATCATAAAAAAATAAAAAAAAAATAAATAAATAAATAAATAAATAAAAATTAAAAAAAAATTAAAAAAAAAAATTAAAAAAAAAAATTAAAAAAAATAAAATAAAAAAAGAAATAAAAAAAATAAAAAATAAAAAATAAAAAATAAAAAAAAAATAAAAAAAAATAAAAAAAAAATAAAAAAAAAAAAAATAAAAAAAAAAATAAAAATAAAAATAAAATAAAAAATAAAATAAAATAAAATAAAATAATAATAAAAAAATAATAATAAAAAAATAAAAAAATAAAAAAATAAAAAATAAAAAATAAAATAAAAAAAATAAAAAATAAAAAATAAAATAAAAAATAAAAAAAAATAAAAATAAAAAAAATAAAAATAAAAAATAAAAAATAAAAAATAAAAAAATAAAAAATAAAAAATAAAAAAATAAAAAATAAAAAATAAAAAATAAAAATAAAAATTCTAAGGTTGGTTAAAGCCATACCCATGCCCCACAAGGGTTGTTTATTATTCTTAGATGAGACTTGAAATTGTTGTGTGTTGATTAGGAAGAAAATGAGGACTAATTGAGGCCCGAAGCACTTCAACATGCAAATATAGTAGCATTTCACAATGAAAATAAGAGAAGGGTTAGGGCAAAGAGACCATGGAAATGAAGGATGAATAAGTTTCTATCAAGGGAAGGTTGGTAACTTGCAACGATTTGGGTATTGTACCAAATAAGTTTTTCCAAGCTATTGCCAATTATTCAAGTGAAGACAACCCAAGTATTGGGCATAGTTAGTGCACAAGGGTTCCAAATCATAGCTAAATTGAAGGTAGGCTTGACAGACCTAAGCCCATGAAGAGCTCCCTTTAATGTGATAGAGTCTGACTTGGAGAGTGGAATTCAAATCATGTTTTAGTTGGTTCACATAGCCTAGAGGAATTTGTTGAGGAGGATAAACCACATGTTAAGAGGTTGAGAAAATCAGAAAAATGAAAGATAAGAAGAAACATGAGAAGCAGGAAATGGGTAGGAATGGTCCCTTTGCTGACAATAGAAGAAGTAATTTGGAACTCAAGCAGATATAAAGATTTGTGGATCCCAGAGCATGCATTATGGGAGTATGCACATAATTGTAAGTGGATCTTGAGAGAATATTACCAAGTGACACTAGAAGCGTAGGTCATTTTTATAAGCCACATTCCTCCATAATTGGGCATGAGTATGAATGAATTAGCGAGAAAAGCGGTGGGAGGTGTGTCAGCAGCACACGGGATTCACCTTGTTGACCAATATCTTATCACATGCGTTCATTCATAAAGGTTTTTTTATAATTGTGAAAAAAATGTCAATATATTGTAGGTATTGGGGGGCAGGGAGTAGGGTATGTGGGGTTTATAAGTATTGGGGGGCGATATAAAAGGAGGGATCTAGTAAAAATAGGGAATATATCATAGAAATAGGGTTTTTAAAATTGAAAATATGTATTGGGATGGGGGCTCAACAAAAGGATTTGGGTAGGTATTTATCAATATATATTGAAAAAGGGGGAATTCTTTAAATCCCATGAATGAAGGTGCAATGGCATAGTTTCACTAAGTGAAGACCCCATGATTGACATCAACATCAACTACTTTCCCCCTTTTTTCTAAGACAAAATCACTTTGGTGACCCACTATTCGAGTGAGGGGAAGTGGGCATGTAGGCACCAGGATGTTGGTCCCTTGGTAAAAGAAAGAAGAAAACTTGGAAAAAAATTTGTTGAGATGAGGTGATAAATTGATAGTTGAAGGTAGAGGTGTATGCCTTTTCTAAATAAGTTGCATACTAAGAGAATGAAGTGCAAACATAATTGAATCTTTCAAGAATGAAGAAGTGCATTATCATGAACTAGACGTGATGGTTGGACTAGCTACCCAATCAATTTAATACTTGAATGGATCTAGTGTATAGGTGCATGGAAAGATTGGTTTGTAATTCAAGGTTGTGCAGCTGAAAGAAATGGATTGGCCCTCTTGCAAAAAGCTAATTTAAGCTAGGCAACGAAGCTTAGGGTGAGAAGGAAATAATGCCAAGAATAAGTTGTTCTAGGTAGTCTACTCTTGGGGACAAAATGATCAGAGTGAAGATGAGCACATCATCACAAGCTAGTACATGTTCGCAATAGGAAGAGGATGGTGTTAGTGGGAGGTCACTTTGATGATTTTTGGTAGGAAAAGGACGAACAACAATATTGTGGGAATGGTAGTATTTCTCGCGGTGTTTCTAAGGGAAACAATACATTGAGTGGGGGAGGATGTAACATCCTTTCCTTAGGGTAGGTGTCGAACTGCCTCATACATCAATGAATCGAATGGAGTGGCCTTGGCATAGAAGTCAACAAATGAAGGTTGGCACAAATTAATGACACCAATACATGCTCCAACAACATGACAAGGCATGCATGGAGCAGGAAATCCCCTGACACGAATCCAGCAAGAGCATGCACTCTTCCTATTCTACATTGGGAGACATGGAAAGTGGACATCGGTTAATGGACTCAACAAACACACCGAGCATAAGGAAAAGCGTGCATCATTTGACCAATTAAATGGTTGAATGATTGGGATAAGGCACTTCTACTTGATTGGCACAAGCGTGTACTGAAGACTTGAGTGGCAGTGCTTTATGGATAGACAAGTGCAACCAAGGTAATCAAAGTCATGAAAAAGAGTTTGGATTTCAAGTTTGGAAAGGGGTTTAACAATCAACAAAGGGTGGCATGCGATGCAACTAAGAGGAAGATCGAATTGAAATTTCCAAGGGTTCTTATACCCGTCAATATGTTCATCAAAATATTGCTCGACAATGTGTTCACTTTACCATTAATGAAGGGGCCTAAACAACTAGACCATTGCAAATTTGGGTCCACAACACCTTGGACGACAAAAGGGTGTGTCCACTTAAGGAGGTCGGCAAGAGGACTTAGTAAGTATAAGGAGGAGGCGATCCAAGTGCAAGAGGAATGATGGAAAAATCTTCTAAAAAAGAGCAAGTTCAAGGATTTTCAAGCTTTGAGTTGAAAGGTTGCTCAAAGGAAGAACACTCCATGGCAAGCTAAAGCACAGGGTTAATCTTGACAATTGGAAGAGTTGTTACAATATCCAAGGTTTTTAAAGAACAATATCTATAGGCAGCTATGTTGAGGTCGTGACCTTGTGCTAGATATCTCACATTGTACTTTATATTGTATTCTTTAATAATAAATCTCGATGACACCTGACTTGGGTGTTTGACTTGGGTGTTGAACACTTGTGTTGTGTGGTGTGGCTTGTTTCCATTTGTGTTAATTGTTAAACGTCTAAGTATAACAATGTTTAAGTAAGACACAACATTTCAAAAGGTTTTAAGTCCATGGTTAAGTGTAGGTAGTTCATTAGGGAGTGAAGTCTAGTGACTTTGTAGCCTAGAATGGAGGTATGGAAATATTTAATTGAAGAGGCATAGTCCACTAGCAAGTAGCTGAAGGATATCAATTCCTCGTGCCAAAATTTAGGTGGTTCTGCAAGAAAAATCCAGGCAATCGAAGGGTGTCTACCCTAGGGTTGTGAAAAAGGTGTTGTATACCTCAGCATGGGGGAGATGTTGTGAGTAACATATAAAATAAATAATTAAAAAATAAAGCGATTTGGTAACAAATTTCAACTCAATTTTAAATTTTACTCAAAAACTAAAACAATTAAAACTAACATATATTCATCTTAAACCTAAGGTGTAAATTTTTAACCCTTTTATTGTTTTAATTTTTAGTCCTTGCCGTAGGTAGAGACTATATGTTTTGGTTTCTACTATTAATTTAGCTTGTACAAAAGTAGTTCTAAAATATGATTATACTTTGTCTAATGTGAATGCATTTTTTTATTTATTAGTATTTATTTAATAAAATATATTAAGAAGTGTGCAATTCTGATTGGTGAAAAGTGCTTGAAGACTAATTTTATCATTGACATGAATTAAGAAAAATAAAAATAGAACATAACTTTACTCTTTCAAATGTAACATGTAAATATTTGTTTTATATTGGATTGGTAGTCTGATAAGTCAAGTTGACATACATCCACACAGTCTGAGTATCGGGTCTATGTGCGGCATTGGCATGTTCTAGTGTATTCTAGATCTATCCAACCATAGCCGCACTAGGATACTCTACAATTTACTCTCGCATACTGTGAGAGCACTAGCAGGATCCATGAAATGAGGGTAGAAGGATCCATGGAATGAGGTTAGGATCTGTAATCTCTTGGAGGATTCCCTCAACCCTCGGACCTTTGCAATTTTCAAAAATCCGATTTAATGGTTCTTCTTCGTTCTTTTCGTCATCTACTCCTGCGGGTAGGATTTAGTAAGATTCAAAGGTGATTCTTGCTTGTCAAGACACTTGGAGGTACAATGATTGTAATCTTGGTGTCTAACATTTCAAGTATCCTTAAGATTCAGACAATCCAGAAAAGATCCATTAATATGGGTGTTATAACTCCAACAGATCAAATTCTCATGCGAACCCATCTTTTGGAGGCTTCATTGATGGATATTTTTGTCTTTCCCTTTCTGAATCACCGTTTTTTAGCATTGCCCATCTGCTAATGAAATTCAATTTTTTTGAACAACATGATTTCATCATTCCCTGATCCAAGAGGAACATCTCATTTTCGATCAGATTTAAATTCTTCAAACATCAGTTCAAAGGTTACCGTGGTAAAGAGCTCGTTAACAGCTTTCCGTCAACGCTTGTTTCGTGCAAAACGACCTCTAGATGAAGAAGTTGTCAGCAGTTGAAGTTTTGACAAGGAAGGTTAAAAATGGTAAAAGTGGTTAAAAAATGGTTTAAAAAGGTTAAATGGTTATAATTTTTATGGTTTTGGAGCCATGGGAATCGAACCCAAGACCTTCACCAAGGCCACCACAAGCTCCATCAGCAAACATGGTTCAAGTATTATTGAAATGGTTATATTAAAAATGGTTCAAATACTATTATGGTTAAAAGGTTTAAATGTAAAAAATGGGAGGGTCCAAGGGCATAGACCTTGACCCCATGCCAACATCGAGGCCCCATTGGAACTATATGTCAAACCATATTATAATAAACCCATACCATAAATAAACGTGGAGCCAAGCATATACCATATGGAACAAATACCACATGTTATATCAACGTGGAACTCTAACAAACCATACCATATATAACCATATCACAAAGCATAGACCATATGCCAAATGTATAAACATACAACATACCATATAACAAACCTTAAACAATATGTGGTATATGTTCACCGCTCAAAAGAGAGTGGAAGGAGGAGAAGCCCGCGGGTTTGACCCAACGACGTCTCCCTGCATATTGCAGTGCTTTAGCATTGGGGAACCACCCCACCGTTCCTTGTAAACCGACGCAAATATCTTTTAAGGTTGTTGCGCCCAGAAGCTATAAAAAGCCATGAAAAACCAAGCCATTGGCATGTTCAAGTTCGGAGTGGGATACACAGGGCGTTTTGCACAGTAAATGAGGCAGGGTACAGGCACAGTTCTCAAGGCGTAGAGGCCATTAATGGGCATGGATCCCGAGGTGGAATCCATACATAGTCAGTATTATTTTGTCTTATTTGCAGAAGTGCTTCTCGATTTGCGTGCCAGAGGAAGTCTTAGGAAAAGGTATTCGAGTTTATACTTGTTTTTCTCAGAATTTCGAGACGGACGTAGTGGTACAGTCTGTTTATGAGTTTGACGGACAAAATTCATAATTTTTTCCAGAACAATCGATTTGTAACCTTTGAAGACTTAATAAGGTCAGCCTTCCCATTGGAAGCAACCTGGAGACGTATCCCAAGAAGGGTGAACTCCGTTATCAGCTCTTGTCTTCATTTTCTGGTTTGCATCTCTTATATGTGTTTAATGGGGTTAATTTATGCTCTTTAAATTGGTAATTTAAGCCTTTTTAATGTATTTATGCATTCTAAATTTCACATGCAAATATTGGTTATAAAGATCCTGAAAAATTCGAATCAAGTTTGGTATCAGAGTAGCTTAACCATTGCATTGTGAGTTTTTTTATGTTAACAAGATCTAGGCTTCAAAGAGATGAAGGAGAGCTTGAAGTGTTTGATCCAAAGATTGGCTCAATAAGAAGGAGAATGGCTTCAGAAAAAGGAGAAGATGGGACTTCTTCAATTCCTTCTGAATGGGATTTTCTTAAAGCTTTCATGAAGATGCAAAGTATGGTGGAAGAAATTGATTAAGATCGGAAGAAGGGAGAACAAGGTGGTTCTTCTCATGGAAAAGGTAAAGAAGAAGGAGATGGTGAGGAACCTCCTAAATCTCCTCCATCATCGTGCCATCTTTTCTTGATGGTTCTTTACATTCTTCACCTGAAAAGAAAATTGATCACAATATGCCTCAATTAAATCCTGATATTAAGTTTGAGTTACCTGTTTATAATGGAGAAATTAATGCCGAAACGTTAGATAATTGGATCCATCAGATTGAATTCTATTGTAGGATTCAAAAGTTTACTGAAGATAACTTGAAAATTCAGTTAGATTCTCTCCGACTTGGAGGGACCGCTCTCATATGGTGGGAGAGTAGAACTCAAAAGGGTTTGGCCTCAAAAGGAAATATTATATCCTCTTGGCATGAGTTCAAGTCAACATTAAAGAAGCAGTTCTATCCATTATGTTACATACAACGAGCAATGATGGTTTGGAAAAATATGAGGCAAGGTAAGGGTCAAAGTGTGCAAGATTACACACAAGAATTTCGGAAGAGAGCTTTAATACTTGGTATACCTCTCTACACTCAATAAATTCTTCTCAAGTACATAGGTGGATTACATCATTATTTGAATCATACAATACTTATGTTTAATCCTACTAACATTGATGAGGTATTTGTGCAAGCTACGCAAATTGAATCCAAAGGGAAGAGTGTTCAGGATGTTTCTTTAGATGAATCCAGTCATCTGAAAGAAGGAAAGGAAAAAGGAAAGAGAAAGCATACAACTACCGTAAAGAAAGGGGACACAAATCTTTCTTGTTTTCATGGGAAAAGAGATGGACATGATGCAGAACACTGTTGGAAGCTACATCTGGAATTGAAACCGAAGTAGTTTAAGGATCGGAAAGGGAAGCAAAAAGATATAGTTATCGTTAAGGACCTTGGATCAGATTATGAGGACGAAACAAAGATATCAATCATAGGTGTGAAAGGTAAAGCTATTGTTGGTAATGATTCTAACATTGGATCTTGATGTGCTTCTACTTCTAAAGATCATGGCAATTCTAAGGATAAAAAAAGGAATGCATTGTTTCATATAAGGGTAATCACAAAACAAACTAAGATCGACACACTCATAGATAGTGGATCTCAAGCTAATCTTATTTCAGAAGAAGTAGTTAAGAAATTGGGATTAACAACAAAACCACACAGGAAACCTTATCCATTAGGATGGGTATGCAAAGATAAAAGATTACAAGTAACAAGGCAATGTGATATAAAGTTTGCAATTACATCCAAGCTTGTAGATGAAGTTGAATTTGATGTGGTTCCACTAGATATATGTGGAATTGTGTTGGGTATCCCATACTTATATGATCGAAAAGAAATATTCTATCGAGAACGTAATCAGTATCATTTGTTTAAGGAAGGAATTGAGTACATAGTACATTCATGTTCATTAAAAAATTACAAATCATTGGGAACTACACATTAATTAAAAAGGGTTGTTAATGCAAGTCGGAATTTGGCAGTTATATCTATGCAATGTAAGGAAGAAAAGAATCCTAAGCATGAAGAGGAAGTGTCATTGCATCACAATACACCTATTATGCTTGATAGTGTTCCTATGAAAAAACATAAGCATGATATGGGTACAAACTCTTTCACATGTTCAATGATGATATTCAACTTACTATTGATTAATAGTATATGGTTGGTTCCTACAATATTGAATGAAGATTTTGTTGAAAAAGGGGTTAATGTACTTAACAATGTCTGTGCAGTGTTGATTGTTGTCATGTTGAGTCAGATGTACAGGTTCCAAGAATGGATAAGTGATACATGACAAGTGAGACGAACATATCTTCACTTGATTGCAGAATGATTCCATGCTTTTGGTGGTCCAAAAGCTTCTCAGTGGGGAGGTTTGTTCCAGGAGGATCATCTCATTGTCGATCAGATTCAAAGTCTTCAAACAACAGTTCAAAGGTTACCGTGGTAAAGAGCTTGTCGACAGCTCTCTGTCAATGCTTGTTTCATGCGAAACGACCTCCAGATGAAGAAGTTGTCAGTAGTTATAATTTCGACAAGGAAGGTTAAAAATGGTAAAAGTGGTTAAAAAATGGTTTAAAAAGGTTATAAATTTTATTATTTTGGAGCCATGGGAATTGAACCCAAGACCTTCACCAAGGCCACCACAAGCTCCATTAGCAAACATGGTTCAAGTATTATTGAAATGGTTATATTAAAAATGGCTTGACCCCATGCCAACACCGAGGCCCCATTAAAACTATATGTCAAACCATATTATAATAAACCCATACCATAAATCAACGTGGATCCAAGCGCATACCATATGGAACCCATACCACATGTTATATCAATGTGGAACTCTAACAAACCATACAATATATAACCATATCACAAAGCATAGACCATGTGCCAAATGTATAACCATACAACATACCATATAACAAACCTTAAACAATATGCGCCATATGTTATAACCATATATCCACGTGTTATAACCATTATATGTTCACTGCTCAAAAGAGAGTGGAAGGAGGAGAGGCCCGCGAGTTTGACCCCAGGAACTCTTCCCACATATTGCATCGCTTTACCATTGGGGCACCGCCCCACCGTTGCTTGTAAACCGGTGAAAATATTTTTTAACGCTGCTGTGCCCAAAACCTATAAAAAGCCACGAAAAACCAAGCCACGGGCATGTTAAAGTTCGGAGTGGGATACATAGCGCGTTTTGCACAATAAACGAGACAGGGTACATGCATAGTTCCCAAGGCATAGAGGCTATTAATGGATATGGATCCCGAGGTGGAATCTGTACATAGTCAGTACTATTTTGTCTTATTTGCATAAGTACTTCTCGATTTGCGTTTTAGAGGAGGTTGCAGGAAAAGGTATTCGAGTTTATACTCATTTTTCTCAAAATTTCGAGATGGATGTAATGGTGTAGTCTGTTTCTGAGTTTGATAGACATAATTCAGAAGTGTTTCCAAAACACTCAATTTTTAACCTTTGAAGACTTAATAAGATCAACCTTCCGATTGGAAGCGACCCAAAGACATAGCCCAAGAAGGGTGAACTCCGTTATCAGCTCTTGTCTTAATTTTCTGGTTTGCATATCTCTTTTATGTGATTTATGTGCTTCAGTTATGCTCTTTAAATTGGTCATTAATCCTTTTTAATGTATTTATGCATTCAAATTTTCACGTGCAAATATTGGTTATAAAGATCCTGAAAATTTCAGATCATTCCCATATGCTACAAATCATCCTACCTGTGTTAAATGTTATTACTTACCTTAGTGAGATGCATTGAATAGGACCTTACTGCCTCTCAAAGTTACACTTATTGATAATGCCAATTTGCAGAGTTTCATTACAATTGGTTTTTTATTATTATGATTGGGCTTGCTTAAGTGATGTTTGACTAGGTCGACCTTAACCATTTCCTAGTATTACAATAAATGATCTAAGGATGGACTTGACCATGTTTAAAAATATGTTAATGATACATATATGTATGTAGTGGCCATAGTGAAAATTACACCTTAGCCATAGAGTCATAGATATTGTTGGTTTTTCTTCTAATTTTGTTGTTATATAATCTGCTATCAAATCTAATGCTGGAAAATTGCTAAAATTTTTGTTGTTAATGTGAATCTATTGTTGCTTTGTTTTACAATCATTACTTATGTTTGCTGTTGTTACCACTTTTCAATTTTTAGATTAAAAAAATAATAATAATAATAACATATTCCATAGCACTTTTTAGTTTTCAGATTTTAAAAAAAACCAGAAAAAATAACATATTCCATATTTTGGGTCATACAACATTGGGAGAATTAGCATAACCAAAAAACAAATTTCAGTATTTCATTTATTTCATACTCAGTACTTAAAATGTAAGGCATGACTGATTAACTTAAACAAACCCATACAAGCAACATAGAAAGATTGGCACATGAGCAGCAAATCAACTCCAAAATTTACATCAATTGAATAACTCAAGTACATCAGAATATGAACAACATGAAGCTTAATAGCTAACAATCAAAGTAACCAACTAATCAACCCCTTTACAATGTCAACATGCAGTATAAATAATTAGATAAGGGAAGACTAATCACTCTCATTTGTTCATATTTTTATGTTACAATATTTTACAAAATTTCAAGGAAGATGCGGAGACAAAAATGGAGGAGGATCCATCATGTGGGGATTTTTTGTGCCAATGTAGTGAGCACTCCAATCATGCCAACATGTCTATGTTGTTATGGTTTTCCTCCACAACGAGGACAACACACCAGGTTGCACAATAAAATTTACCACAACTAATATTTTCAGGATGTCCACAACAAAGTGTTGTCTGCCACTCTAATTTGCATCGAGGGTTGATCACTGCAACATGTGCCCTCCATAAATTTTATTGCACTATTCCAAACCTCTAATAAAAAAAATGACTTTGCATGCCATTGCCCATGCTCAAACAATTTTTTAGTCAAACCTCTTTTCAACATAGGTCAATTATAGAATTAGTTGGGCAACAATCTAGGGTGTCCAATGGATTGTGGAGAAATAATTTTCCATAGGGATATAGAAATATGAGAATGGCGAGAGTTAAAAACGATGAATTGCTATATTATTTGAGCATAGTATCTTTACACTCTTTTTCCTAAACTACTTCATTGAACACGATGTCCTCATAGTCTTTCTTTTCATACTATTTTTACTTTCTTGGCAATTTTTGGAGTTCGCCAATTTATACTTACATGTGTGATGGTGGTTTTTAAAATTTTACTTCTTTATATTGGAGTTATATTTTTAAGTAAATTAAGCTGTATTTAATTGGAATTAGCTGTAACATTAAAATGTGGACAAAAAAGAGGTCTATTTAAATCACCATGGCAAATGAAGAAATAAATAATCAACTTTGTAATAATGGATAAAAATCAAAATGTGTTGTAATAACATTAAAATGTAGGCAGAAAATATGCTATTTAAATCACCATTGTAATGGAAAAAAATGAAAACATAAAAATAGAGACTTAAAAGAGAAAGGAAGTAAATTGCCACAAATTAGTTCATATACACCTATGAAATCCACAAGTAATAAAAAGATTGTTGAGTGACAATTATCTAAATTAATATTTTGCTTTCAACCTTGATGCTATCCTTTAGTGTATCATTTTATGGAGTACCTTTTAGTGTATCACTTTCTATAGTACGAGATATTTCTACTTAATAGTTTTTAATGTTTTTGGATATGTACATGATTGATATCATAAAGGGAAACATTATCTTTAGGTGGAGGATTCAATATTTCATGTGTTTTTGGATATGTATATGATTGATTTCATAAAGGGCTACATTATCTTTAGGTGGAGGATCCAATATTTCATGTAGTTAGGAAATATGTTCAAGGTGCAAACTAAATCACGTGGATGCTGTTAGAATATGTAATGATGACTTATGTGATATATTGGTAAAATATCAATTAAAGGCATAAAATAACTCTAATGTTATAAAAGTTATCCCACATGCATCATTGTAATTATATCCTTTGTAACCATTCTCTATATAAAGAGGAGGAAATTCATTGCGCCGAGAGGCGCTCTACAACCCAGTATGAGGGAGATCTTGTTAGTCGAGTGTTTGTCGATATTGTCGGCCATAAATAACATTTGTATGAGGGAGATCTTGTTAGTCGAGTGTTTGTCGATATTGTTGGCCATAAATAACATTTGTATGAGGGAGATCTTGTAAGTAGAGTGTTTGTCGATATTTTAGGCCATAAACAAAATAATACAAAGCAAACAGAAAGGAATAATACAAAGTAAAAAGTAATAAATATTGTGTCGACCATAAAAAAAAAAAAATAATACAAAGTCAAAAGTCAATATGAGACTTAAACTAGAGACTTTAGAGCTTAGGATTAGGTGATAAATATTATGTCGATCATAATAAAAAAAGTATAATACAAAGTAAAAAGTAAATATGAGACTTAAACTAGAGACTTTACTTTTTACTTTTAATACAAAGTAAAAAGTAAATATGAGATTTTAGAGTATTTGTCGAGTTTGTTGAGTAACAAAATAATACAAAGTAAACAAAAAAGAATAATACAAAGTAAAAAGTCAATATGAGACTTAAGGAGTTATTCAAGGAGAGGTTTGCACCTCGGGAGACTTTAGAGCTTAGGATTAGGTGGCTCAGGTATTACACTCAAGGAGCTATTCAAGGAGAGGTTTGCACCTTGGGAGATTTGATCCCTCTCGGTGCTTGATAGAACCTAGGATTTGGATCTATGCTGGTTTATCCCACATGTGTTATGGGATGTATTGTAATACAAACCTCTCGGTATATAAGAGAGGTGAAGGAGACCCTTTTGGGTATGTGTTGATTGTAATTCATCACACATCACATGTTTTGTATGTCATTTGTACACACATTGTATGATGGAGATTGATGTGATGCATATGTGAGGATGCCATGTAATCTTTGAGATCTTTATCATATTAATGGAAGATGAAACCCTTCCCGTGGACGTAGCCCAATTTGGTGAACCACGTATATCTGGTGTTATCTTTTTCTTGGTCTCTTTATGTTTGTGTTGATATGTTATTGTTGCTTAGATAGGTAAGCTAGTTTAGCTATATCTTAATCTTTGACATGGTATCAGAGATAGTTTCTATGATCTAGCACCTTCTATTGCTTTCAAACAATATTTTATCATTTGGGCATTGTTTATTTTTGTATATTTTCTTTCTATCTGGTATCCATTAGGCTTCTCTTCAAATCTGGGCATGTTTCTGCAGTTTTTTACTTCTAACCCTAACTCTGTTGTGTAGTTTTTTGCAGAAAATTTTCAAGGGTTTCTTGATGTCTTTTTTGTAGATCTATACGTTTTTTGGCTTTTCCTCAAGGATATCTCTCTTCCGGTTGATAGATCAGCAGTTTTCATCCAAGTTTGGTAGACTTTGTGTAGGTTTCCGTGTTCAACAGATTCAACATTGTTTTTGGCCTAAAACTTGACGTTCGCGACTTTTGCTTCACAAACAGTGCGGGTAACCGTGACTTGCCCTACTATGAACTCGTGAGTATGCTACAGAAACGCGACTTTCAATGTACAGACCCACATGTGCTACGACATACTCGCGACTGTTCTACAGCGAACTCACGTTTACTTCAGTATAATCGCGAATTCACTGTACAGGGACCCGCGAGTGCTTCAGCATAGCCGCGACCTTACTGTACAGAGACCTACGAATTTTCGATCAGAATTGCATCTTTCTCCTTTACAAACCCGCAAACCCATGACTTCTCTGTGCATAACTCGCGAGTACACGCGAGTTTACTTTGGCATACCTGTGAGTAACTTTATTTGGCACCTTTTCTAAGGGCTATAGGTAAGGTTTTTTTTTTTAGCTTGGAAAAGTTTCATTTCTTATCTTGAAATTCTTGTCATGAGCTTCTTGATCTCTTTGCATTGGGATTTTTGTTATGATTCATCATATTTATAGAGGTTGTCTTGTTCTTATGTCTCTAACCTTCTTTGTGTGGAAGATGTTGTGACATTTTCAGGAGCATGGATATCTAGTATGGTAATGGTGACATCAATAAATGAACCTATGCTTAGGACTTATTTGTTTAAATGACTATATTTCCATATCTATAAGTAATATTATTTTGGTCTCACTCTTCTAATCATGATAATGAAGCTTTTATTTGTGTTATATTTTGATAATTATTTTCTTTATTTATATGCTATTGTTGACCTTTGTGTAAAAGTAATTTCAGTGTTTTTTATAAGCAATATCTTTATGATCATTATATGCTCTTTCTAATTAAATTCTTGAGTAAATTCAATTTTTTTGAATCTATGTGATATCATATTTTTTTATTTGTTATAAGCTCTTTAATTGGGGTATAGTTTCGTTTTCATGTATTGCAGAGATTGCATCTAGTTCCTATGCTATTTGTCTCTAACATTCCCATACGGAAGCATTGCCATGTGTTGTGTGTCTCTAACATTCCTAAATGGAGCACTGACATTTCCAGGGCATTTCATCTCTTGCATATTTACATAGTGTTAACAAGAAATGAACCCATGATTAAGACCATTAGTGACTTGTCATTTCATATTTTTTTATAAGTGATATCACTAGTTGATCATAATTTGCTATATGTTGATCATATTAAACATTTTTTATTTATTTTCATAAATATCATGTCATGTTTATTTCAATCATCTTTTACTCAATATTTATATGGTTTTGGGAAATCTAATAATCTTGAAATATTTATCATGAGCACCTTGTTCTTGTTGCAATGGGATTTCTATTCTTAAGATTGCAGATGTTATCTTGTTCCCATTTGTCTCTAACGTTCCTATATGGAAGCATTGACATTTTCAGGGCATTCATCTCTTGCATATTAACATAATACTAATAAGAAATGCACTTATGCTTAAGATTAGTTGCTTGATGACTAAATTTTCATATATTTAAGTGAAATCTTGGCTCATTATTCTATCTTGGTATCTATTATGCTCACTCATGTTTATGCTCCTTTATCTTTTATCATAACTTATCTTTTCATATCCTTTATTGATAATCTTTTGCTCAAATTTATATGGTCTTGCATAGAAGTGACATCATTTATTTATATGTTCTTGAGTAATGTCATTTTATCATATCTTATGTCTTTTGAGCTTATCATGTTTTTTATGCTTTATTCTTGGAAGTTCCTTTGTGCAGGTTCGTTATCCATGTTGTGGGATAGCTTGCTTTTGTTATTCCTTCCTTGTTTAAGCATATGCTGGTTGCGGATCTCTGGTTCCTCTTAAGAAGGAATGAAATGTTGAATTTTATCATGTTCTATCATATTTCAATAATGTTGTATGATGGACATCCATCTTCTACTATTAAAGTCATGATGTTCATCTTTATGATATCATTTTCGATGTATAGACCATTGGGGTCTTGTTTCTTCAATGTTTGAGGTTTTCTACATATATTTATATTGCACCATGATTGGAAGAATGTCTGCTATCTACATGCGTATTGGCCATCTGGGCATTTTTGTACACTGTTGTGGTGTTCTTAGCCACATGTTCTGTTGTATCAGCCATCAGAAGGTATTTGCACACTAGTGTGGATGTTATATCATATTTCTTCAGCTATCAGTTATGGTTGTGATGTTCTTGTGGTGAGTTAGGCATCTTGCAGATCTAGTAGCCATGGCGGCTTCTCTTTAGATCTGGGCACCTTGCTGTTGGATTGCGTCACATGTTCTTCGTACAACCTGGTTCGTGTGCAATTTCATGATTCAGTGAGAAGCAGATGTCTTCATCAACTCCATGAGGCGAAGTGTGTTTTATTCGCATCTTATGGAGCATTCTAGAAGTTCTCATCATGGGGGATGTTGGTGTGTTTTCACCTTCCTTCCATTTGTATTCTTTCTCCCATTCATCATTAAGGGAGAGTATTAGAATATGTAATGATGACTTATGTGATATATTGGTAAAATATCAATTAAAGGCATAAAATAACTGTAATGTTATAAAATAGAGTTATCCCACATGCAATTCTCTATATAAAGAGGACGAAATTTATTTATCCCACATGTGTTATGGGATGTATTGTAATACAAACCTCTTGGTATATAAGAGAGGTGAAGGAGACCCTTTCGGGTATGTGTTGATTGTAATTCATCACACATGACATGTTGTGTATGTCATTTGTACACACATTGTATGATGTAGCTTGATGTGATGCATATGTGAGGATGCCATGTAATCTTTGAGATCTTTATCATATTAATGGAAGATGCAACCCTTCCCTAAATTAGTTGATGCTCGACAACTCTCCAAAGGCTAATGTAATATAACATGGAGAATTGGGTTGAACTTTTTTCCTTTAGAGTTTTTTTTCTACATCCTAGAATTTATATATAAATGTGATAGTTTCATAGCTTGAAAGCAAGAATGTATTTTGCTATTTCCATGCTTAAGTATGTTATTGTACATAAATATTTAGATTACATAAAAAAAGATTATATATATAGGTTTGAGGATTAAGGAAATAATTTGGTCCTCTTTCAAATATGTTATGAATTTATATTTCAATTTGATAGTTTAAAGAAATTGTTTTGATTTTTATCTATGTAAAAATATTTTAAGGATATGTTATACATTATATTTACTAGACAATTAGTATAAATCTCAACTTTTTACTATGTTTATCTTGAAAATTAAAATTAAAATATTATCTTCTATATACTCAACTTTTTACTATGTTTATTTTGAATATTAAAATTTAAATATTATCTTCTATATAAGTATATTTGTAATGAATACTTGGAAATTTTCAAATGTTAAAGAAGTCACTACAAATATAAGGAGATATTGCCTCCTCACTCACTTAACAAGTTTTCACAGTTCCTATAAATTATTATAAATTTCATATTAAATAATTTTAATGTCAAATGATCAAACTAAAATAGTTAATTACTCATAATTTTATTATTTCATCTCATATGTAAGTGTTTTATAAGCATTTGCATTATAAAATACAAGTGACATAAACATATGTATAACTTTAATATGGTGGATATTGATTGAGAAAGTGGCAAATTGTGAAATAGATATTTGATAACATTAGGGTGTTATTGTTGCAATATTAATATTGTTATTTATTATTTACATCTAATTTGCGTTTGTTAATTGTTATAAAACTAATGTAAATGATAACATGAGGATAACAATAAGAACAATATAAAATTTAATTCAAAAGATATCAACATTTTTTAGATTATATTATAATTTTTACTATAAATTTAAATTTGTATTCATTGTATAATAAGAAGTTTGCTATCAAAAAGATTAGTGAACCAGCTCAAATGGTTAAGTGTTTTAAGCTTTATGCAAGTTGTTTTATGGTCGATCCATTTATATTTGTTAATTGTTATAAAACTAATGTAAATGATAGCACCATGATAACAATAAGAACAATATAAAATTTAATTCAAAAGATATCAACATTTTTTAGATTATATTATAATTTTCACTATAAATTTAAATGTGTAGTCATTGCATAATAAGAAGTTTGCTCTAAAAAGGATTAGTGAACTAGCTCAAATGGTTAAGTGTTTTAAATTTTATGTAAGTTTTTTTAGGGTCGATCCATGGGATGGTTTTTTTTATGATGTGTGCCATTACACTATAATTTTTCTGGGTGCAAATATCCAAATATACAAAAGGTTTTCTCCATCTTTGAATAATATTTTTTTTTATTTAAACATTTTTTTTTCCAAAGTAATAATGTTTATTATTTCATTTTCAAAATCTTAAAAGCTAACCCTTGTTTAAAGACATTAATTTTATTATCTAAAGACTAAGAGTTTTTTTTATTGTTTTCTCATTTTTTAACTTATTTACTTGTATTTTTTAAATTTAAAGATGGGACCAAGCTGCATGCCACTCATTAATTTGATTATCTAAAGACTAAGGCTTTTTTATTATTGTTTTCTCGTTTTTTAACTTATTTACTTGTATTTTTTAAATTTAAAGATGGGAATAAGTTGCATGCCACTCTTATTTTGATAGATGTGAGATTAAATAGATCTACCTTTATAATCATTAAGGATTGTATTATAAAACACTATGCTTTATAATCATTAAGGATTGTATTATAAAACACTATGGTTAGAAATTTACAAAATATATATATTTTATTTAAACATGATGGGAACTGTATATAAGTTCGCCTGATTAAAATGATAAAATGATATAGACGTCTAACGGACTGTACATACATCTACCTGATTATTGTTACCAAGAGGGCGGTTCTGGCGAGTCTAGATGATCGTATTCTGAGTTTTCCCTCTTCTCTGTTACTCGGAGATGTCTCTTTCTCTAACAGATTAACTGATCAAGAATTTACATAGAAACAGCCCGCAGGCTATAAAACAGGCGTTGAAGCCCTGTAATCCCTCACATCTCTTGTAAACCTGCTCACATTTTCAGTTATTCTCGTGCCTTGGAATGGTAGTTGCATTTTGCTGTGCAGATCAAAGCTGAGGCGATCTGAGCTTGTTTTGTTTTATCAGAACGGGAACGATGGAGTCTGGACGTTTAGTTTTCTCTGTGATTACGGCTATGGTGATTTTCTGTTTGTCTCAGGCGAATTACGCGGATGCAGCGGATGAATCTTCAATTGTTCATTTCCAGACTAGGCGCGATCAAGTAGAGCTGGCGCAGGCTTTCAGCACCATGGGTTTCACTTCTCTCACCGTGCATTTGCTCTCGTCCCAAGATCTTTTGGTGGGATGGAAGGGTCCCCTCACTTTCTTCGCTCCCACAGAAGAAGCCTTTCGCAATTTCAATTCACATAATTCCTCCGAAAATCATTCGTCCGAGTATCTCCTTTCCCACCACATAGCCAAGGGTCTCTTCAACTACTCACATCTCCAAAATCTGCCCAATGGAACGACCCTGGACACCATTGCCTCCCAGTGCAGCCTTCTCGTCACACATAATTCTCATAGAGATGTCCGCCAAGATGTGATCTATTCCTCCACTCGCCTCCGGGCCAGCTATCATCCAGTGCACGTTAATGGAGTTCTTGTCTCACATCCGGACATCCTCAATGACAAACTGATCACGATCCATGGCGTGGACAAGCTGCTTCCTGATCTTCAATCGTCCTCCTCAAGATGTCACAGTAATCATCACGCGCCAGCCAGTTCTGCAACTCCAGCAGCTCCAGCTCCAACTCCAGCTGCTCCAGCTCCAGCTCCAGCTCCAGCTCCAACTCCAGCTGCCCCAGCGCCAGCTCCAGCAGCTCCTGCAATGATATCACCATCAGTATCAGCTAGTCCTGTTCCGGGTCGGCCATTGTATAACATAACGCCCTCCGTGCTCAAATATGCAGAGCTCTGTCTGAGAACTCGCGGTTACAGCGTCCTGGCGTTGGCCATGCGCATCAAGTCCGCGGAGCTTCTGCGCTTGCAAAGCTTCACAATCTTTACAGTCAGCGACGATTCCTTTCTGAAGAGTGGCCAAGAATTTACGAACAATGTAAGATACCATGTGGTGCCCAATAGGAGGCTGTCGTTGGCAGATCTGATGCGGCTTCCGGCGGGCACAAGACTGAAGACTCTCCTCGACGGGCAATCGCTGGTAGTGACCGACAGCAAACCCTTCTCCGTCAATTATGTGAGTGTAAGGATTCCGGATGTTTTCAGCAACAGATGGATAGTAGTGCATGAGATTCCTCGGCCACTCATAAGCTCGGCGGATCAGATGCAGTTGGATTCCAGCGACAGCAGCGGGATTCTTCAGTCCCTCTTGTTCGGCTCAGAGATTTAGACGGGGCTTTCCAGCTATAGTAGTAGTAGTAGGTCAATATGGAGTTAAAGATTCTTTAATTTTAGTTTACTGTCTGTCTGTAGTTTGGATGTTATATTTTGCATTTATCAAGAAGCACCACTGACATGCTTGGACTGTAATGGAACAATGACAATCTATAGAATGGTTCTGATTCTGTTAATTCTTTGCTTTCATGGCTTCTTGTTTGTTTTTCTGTCAAGTATGACTGGGATTGTTTTTCTGTCAAGTATGACTGGGATCTCTATCATTTCTTTTCTCTGTGATTCCGTGTTTCAGATGTTAGAAACTATTGGGATAGGGAGAGATTCACTGAACAATCTTATGCACCGTCCTGATCCGTGACAATATCCATAAACCATGCTCTTCTTTATTGATTCCATTTTGTTTTATTCATCGATTCATAGGAGTTTGTGGCAAAGAACCACAAACCTGAGATAGTTTGAAGTAAAACTTGAAAGGAATACCAATAAACAAGTAGAACACATCACTAGAAGGGGCAAGATCAGCATAGATGTCCTACTCTAATCATACAATTGCATTGCCATTAATCTTGCGCTAGAACAGTAGTAAGCATGCTATGTAAACCAGATCAATAGACACATTTTATTGCTATGCATGAATAAGTCTGCAATTTTATTGTGTTGAGGAATTTCGTTGTAATGGGCTCAGAAAAGTAAATATAGGATCATGGGACAAATGCCTATGCGCCTGCCCAAGTGAATTCTGTGGGGTTTGTGGCTCATAGAGCCTTGCAGCATTTGCAAATGAGCCTCAGATAACGTTTCGTTCAAACTCTCCGAAATTATGTGAATTTTGAAAGTCAATGGAGCTCAAATTTATGCAAGAGCTTTGAATTGTTTTCTGTCAAATTTGTGTGTTATGCTTGTTTGGGAGCTGGAAATTGCAAGGTTAAATTTAGTGCCTTGGCTTTGATCTGTCTCGCTTACTGATTTTGGAACGGTATCTGCCGATAAATCATTAAAGTTTCCAATGAAAAACATACCTAAACTCAGCTATTTTTTTTCTCCAAAAAAATTCATAATTTCATTTCTTCTTTGGGTAAAAAACTACAATTTAATTACATTGTCAAATGCGTTTAGCATGTCTGCCATTGAATCTGTATATGGCAGATTTGTACAACAGTCCAAAATTTCATTTCTTCTTTGGGTAAAAAACTACAATTTAATTACATTGTCAAATGCGTTTAGCATGTCTGCCATTGAATCTGCATATGGCAGATTTGTACAACAGTCCAAAATCTTGCCTGTTAATAGCGTAATCACAATTAGGTGTAAACATACAAAGATAATGACCAGCAATCTCTGCGCGTGGCTAGCAGTCCAACTAGTCAGAAGAAAACCTGTTCTCAACAGTCGGTTACATTCCTGTAATAAAAAACAGCCAAACAGCCGTCACTTGGCTAGTGATCCTGAAGTCTTCAAAAGAAAATCTGTGCATATGTAGCTTTCTGGTTGGCATTCCAGTCCAAAGCATGAACACTAAACAGCAAGTTTCCAACTCACAAAACAGGCTGAGCTGGCCGGTGAATCAATTACCAATTGCACAACAAATGGTCCTGTAACCCACAGAGCATCTACCTTTTCTCAACAGCCATAAACAGTAATAACCTGTCACATTGAGGAAACCATAGAAGACATCGCGTCCCTGCTCGTGATTTCCATTCTTTTGACTGACAAAAAATGATCCTGATATGCTTCAGTCGCATGAAAAACCACATATTGCATATCTGTCCCTGAGCTTCATTTCTCCCCATAGTTATCAACTCTCACTAAAGACCTGACATCATCAGACGATGTTATCTGCATTAATGACCTTGGATCGAGACTTGCAGCCCTATGACTATCAGCAACATGCATCTCTTATTATGTGTCCAAACCTCAGCCTCAACAACATTACAGCTCAAGTCTGTAAGAATAGCTATTCTGAAAGTAGCCCTGGTCGGTCAATGCCAGCATTGTTCTTAAGGCATGCTAACAGCTTCTTAACAGAGCCTCTTTCCAATACAGAGATGGCCAATGATTGCCCGCAGTCCGTGGCTAGTAGTCCAAGTAGTCAGAAGAAATCCTGTTCTCAACAGTCGATTGCCCAAACTGAATTCCTGTAATTAGTTCACGAGGCTGATATTAGACCGGTGAGAGGCTCATTCATATTCTGTCACTTGTTTCAAAACAGTCCCAACCAAACAGCCGAACCTGTCACTTGGTTGGTGCTCCTGAAGCTCAAAGAAAATGTTGTAGATTACTGGTTGGCAAAGTCCGAAGCATGAACACTAACAGCAAGTTTCCAAATCACAAAAACAGCCTGAGATGGCTGTTGAATCAATTACCAATTGCTGTGCAATTGGTCCTGTAACCAACAGAGCATCTACCTGTTCTCAGCAGCTATAATTACTGAGCCTGATAATTGTGGCAAGTGTTCAGAACTTGATTCCTATTGTCTTGCTCCAGTAATAACCTGTCACGTGGAAGAAACACTCATTAAAAACAGCCAAACCTGTCTATTGAAATATTACAGCAAATCTGTTCGGTGTTTCCCGTCCTCCAGCCCTTTCTCCGTCCTTTTGTCACCATATTCCCATAAAGAGGTTCAACACTAGCTTTTGTTCCATACCTCTCGCTGGGCCAAGGCCAGCTCCTTCCAGGCTGCCCACCAATCTGTCATATATTTTGCTGTTCTGAGTCCTCCGAAACGACAGGTAACATTCTCCAGTACCAGTTGTATGCATTCGGTATTAAACCATTTCGTGAAATGGCGTATGGTAGTATTCCACGGTATCTCCATTACAGTTTTCAGTTATGAATCAGGTTACCTTTCTCATTAATAATGCTGCCTTGGATTGCAGGTCTGCTTCGAGTTCCGCTCCCTATAGATGTGTTCGAACTTGAAGGACGAGGAGAGGCAGTTAGTGCCTATCAACTGGATCTCTTGTACGATGACTGCCACTACCACATGTTTGCATTGCTGCTCCTCTTTTATCCACTTGATCACATGAGAGTGCCTGAACACTTGTAATTTGTATATCCTGTTCTCTGAAGCCAACAAAAATAGTTTTAAAGCCATCAATTCTTCCCTGTCCCAGTTCTACTCTGAATTTAATTATTTGGGAATTTGTGAAATGGGCAATTCCCCCTCTCCCTTTTATTGGTGGATTCTCTTGTGCCGCTCCATCAAAGTATGCTTAGGGGTAATTTTTGTAAATTGTTTCCTTAACCATAATCTGTCTTATGTGGTTATGGGTGGATTCTCTTGTGCGGCTCCATCAAAGTATGCTTAGGGGCAATTTTTGTAAATTGTTTCATCAACCATAATCTGTCTTATGTGGTTAGAAGCTAAATATGTTAAGGATTCAAGCTGCACATAATGCTCAAGAGATTATCTCCATATTTTCACACTACAATTATAGGAAGAGCCTTCATATTCCTTGAGTTGGTTTTGGTGTACCATACCACTTATATCCACAGTGCCCTTGTGTATTCACAATCCATCGTTAAATGGTTGTTTGTTTCTTCTGCATTGCAGCACAATGCAATTTTCTAGGACCATTCCAGTTCCATTTTTGGAGTTTATGCCATGTCAAAGCTTTGTTATTCAAAAGGCACCACGTTAGTAGTTTTGCCTTTGCTGGAGACTTTATTTTCCATAGAGTTTTCCACCAACAGATTAATTTTGTTTCTCCTTTGTCTAGCCATTGGATAAGCTAACCTTGGCAAGGAGAGTAGCTACCTAATGATGAGAAGGACCATATCACTTAATCTACTGAGTTTGATAGCATGATATGGCAACTTATTAGGCACGTGATATATTATGTCCATATTTTGGATTCCTCAGCAACCCAGCCAAGCTAAGCCTCCCTAATCCAACCTTGTCCCCAAATTGTGGTCGTGCCAGGATCGATGATTTGTGAAAGAAAGATAAAACCTATACTCTTGAGGATTATATCAAATAGTGTGGTAACATGTGGTTTCTTCTACTTCCCAACCATGCATATGTATCAACCCTAACCTTTGAGCCCTCCCCCACCTTCCAGACTAGCGAATTACCTATAAGAGGAAAATAATTTATCACTGCTTTCCAAATTTAGTGAAGAATTCAAGAAAACCTTATTCCTTGGTCTAACCCACTCCTCCATACTATCTGGGTGAATGTATGATACGAACTGTTACACCAAAACCCCGAGGTGTTAGTGAAGGCCACCCACTAGGATCTTAACATCCCACCATGCTCTGCAGCCCAGACTCTGGGCTGGATGTGCACTCGTACGGTGGTGTCCCCTTTGAGCCGTACGAGCCCTGGACGAACACTGCAATGCCGACGTTGCCACCCGCTCTATGACTCGAACATGGGTGGAGGCTCTGATACCAAATGATACGAACCATTACACCAAAACCCCGAGGTGTTAGTGAAGGCCACCCACTAGGATCTTAACAATGTATTTATCTATTACTATTTTGCTCCATAGTCCCCCCATTTCACCAACCTCTAGACACTTTTGGTTAAAGGGCAGTGGAAAACGTACAGATATTGTTGATTCCCCATCCTCCAAGTGATTTGGGGAATGTCAATCTCTCCCATTTGACTCAAGGAGTAATTTTTTTCTATTTTGTGCATCCCCAAAGAAATATGAAACTAATAATTCTTAGCTTTTCCAGAATACATTTGGGTATCTTTTCCAGAATACCGGAGTTGCTTCTAAGACAACCTTAACTAGAACAAGGCGTCATCCCCTTGACAACCACTTGTAGCTCCAAACAATTAGTATCTTTTATATTTTAGCCACTAGCCATCTCCAATCATTCTTGAGATAATTGTTGGGCTTCAATGAAAACCCAGGTATATCAAACCGTCCTCTAATTCCACCTTCCAAAAGGGAAAAATATTATGGGCAACACTTAATTCCTCGGCTTCAAGATTATTAACGATTATTGCCAATTTTGTTTCATTTATTATCATTCCAATTATTGCACTGTAAAGTTCCATAATACTTTTCATTTTCAACATATCTAGTTATTAACCATTGTAGAAAATTACAATGTCATCCACAAATAATAGATGTGTGGAGATCCACTCTTAACCTGAGTAATCCACCCCTTTTGAGCTCGATTATAGACCTACTTAGCCCCTCAACCACTATAAGAAAAAAAAAGATAAAGGTAAGCATCCCTATCAGAGTCCACAACCTCCTTAAAAAACTTAGAAAAAAGATGAAGGTAGGCATCCCTATCAAAGTCCACAACCTCCCTTATAGAACTTAGTCGCAACTTCATTAATAAGCACTGCAAAACTAATTGTGATAATGCAGCGCATTACCAAGTTAATAAAGGGTACCTCAAACCCTAGGTGTGACATCATAAGTCCGAGGTATGTCTAGTTTACTCATAAGCTTTTGACAGGTCTATCTTGATTACCGCAGCTTTCATGTTGTGCTTCTTAACGTTGTGAAGTCCTTCCTAAGCTACACCTATGACTTCGTGTATTTGCCTTCTCATAAAAAACCAAATTGCTTCCGTGAGATAAAGGAACCTTGATAATTTCATTTATGTTTTTATGAGAAGACATTCTATTTAAAAGCAATAAATACATTAAAATTTACAAAATGTTTATTATATAATATATGAATTTATAATAAACATTTTGTTAATATTATCTTTAATTAGCTGTGGAAACTTAAGTTGGAGCTATACCTAACATTTATATAATTTAAAATGGTTTCCATTACATAAATATCTTTTTTAAAGATGAAACATATATACTAATTCAGTTTTATCCCATCCTAAAGAAACACATGTTTTTATATTAAGAATTATGAACCTCCTATATATTAACAATTCAAATTTTATTTTTATTTTTTTTAATTTTGTATATACAATTTTAATAATTTTATATTTTATAATTAGTTATTTAATTTAGATAAATGGAAGATGTAAATAATTTATATAGTTGGTTGCTTTTGCCTCCTAAGTTGAGTAGATGGAAAAGAGATTAGTAAATATCATAATTTTATTGTTTACATTTTCATGTACTAGCTTGTGAATACAAAATTTTCGAAATATGACAAAGGATTATAGCATGTAGAAATTTTGTTGCATCTTTTGTAATGGCTATTAGATTTCTTACGAAGACTATCTATGATGGTAACAACCTCTATTGCGCGTAAGCTCAAAGATCTATTTCCTAACATTTTTGCTTCAGTATTGTCCTTTGATCTATCTAGGGTTTCTATGGCAAATTTGGAACATCATGCTTTTGGTATCCTTAATAAACTTTCTTTGGGGATTCAGGGTGTTTCGTGTATTGCTCCTATTTGTGACGAGGATTCTTTGTTGGCTAGGGTTTTTAATCCTTTACCTGATTCACAACTTCTGGAGGATGAGATGGTTTTTTTGGAACAACTTGGGCTAACCCCATCGGCTGCTCCTTTAGTTACCCCGGATAAACTTCTTGAGGTTCTCTGTAAGGATTCACTTGAGGTTCATCATGGTTTGAAAGCCCCTATTACTCCTCTACGGTCGGGCAACCTTAATGTTACAGTTCGGAAAAAAACTGGGGGGAGACGGCGCAAAGACCTGGCTCAAATTTTGAGGGGAGATGACTTTTCATATCTCCCCTCTTGTCCTTCTCTGGCTATTTCAGACATGGATTCAACATCTGGTACTGTTTCAAATAATTTTGAACCTCTTAGGGTGGCGCAGGTTGCGCCTGAGGTTACCTGTGTTGGCCACAATGGCCACACTGAGAGGGGGGGTGAATCAATGTGTGAGAGCAATTTAAAATTTTTACCTTCTTTTAATCAATCAGAGTATATCAACCATTATGTCATCAATTACATAATCAAATTCATCATGACATGCATTAGATAAATCAACCATGATTCATAAGCATAAACATCACATCAAGAGACACAAGAATATATGTAATTTTGATCTTTATTTATGGTAAAGGAAGACTACAATCTTCTCGATTACAATCAGCACCAACTGATAGAAAGAGCACCAACTTTGAAATAGGACCCAGCCTAGTTTTCTTAGCTCCAACTAAGAAGGTTTGAGGAGTCCAATCCTCAAGTGCAAGACACTACTTGCAAGCTTGATGCCAATCTCTGATTGTCATCAATGTGCTGCTCATCAACCTCTGGTCAATTTATGTTGCTCATCCTCTTCATTATGGTCTGCTCGCCAACACTGCTTATCAAGTCATCAATCATCAAGGTCTTCATAGCTGTAGGTGTATCATTCTGCTGGTCAAACTTCTGCACTACAACTTGTCATCAAGGTGTCAATCACAATCAAAACGTAAGCACCTGCATGCTTCAATTGTTCATACAACTGTACTTCATCTATTACCATCATCCTTAGAGTGTCACCAAGCAATCATCATCAAGATTGCATCTTCATCACAGAATTTGCATCATAAAATATAAGGCATCATCATCTTTATTAATACACCACTGTATGTACTCAAGCACCTTTGTCACTGTTTATATGTTACCACTGTATGCACTGCATCACTAACTAACTACACTTGTTGTTCACATATCATCATTACTTTGTATATGCCACTGTATCATAGTCATAGGGTAACTGTTTGCACTGTATAATTGGTTGTATATGCATTATGTATGATCATGGTTTGCTTATACATCACACACATGCCACTTAGAACAAACCACTATACATATATCACTTCATTACTGTTTGTACAACTGGAACTAGGGCATCATCCAAGCCTAATCATCATCATCATTAATAACATACATTTATTACTGTATGTGTAACTAGGGCATCATCCAAACCTATGTTTCACAGATTTTCACATCACTCTTCATTCTTTCATCAGTTCTGTAGCAGACATCATCATTGTATCAAGTCATCAAGCATCTTCACAAGGTATCCAACACCATAGGCTATGCATGACAAGGTATAGGAGTACATGTATCATTTACCACTTCATCATTTTACTTGACCTTGAATTATTTGTACACTATCATACTGTACCCATTCAGACTGTAAATATCTTAGGCCCCAACTATGGAAGAATTAGGGCATACTCCTTACTATTGCCACGTGTTCTCCTTAGCTCACAATATTCTTTATTGCTCCTACTCCAACTTGTATATGTCTCAAATTCAGATCTAATGCTGCTATTACTATTGCTACCAGCAAATTGAGAAAGACACTACTGAGGAAGCCCTAAAACCATCTGAAAATTGACTACTCATTCACCGAATTTATCAGTCACTTGGTTGTTGCAAGTACTACTCCTCTAACCCCAAAAAGACAGCTCCAATCCACTTGAAATCCACCTATAGGTTTCCTCTTGTCTGGTTCAAACCCCCCCAAAAAATGTTCTGCTGAAACTGTTGACCCCAAAATAATTTCACAAAAAGTCTATCTGCTGCTGCCCTAGAGACTATGCACCCGAAAATAGAGAAAGAAAGAGACTAAAAAACTTTCTTCTTACTCCAGCTGCTACTCCACAACAAAGATGAAAACAAAAATTGAAAAATGTTGTCCACTGTAGCTGCTTGCTTCAGTACCCGAAAATTTCCTCAAAGCTGTCTGCATTTTCACACCTTTTTGAGTGGGAGATCAAGTGTATTTATATTAGTTTCCCCCCCACAAAAAAAATAAAATAAAAAAATAAAAAATAAAAAAAATTGAGCCGAACTTGCAATAATTTATATATATATATATATATATATATATATATATATATATATATATATATATATATATATATTTTTTTTTTTTAATTTGAATTTTTTAATTTAATTTATGGAGCCGACTTGTAGGGTGACCAAGGTAAGTATTTCATTATTTTATTTTGTATTTTAAATGTCACACAATCTTACCAAAAAAAAAAAAAAAATTGAGCCGAACTTGCAATAATTTATATATATATATATATATTTAATTTGAATTTTTTAATTTAATTTATGGAGCCGACTTGTAGGGTGACCAAGGTAAGTATTTCATTATTTTATTTTGTATTTTAAATGTCACACAATCTTACCATTTAGATGGTGTTAGGGTTTGTTGTAATAAGTTCCCAAAAGCAAGGGTGTCCTCACTATCAAGTCATTAACACAATTAAGTGTATCCTTCACCTCATTAGGCCATCAACACCCCAATAGTTATAAGAGGGACCAAGGACCCTTATTTAAGGTCTTAGGGTATGCTCCACCTTTTTCCATAAGCAACTTAGGTTACCACAAGCCATGTCATCATCGTGGTGTCATCATACACCATGTAAGTGGATGCAAGGCCTTTCTTATGCCCTAGGATCATCCCGAACTTGCAATAATTTATATATATATATATATATATATTTTTAATTTGAATTTTTTAATTTAATTTATGGAGCCGACTTGTAGGGTGACCAAGGTAAGTATTTCATTATTTTATTTTGTATTTTAAATGTCACACAATCTTACCATTTAGATGGTGTTAGGGTTTGTTGTAATAAGTTCCCAAAAGCAAGGGTGTCCTCACTATCAAGTCATTAACACAATTAAGTGTATCCTTCACCTCATTAGGCCATCAACACCCCAATAGTTATAAGAGGGACCAAGGACCCTTATTTAAGGTCTTAGGGTATGCTCCACCTTTGTCCATAAGCAACTTAGGTTACCACAAGCCATGTCATCATCATGGTGTCATCATACACCATGTAAGTGGATGCAAGGCCTTTCTTATGCCCTAGGATCATCCCCAAGGGTTCCAAGACCCTAAATGCCCACATCATCTTTATTTCTTCAATACTATTAAACCATCTAGTGTGTGGGTCAAGAGGATTCTTCAAGGCCTTATTTATCAATCCAAGGACATGTTCATGGGTTCCATATCCTGTCAAGGACCATACAAGGTCACCAACATTGTATAAGAGCTCCATGACCCCAACAAGGGTTGCAAGGTCATCAAACCACTAAGTGTGGATCAAGGACTTATTCAAGGCTTCCTAGGCTTCTTCAACCACCTCATCCACAGCAAGAGACCCTCAAGGGTAAAGATCCATCATGACATCACCTGTGGGGTAGTTGGGTCTTCTCCTGGGGTACTATGACACCATCAGAGCATGAATGACCACATAATGGGTCATTAATGCTTCTCCAACCCATCTAGGGTTTCTACATCGTCTACCAGGGCTTCAAGACCATCTTCGAGGTCTTCAACATCATTAGCAGGGTCTTCAACATCTTCAACAAGGTGGTGGCTTCAAGATCCATCCTTGTGGGTACAGGGACCTTGTCAACTGGGTACAAGGTGCTTCAAGGCACAAACCCACTTGGTAATGGGTCCAAGGCACTGCAAGGCACAAACCCACTCTGTAAGGGGTCCAAGGCACTGCAAGGCACAAACCCACTCTGTAAGGGGTCCAAGGCACTGCAGGTGGGACTTGGTGGCATCAATGACTACCTATGGGGCCACTGCAAGTCCATGTTGGCATCAATGACAATTTCATCAACAATATCCCCCTTTGTCATTGATGACAACAACTCATGCTCCCTCTTCAAGCATGCTCCCCGTTTGTCTTCATCTCTCCCCCTTTGGCATCAATGGCAAAAGGGTGTCCACATATGTGCATCTGAAGTCACTGATCACTGATCACTGCTCCCCCTATCAATATGCACGATCCTAGGACCTGTCTGTATGCTTGGAGTATCTATCCTTTCTTCTTTGAGTTCATCCTCCAGCCTCATTAACTCAAGGTGTGCTAAGGTCTTTGAGAGACCTCAATCTTGGCTTTCCATGTGGCAGCCATCCTCCCTGCTCTGATCAAACTCTCCTATCTGTAACTACTCGGTCTTCTTCATCCATACTTGCTTCTTGGCATTTTTCCTTTCAACATTTGTTCCTTCGTTTTCATTGGCTTTCCTTGATGAGTTGTATAAGAAACTTCTCAACGGTTGTTTCCGTGTACTCCAACTGTCTTGAGCTTTGTGCCCAAAGCCACTGCAACTAAACCACCTCATCGTACGACAATATGTAGCAATGTGAGCAACATGGTTGCATGTCCAACATCTGACTGAGTTATTGGAACTTCCAACACTTCTTTGATCAACTTCATTTCTCCATGCCTGAGAGTGTCCCTAACTGTAGGCCTTTGTCTTCTGATCTTCAAATATTCCTGTATTGGTATTCTTCCAAGGTTCACTGGTTCTTCTTGCTAATGTGTATGAAGGACTCCTCCTCAGTTGACTTCTTTGGCTTGCACATTCTTGGGCTTTGTGACCAAACCCACTGCAGGTGTAGCATCTCAATATGTGACAAGTGGCAGCAATATGTCCAGCTTGCTTACATGTCCAACATCTAACTTTGTCATTGGGGCTTCCAACACTTCTTCTTCCGTAGAGTCTACAATCCATAGCCTTATGACCAAAGTTAGAACAAGAATAACAATAATCTTTAAATCCATTTTCATACCTGGGTCTTGGAGTTGTTTCTTTTCTAGGCTTGCTTTGAGGAATAGACCTAACTCCTTGTTTCATTCTTGAACTTCCAAAGTCCTTGTTGTCATGTGCAGGTTCATGGGGAGCAACTTTGGACGTTGAAGGACCTGCTTCTGGAGTCTTGGGAGACCAAGTGCTATCTTCATATTTTTCTCCCTTCTTCTTGTAACCAAGACCAGACTTATCAAATGGAGATATTTGGCAATCCAAGATCTTATCTAGGACAACTGAACTGTCCTTGAACTTGAAAAAGGTATTCGTCTTTTCACCTTTCTTCCTAAGATCAACTACCTCCATTTCCAGTTTTTGGATTGTCTGCTCCTTTTCTTCCAACTGATTCTTGAAGATGTCTTCTATCCTCTTGGCTTCCTCCAGCTGACTCTTCAAATCAAGATTAGTCTTTCTAGTTTCTTCAACCTCTTTTGAGTGTTCAACAGGCTCTTCTTGTACTTCCTTTTAACTAATCAATTCAGTCTTTAGTTGTTCAACTTCAACATTCTTGTCTTTCAACGGATCCTGCAGCTCTTTATCCTTGTGTTTGAGATTCACAAGTAATACTCTCATTGTCATGGTCTTCTGCTGATATTCATTCAAAGATTCCAAGATTCTCCTTTTGAACCTTGTGAATTCACTATGGTTCATATTTATAGTGTTCAAGACCCAATTTGCTTTGAGATCAATATTTATCAAAGTGAGATGTATCTCCTGTGCAGCCTTTGATAGATCTTCATCATCTTCTGCAAGAACCTTCTTAATTTCATCACACATGCTATAATTACAATCCAATGAATCCATACCTTTACTGGAGTCCACTTCTTGCTTTTCTTCTTCTTGATTGACCTCTTCTGGAGGCTTGTCTTCTGATTCCTGATCTGTCTTTTCAGTGTCTGGTCTTCCCTTTTGATACTCGCTTTCCAATTTGAACCAAAGGTCTTTAGCGAAAGTGTACTCTCCTACACTTTCTTTCACTGAGTTGGGAGGTCCATCCATGAGGAACTTCAAGGCTGTAGTATTGTCCTTCTTTGCTTCTTTATGTGCAACTGCCTTTCCCTTCTTATTGGATGGAGTGGGTGGATTGAACACAATCTCCCAAACACCAAACTTCTTCAGATATGCTTTCATTTTGCTCCTCCACCCGAAGTAATCTGTCATATAAAGTACGGGGAAATCATTGCTTGATGACTCTCCTTTTTCTTCCATTGTGTGTCCATGGATCTCCTTCAATCTTGCAAGGCTTGTGACAAAGGCCGGATCTAATATCAATTGTTGGACACAACGGCCACACTGAGAGGGGGGGTGAATTAGTGTGTGAGAGCAATTTAAACTTTTTACCTTCTTTTAATCAATCAGAGTATATCAATCATTATGTCATCAATTACATAATCAAATTCATCATGACATGCATCAGCTAAATCAACCATGAGTCATAAGCATAAACATCACATCAAGAGACACAAGAATATATGTAATTTTGATCTTTAGTTATGGTAATGGAAGACTACAATCTTCTCAATTACAATCAACACCAACTGATAGAAAGAGCACCAACTCTGAAACAGGACCCATCCTGGTTTTCTTAGCTCCAACTAAGAAGGTTTGAGGAGTCCAATCCTCAAGTGAAAGACACTACTTGCAAGATTGATGCCAATATCTGATTGTCATCAATGTGCTGCTCATCAACCTCTAGTCAATTTCTGCTAGTCATCCTCTTCATTATGGTCTGCTCACCAACACTGCTTATCAAGTCATCAATCATCAAGGTCTTCATAGCTGTAGGTGTATCATTCTGCTGGTCAAACTTTTGCACTACAACTTGTCATCAAGGTGTCAATCACAATCAAAAGGTAAGCACCTACATGCTTCACTTGTTCATACAATTGTACTTCATCTATTACCATCATCCTTAGAGTGTCACCAAGCAATCATCATCAAGATTGCATCTTCATCACAGAATTTGCATCATAAAATATAAGGCATCATCATCTTCATTAGTACACCACTGTATGTACTCAATCACCTATGTCACTATTTATATGTTACCACTGTATGCACTGCATCACTAACTAACTACACTTGTTGTTCACATATCATCATTACTTTGTATATGCCACTGTATCATAGTCATAGGGTAACTATTTGCACTGTATAATTGGCTGTATATACATTATGTATGATCATAGTTTGCTTATACATCACACACATGCCACTTAGAAAAAACCACTGTACATATACCACTTCATTACTGTTTGTACAACTGGAAATAGGGCATCATCCAAGCCTAATCATCATCATCATTAATAACATAAATTTATTACTGTATGTGTAACTAGGGCATCATCCAAAAATGTGTTTCAAAGATCTTCACATCACTCTTCATTCTTTCATAAGATCTGTAGCAGACATCATCATTGTATCAAGTCATCAAGAATGTTCACAAGGTATCCAACACCATAGGCTATGCGTGAAAAGGCATCGGAGTACATGTATTATTTACCACTTCATCGTTTTACTTGACCTTGAATTATTTGTACACTATCATACTGTAAATATCTTAGGCCCCAACTGTGGAAGAATTAGGGCATACTCTTTACTACTGCCACGTGTTCTCCTTAGCTCACAATATTCTTTATTGTTGCTGCTCCAACTTGTATATGTCTCAAATTTGGATCTACTGCTTCTATTACTGTTGCTGCCTGTGAATTGAGAAATACACTACTAAGGAAGCCCCAAAACCATCTGAAAATTGACTGCTCATTCACCGAATTTATCAGTCACTTGGCTGCTACAAGTACTGCTCGTCTAACCCAAAAAAGAGAGCTCCAATCCACTCGAAATCCACCTATAGGTTGCCTCTTGTCTGGTTCAAACCCCCCCAAAAAAATTTCTGCTGAAACTGTTGATCCCAAAAAAATTTCACAAAAAGTCTTCCTGCTGCTGCCCTAGAGACTGTGCACCCGAAAATAGAGAAAGAAAGAGACTAAAAAACTTTCTTCTTACTCCAGCTGCTGCCCCACAACAAATATGAAAACAAAAATTGAAAAATGTTCTCCACTGTAGCTGCCTGCTACAGTACTCGAAAATTTCCTCAGAGCTGTCCGAATTTTCACACCTTTTTGAGTGGGAGATCAAGTGTATTTATACTAGTTCCCCCCCCCAAAAAAAAAATTGACCCGACCTTGCAATAATTTATATATTTTTTTTAATTTGAATTTTTTAATTTAATTTATGGAACCGACTTGTAGGGTGACCAAGGTAAGTATTTCATTATTTTATTTTGTATTTTAAATGTCACACAATCTTACCATTTAGATGGTCTTAGGGTTTGTTGTAATAAGTTCCCAAAAGCAAGGGTGTCCTTACTATCAAGTCATTAACACATTTAAGTGTATCCTTCACCTCATTAGGCCATCAACACCCCAATAGTCATAAGAGGGACCAAGGAGCCTTATTTAAGGTCTTAGGGTATGCTCCACCTTTGTCAGTAAGAAACTTAGGTTACCACAAGCCATCTCATCATCATGGTGTCATCATACACCATGTAAGTGGATGCAAGGTCTTTCTTATGCCCTAGGACCATCCACAAGGGTTCCAAGACCCCAAATGCCCACATCATCTTCATTTCTTCAAGACCATTAAACCATCTAGTGTGTGGGTCAAGAGGCTTCTTCAAGGCCTTCTTTATCAAGCCAAGGACATGTTCATGGGTTTCATATCCTGTCAAGGACCATACAAGGTCACCAACATTATATAAGAGCTCCATGACCCCAACAAGGGTTGCAAGGTCATCAAACCACTAAGTGTGGGTCAAGGACTTCTTCAAGGCTTCTTAGGATTCTTCAACCACTTCATCCACACCAAGAGACCCTCAAGGGTCAAGATCCATCATGACATCACCTGTGGGGTAGCTGGGTCTTCTCCTAGGGTACTATGACACCATCAGAGCATGAATGACCACAGAATGGGTCATTAATGCTTCTCCAACCCATCTAGTGTTTCTCCATCGTCTACCAGGGCTTCAAGACCATCTCCAGGGTCTTCAACATCATTAGCAAGGTCTTCAACATCTTCAACAAGGTGGTGCCTTCAAGATCCAGCCTTGTGGGTACAGGGACCTTGTCAACTGGGTACAAGCTGCTTCAATTCACAAACCCACTCTGTAATGGGTCCAAGGCACTGCAAGACACAAACCACTCTGTAAGGGGTCCAAGGCACTGCAAGGTACAAACCCACTCTGTAAGGGGTCCAAGGAACTGCAGGTGGGACTTGGTGGCATCAATGACCACCTATGGGGCCACTACAAGTCCTTGTTGGCATCAATGACCACCTATGGGGCCACTACAAGTCCTTGTTGGCATCAATGACAATTTCACCAACAATCTCCCCCTTTTTCATTGATGACAACAAATCCTGCTCCCCCTTCAAGCATGCTCTCCTTTTGTATTCATCTCTCCCCCTTTGGAATCAATGGAAAAAGGGTGTCCACATATCTGCATCTGAATTCATTGATCACTGCTCCCCCTGTCAATATGCATGATCCTAGGACCTATTTGTATGCTTGGAGTATCTATCCTTTCTTCTTTGAGTTCATCCTCCAGCTTCATGAACTCAAGGTGTGCTAAGGTCTTTGAGATACCTCAAGCTTGGCTTTCCATGTGGCAACCATCCTCCTTGCTATGATCAAACTCTCCTATCTGTAACTGCTCGGTCTTCTTCATCCATACTTGCTTCTTGGCATTTGTCCTTTCAGCATTTGTTCCTTCATTTTCATTGGCTTTCCTTGATGAGCTGTATGAGAAACTTCTCAAGGGTTGTTTTCGTGTACTCCAACAGTCTTGAGCTTTGTGCCCAAAGCCACAACAACTAAAACACCTCATCGTACGACAATATGTAGCAATGTGACCAACACGGTTGCATGTCCAACAACTGACTGAGCTGTTGGAACTTTCGACACTTCTTTGATCAACTTCATTTCTCCATGCCTGAGAGTGTCCCTAACTGTAGGCCTTTGTCTTATAATATTCAAATATTCCTATATTGGTCTTCTTCCAAGGTTCACTGGTTCTTCTTGCTGATATGTATGAAGGACTCCTCCTTAGTTGACTTCTTTGAATTGCACATTCTTGGGCTTTGTGACCAAACCCACTGCAGGTGTAGCATCAATATGTGACAAGTGGCAGCAATATGTCCAGCTTGATTACATGTCCAACATCTAACTTTGTCATTGGGGCTTCCAGCACTTCTTCTTCTGTAGAGTCTACAATCCATAGCCTTATGACCAAAGTTAGAACAAGAATAACAATAACCATTAAATCCATTTTCATACCTGGGTCTTGGAGTTGTTTCTTTTCTGAGCTTTCTTTGAAGAATAGACCTAACTCCTTGTTGCATTCTTGAACTTCCAAAGTCATTGTTGTCATGTGCAGGTGCATGGGGAGCAACTTTGGACGTTGAAGAACCTACTTATGGAGTCTTGGGAGACCAAGTGCTATCTTCATATTTTTCTCCCTTCGTCTTGTAACCAAGACCAGACTTGTCAAATGGAGATCTTTGGAAATCCAAGATCTTATCTAGGACAACTAAACTGTCCTTGAACTTGACAAAGGTATTCGTCTTTTCACCTTTCTTCCTGAGATCAACTACCTCCATTTCCAGTTTTTGGATTGTCTGCTACTTTTCTTCCAACTGATTCTTGAAGATGTCTTCTATCCTCTTGGTTTCCTCCAGCTAAGTCTTCAAATCAAGATTAGCCTTTCTAGTTTCTTCAACCTCTTTTGAGTGTTCACCAGGCTCTTCTTGTTCTTCCTTTTGACTGATCAATTCAGTATTTAGTTGTTCAACTTCAACATTCTTGTCTTTCAGCTGATCCCGCAGCTCTTTATCCTTATGTTGGAGCTTCACAAGCAATACTCTCATTGTCATGGTCTTCTGCTGATATTCATTCAAAGATTCCAAGATTCTCCTTTTGAACCTTGTGAATTCACTATGGTTCAGATTTACAGTGTTCAAGACCCAATTTTCTCTGAGATCAATATTTATCAAAGTGAGATGTATCTCCTATGCAGCCTTTGATAGATCTTCATAATCTTTTGCAAGAACCTTCTTAATTTCATCACACATGCTATCATTACAATCAAACGAATCCATACCCTTACTAGAGTCCACTTTTTTATTTTCTTATTCTTGATTGACCTCTTCCGGAGGCTTGTCTTCTGATTCCTGATCTGTCTTTTAAGTGTCTAGTCATCCCTTTTGATACTCGCTTTCCAATTTGAACCAAAGGTCTTTTGCGGAAGTGTACTGTCCTACACTTTCTTTCACTGAGCTGGGAAGTCCATCCATGAGGAACTTCAAGGTTGTAGTATTGTCCTTCTTTGCTTCTTTCTGTGCAACTGCCTTGACTTTCTTATTGGATGGAGTGGGTGGACTGATCACAATCTCCCAAAAACCAAACTTCTTCATATATGATTTCATTTTTCTCCTCCACCCAAAGTAATTTGTCATATAAAGTACGGGGACATCATTGCTTGATGACTCTCCTTTTTCTTCCATTATGTGTCCATGGATCTCCTTCAAGCTTGCAAGGCTTGTGACAAAGGCCGGCTGTGATACCAATTGTTGGACACAATGGCCACACTGAGAGGGGGGGGGTGAATCAATGTGTCAGAGCAATTTAAACTTTTTACCTTCTTTTAACCAATCAAACTATATCAATCATTATGTCATCAATTACATCATGACATGCATCAACTAAATCAACCATGAGTCATAAGCATCAACATCACATCAAGAGACACAAGAATATATGTAATTTTGATCTTTATTTATGGTAATGGAAGACTACAATCTTCTCGATTACAATCACCACCAACTGATAGAAAGAGCACCAACTCTGAAACAGGACCCAGCCTGATTTTCTTAGCTCCAACTAAGAAGGTTTGAGGAGTCCAATCCTCAAGTGCAAGACACTACTTGCAAGATTGATGCCAATATCTGATTGTCATCAATGTGCTGCTCATCAACCTTTGGTCAATTTCGGCTGGCCATCCTCTTCATTATGGTCTGCTCACCAACACTGCTTATCAAGTCATCAATCATCAAGGTCTTCATAGTTGTAGGTGTATCATTCTGCTGGTAAAACTTCTGCACTATAACGTGTCATCAAGGTGTCAATCACAATCAAAAGGTAAGCACCTACATGCTTCACTTGTTCATACAACTGTACTTCATCTATTACCGTCATCCTTAGAGTGTTACCAAGCAATCATCATCAAGCTTGCATCTTCATCACAGAAATTGCATCATAAAATATAAGGCCTCATCATCTTCATTAGTACACCATTGTATGTACTCAAGCACCTTTGTCACTGTTTATATGTTACCACTGTATGCACTGCGTCACTAACTAACTACACTTGTTGTTCACATATCATCATTACTTTGTATATGCCACTGTATCATAGTCATAGGGTAACTGTTTGCACTGTATAATTGGTTAAATATGCATTATGTATGATCATAGTTTGCTTATACATCACACACATGCCACTTAGAAAAAACCACTGTACATATACCACTTCATTACTGTTTGTGCAACTGGAACTAGGGCATCATCCAAGCCTAATCATCATCATCATTAATAACATACCTTTATTACTATATGTGTAACTAGGGCATCGTCCAAACCTGTGTTTCACAGATCTTCACATCACTCTTCATTCTTTCATAATTTATGTAGCAGACATCATCATTGTATCAAGTCATCAAGCATCTTCACAAGGTATCCAACACCATAGGCTATGCATGACAAGGCAAAGGAGTACATGTATTATTTACCACTTCATCAATTTACTCGACCTTGAATTATTTGTACACTATCATTTTGTACCCATTCAGACTGTAAATATCTTAGGCCCCAACTATGGAAGAATTAGGGCATACTCTTTACTACTGCCATGTGTTCTCGTTAGCTCACCATATTCTTTATTGTTGCTGCTCCAACTTGCATATGTCTCAAATTTGGATCTATTGCTGCTATTACTGTTGCTTCCTGCGAATTGATAAAGACACTACTAAGGAAGCCCCAAAACCATCTAAAAATTAACTGCTCATTCACCGAATTTACAGTCACTTGGCTGCTACAAGTATTGCTCCTCTAACCCCAAAAACACAGCTCCAATCCACTCGAAATACACCTATAGGTTGCCTCTTGTCTAGTTCAAACCCCAAAAAAATGTTCTGCTTAAACTGTTGACGCAAAATTTTTTCACAAAAAGTCTATTTGCTGCTGCCCTAGAGACTGTGCACCCGAAAATAGAGAAATAAAGAGACTAAAAAACTTTCTTCTTACTCCAGCTGCGGCCCCGGAAAAAGATGAAAACAAAAATTGAAAAATGTTGTCCACTATAGCTGCCTGCTACAGTACCCGAAAATTTCCTCAGAGCTGTCCGAATTTTCACACCTTTTTGAGTGGGAGATCAAGTGTATTTATACTAGTTCCCCCCCCAAAAAAAAAAATTTGAGCCGACCTTGCATTAATTTATTAATATTTTTTTAATTTAATTTATGGAGCCGACATGTAGGGTGAACAAGGTAAGTTTTTCATTATTTTATTTTGTATTTTAAATGTCACACAATCTTACCATTTAGATGGTCTTAGGGTTTGTTGTAATAAGTTCCCAAAAGCAAGGGTGTCCTCACTATCAAGTCATTAACACATTTAAGTGTATCCTTCACCTCATTACGCCATCAATAACCCAATAGTCATAAGAGAGACCAAGGAACCTTATTTAAGGTCTTAGGGTATGCTCCACCTTTGTCCATAAGCAACTTAGGTGACCACAAGCCATGTCATCATCATGGTGTCATCATACACCATGTAAGTGGATGCAATGTCTTTCTTATGCCCTAGGACCATCCCCAAGGGTTCCAAGACCCCAAATGCCCACATCATCTTCATTTCTTCAAGACCATTAAACCATCTAGTGTGTGGGTCAAGAGGCTTCTTCAAGGCCTTCTTTATCAAGCCAAGGACATGTTCATGGGTTCCATATCCTGTCAAGGAACATACAAGGTCACCAACATCATATAACAGCTCCATGACCCCAACAAGGGTTGCAAGGTCATAAAACCACTAAGTGTGGGTCAAGAACTTCTTCAAGGCTTCTTCGGCTTCTTCAACCACCTCATCCACACCAAGAGACCCTCAAGGGTCAAGATCCATCATGACATCACCTGTGGGGTAGCTGGGTCTTCTCCTGGGGTACTATGACACCATCAGAGCATGAATGACCACATAATGGGTCATTAATGCTTCTCCAACCCATCTAGGGTTTCTCCATCGTCTACCAGGGCTTCAAGATCATCTCCGGGGTCTTCAACATCATTAGCAGGGTCTTTAACATCTTCAACAAGGTGGTGGATTCAATATCCAGCCTTGTGGGTACAGGGACCTTGTCAACTGGGTACAAGGTGCTTCAATTCACAAACCCATTCTGTAATGGGTCCAAGGCACTACAAGGCACAAACCCACTCTATAAGGGGTCCAAGGCATAAGGCACAAACCCACTCTGGAAGGGGTCCAAGGTACTACAGGTGGGACTTGGTGGCATCAATGACTACCTGTGGGGCCACTGCAAATCCATGTTGGCATCAATGACAATTTCATCAACAATCTCCCCATTTTTCATTGATGACAGCAACTCATGCTCCCCCTTCAAGCATGCTCCCCTTTTGTCTTCATCTCTCCCCCTTTGGCATTAATGGAAAAAGGGTGTCCACATATCTGCATCTGAAGTCACTCATCACTGATCACTGCTCCCCCTGTCAATATGAACGATCCTAGGAACTGTCTATATGCTTGTAGTAGCTATCCTTTCTTCTTTGAGTTCATCCTCCAGCCTCATGAACTCAAGGTGTGCTAAGGTCTTTGAGAGACCTCAAGCTTGGCTTGCCATGTGGCAGCCATCCTCCCTTCTTTGATCAAACTCTCCTATCTGTAATTGCTTGGTCTTCTTCATCCATACTTGCTTCTTGGCATTTGTCCTTTCAGCATTTGTTCCTTCATTTTCATTGGCTTTCCTTGATAAGCTGCATGAGAAACTTCTCAAGGGTTGTTTCCATGTACTCCAAAAGTCTTGAGCTTTGTGCCCAAAGCCACTGCAACTAAAACACCTCATCGTATGACAATATGCAGCAATGTGACCAACATGGTTGCATGTCCAACATCTGACTGAGCTGATGGAACTTCCAACACTTCTTTGATCAACTTCATTTCTCCATGCCTGAGAGTGTTCCCTTACTGTAGGCCTTTGTCTTCTGATCTTCAAATCTTCCTGTATTGGTCTTCTTCCAAGGTTCACTAGTTCTTCTTGCTGATGTGTATGAAGGACTCCTCCTCAGTTGACTTCTTTGGCTTGCACATTCTTGGGCTTTGTGACCAAACCCACTGCAAGTGTAGCATCTCAATATGTGACAAGTGGCAGCAATATGTCTAGCTTGATTACATGTCCAACATCTAACTTTGTCATTGGGGATTCCAACACTTCTTCTTCCGTAGAGTCTACAATCCATAGCCTTATGACCAAAGTTAGAACAAGAATAACAATAACCATTAAATCCATTTTCATACCTAGGTCTTGGAGTTATTTCTTTTATGAGCTTGCTTTGAGGAATAGACCTAACTCCTTGTTGCATTCTTGAACTTCCAAAGTCCTTGTTGTCAAGTGCAGGTGCATGGGGAGCAACTTTGGACGTTGAAGGACCTGCTTCTGGAGTCTTGGGAGACCAAGTGCTATCGTCATATTTTTCTCCCTTCTTCTTGTAACCAAGACCAGACTTGTCAAATGAAGATCTTTGGCAATCCAAGATCTTCTCTAGGACAACTGAACTGTCCTTGAACTTGAAAAATGTATTCGTCTTTTCACCTTTCTTCCTGAGATCAACTACCTCCATTTCCAGTTTTTGGATTGTCTGCTCCTTTTCTTCCAACTAATTCTTGAAGATGTCTTCTATCCTCTTGGCTTCCTCCAGCTGAGTCTTCAAAACAAGATTAGCCTTTCTAGTTTCTTCAACCTCTTTTGAGTGTTCACCAGGCTCTTCTTGTTCTTCCTTTTGACTGATCAATTCAGTCTTTAGTTGTTCAACTTCAACATTCTTGTCTTTCAGCTGATCCCGCAGCTCTTTATCCTTGTGTTTGAGCTTCACAAGCAATACTCTCATTGTCATGGTCTTCTGCTGATATTCATTCAAAGATTCCAAGATTCTCCTTTTGAACCTTGTGAATTCACTATGGTTCATATTTACAGTGTTCAAGACCAAATTTGCTCTGAGATCAATATTTATCAAAATGAGATGTATCTCCTATGCAGCCTTTGATAGATCTTCATCATCTTCTGCAAGAACCTTCTTAATTTCATCACACATGCTATCATTACAATCAAACGAATCCATACCTTTACTGGAGTCTACTTCTTTCATTTCTTCTTGTTGATTGACCTCTTCTGGAGGCTTGTCTTCTAATTCCTGATCTGTCTTTTCAGTGTCTGGTCTTCCCTTTTGATACTCACTTTCCAGTTTGGACCAAAGCTCTTTAGTGGAAGTGTACTCTCCTAGACTTTCTTTCACTGAGCTGGGAAGTCCATCCATGAGGAACTTCAAGGCTGTAGTATTGTCCTTCTTTGCTTCTTTTTGTGCAGATGCCTTGCCCTTCTTATTGGATGGAGTGGGTGGATTGATCACAATCTCCCAAACACCAAACTTCTTCAGATATGCTTTCATTTTGCTCCTCCACCCAAAGTAATCTTTCATATAAAGTACGGGGACATCATTGCTTGATGACTCTCCTTTTTTTTCCATTGTGTGTCCACGGATCTCCTTCAAGCTTGCAAGGCTTGTGACGAAGGACAACTCTGATACCAATTTTTGGACACAATGGCCACACTAAGAGGGGGGGGGTGAATCAGTGTGTGAGGGCAATTTAATCATTTACCCTCTTTTAATCAATCAGAGTATATCAATCATTATGTCATCAATTACATAATCAAATTCATCATGACATGCATCAGCTAAATCAACCATGAGTCATAAGCATAAACATCATATCAAGAGACACAAGAATATATGTAATTTGGATATTTATTTATGGTAATGGAAGACTACAATCTTCTCGATTACAACCAACACCAACTGATAGAAAGAGCACCAACTCTGAAACAGGACCCAACCTAGTTTTCTTAGCTCCAACTAAGAAGGTTTGAGGAGTCCAATCCTCAAGTGCAAGACACTACTTGCAAGATTGATGCCAATATATGATTGTCATCAATGTGCTTCTCATCAACCTCTGGTCAATTTCTGCTGGTCATCCTCTTCATTATGGTCTGCTCACCAACAATGCTTATCAAGTCATCAATCATCAAGGTCTTCATAGATGTAGGTGTATCATTCTGCTGGTCAAACTTCTGCACTACAACTTGTCATCAAGGTGTCAATCACAATCAAAAGGTAAGCACCTGCATGCTTCACTTGTTCATACAACTGTACTTCATCTATTACCATCATCCTTAGAGTGTCACCAACCAATCATCATCAAGCTTGCATCTTCATCACAGAATTTGCATCATAAAATATAAGGCATCATCATCTTCATTAGTACACCACTGTATGTACTCAAGCACCTATGTCACTGTTTATATGTTACCACTGTATGCACTGCATCACTAACTAACTACACTTGCTGTTCACATATCATCATTAGTTTGTATATGCCACTGTATCATATTCATAGGGTAATTGTTTGCACTGTATAATTGGTTGTATATACATTGTGTATGATCATAGTTTGCTTATACTTCACACACATGCCACTTAGAACAAACCACTGTACATATACCACTTCATTACTATTTGTGCAACTGGAACTAGGCCATCATCCAAGCCTAATCATCATCATCAGTAATAACATACCTTTATTACTGTATGTGTAACTAGGGCATCATCCAAAACTGTGTTTCACATATCTTCACATCACTCTTCGTTCTTTCATAAGTTATGTAGCAGACATCATAATTGTATCAAGTCATCAAGCATCTTCACAAGGTATCCAACACCATAGGATATGCATGACAAGGCATCGGAGTACATGTATCATTTACCACTTCATCATTTTACTTGACCTTGAATTATTTGTACACTATCATACTGTACCCATTCAGACTGTAAAGATCTTAGGCCCCAACTGTGGAAGAATTAGGGAATACTATTTACTACTGCCACGTGTTCTCCTTAGCTCACAATATTCTTTATTGCTGCTGCTCCAACTTGTATATGTCTCAAATTCGGATCTACTACTGCTATTACTATTTCTGCCCACGAATTGAGAAAGACACTACTGAGGAAGCCCTAAAACCATCTAAAAATTGACTGGTCATTCACCGAATTTATCAATCACTTGGCTGCTGCAAGTACTGCTCCTCTAACCTTAAAAAGACATCTCCAATCCACTCGAAATCCACCTATAGGTTGCCTCACGTCTGGTTCAAACCCCCCCAAAAAATGTTTTGCTGAAACTGTTGACCCAAATTTTTTTTCACAAAAAGTCTATCTGCTGCTGCTCTAGAGACTGTGCACCAGAAAATAGAGAAAGAAAGAGACTAAAAAACTTTCTTCTTACTCCAGCTGCAGCCCCACAACAAAGATGAAAACAAAAATTGAAAAATGTTGTCCACTGTAGCTGCCTTCTATAGTACCCAAAAATTTCCTCGAAGCTGTCCGAATTTTCACACCTTTTTGAGTGGGAGATCAAGTGTATTTATACTAGTTCCCCCCCACAAAAAAAAATTTGAGCCGACCTTGCAATAATATATATATATATATATATATATATCTTAATTTGAAATTTTTAATTTAATTTATGGAGCCGACTTGTAGGGTGACCAAGGTAAGTATTTCATTATTTTATTTTGTATTTTAAATGTCACACAATCTTACCATTTAGATGGTCTTAGGGTTTGTTGTAATAAGTTCCCAAAAGCAAGGGTGTCCTCACCATCAAGTCATTAACACATTTAAGTGTATCCTTCACCTCATTAGGCCATCAACACCCCAATAGTCATAAGAGGGACCAAGGACCCTTATTTAAGGTCTTAGGGTATGCTCCACCTTTGTCCATAAGCAACTTAGGTTACCACAAGCCATGTCATCATCATGGTGTCATCATACACCATGTAAGTGGATGCAAGGTCTTTCTTATGCCCTAGGACCATCCCCAAGGGTTCCAAGACCCCAAATGCCCACATCGTCTTCATTTCTTCAAGACCATTAAACCATCTAGTGTGTGGGTCAAGATGCTTCTTCAAGGCCTTCTTTATCAAGCCAAGGACATGTTCATGGGTTCCATATCCTATCAAGGAACATACAAGGTCACCAACATCATATAAGAGCTCCATGACCCCAACAAGGGTTGCAAGGTCATCAAACCACTAAGTGTGGGTTAAGGACTTCTTCAAGGCTGCTTAGGCTTCTTCAACCACCTCATCCACACCAAGAGACCCTCAAGGGTCAAGATCCATCACGACATCACCTGTGGGGTAGCTAGGTCTTCTCCTGGGGTACTATGACACCATCAGAGCATGAATGACCACAAAATGGGTCATTAATGCTTCTCCAACCCATCTAGGGTTTCTCCATCATCTACCAGGGCTTCAAGAGCATCTCCAGGGTCTTCAACATCTTCAACAAGGTGGTGGATTCAAGATCCATCCTTGTGGGTACAGGGACCTTGTCAACTGGGTACAAGGTGCTTCAAGGCACAAACCGAGTCTGTAATGGGTCCAAGGCACAAACCCACTCTGTAAGGGGTCCAAGGCATTGCAAGGCACAAACCCACTCTGTAAGGGTTCCAAGGCACTGTAGGTGGGACTTGGTGGCATCAATGACTACCTGTGGGGCCACTGCAAGTCCATGTTGGCATCAATGACAATTTCATCAACAATGTGATGTTTTTATTATTAATTTAAGAGGGTCTGGGGGTTCCATTAAATTTCGAGCCCTCAAACGTCTGGTTGAGTCTACTAGACCAGACATTATTTTCTTTCAGGAAACCATGGTTCTGGGTGATAAGGCTCGGGCACTTATTTGGCTCTTATTCACTTCCTGGGACTGTTGTACCACTGATTTTGTCGGTCTTTCGGGTGGGTTACTTGCTGCTTGGAATCCCTTACTTTTTCAACTCTGCCCCTTTGTTTCAGGTGGGGGCATACTTCTTCTGGGAAGGACTCGTGAACTTGATTTGAATATATAGTTATTTAATTGTTATGGGCTCTATGTGGGAAGACATCGTTTTTTGTCTATTTTGGAAGCTTCAGGAATTTTGGCCTTAAACTCTCTGATCATTGCAGGGGATCTGAACCTAACGCTGAAGGTTGGGGAGATCTGGGGTGAGCAGGCTCATCCAAATCCGCTGAAAATTTGGTTTCATACACTTTTTACATCTCATGGTTTAGTTGATGTGGCTCAAAAACCCATTGCGTCCACTTGGCGGAATGGTCACAAGGACAATGCACACATAGCAGAAAGACTGGATCGTTTTCTTGTTAGTGACAAACTTCTCAGTACTATTAATAGCTGCTCTTCTTGTATTGTTCCTGCTTGTATCTCCGATCATTTACCTATATTTTTGAAGGTAGGAAATGGGGAAAGGTTATATAGATACCCCTTCAAGTATTGTTCTGTTTGGTCTACAGATCAATCTTTTGTGACTTTGGTTCGAGCGCACTAGCTCTCTTCTTATTCTGCTTCGGCAGGTCAAACGATGAGGGCATTGCCCAGGTTTCTTCGTTCATTAAAGCAAATTATCATTTCGTAGTTTAATTGACAGAAAGAGCTGTAGATGGAAAGGATCCTTGTTTTAGAGGAACTTATATCGTCCTACTACTTGGATCGTACATTTAGTAGTTTTGTGGACTCGGATGTTTGGGCTCTTCGGACTTTGGAGGCTGAAAAGGATGGCTTATTAAAGCAGGAGGAGGTATTGTGGCGCCTTAAAAGTAGAGCTCTTTGGATTACAGTCAGGGATCAGAATACCAAATTATTCCATACCTTTGCCGACATGAGACGAAAACACAGTGTTGTGTGGGAAATTGAGGATCAAGAGGGTTTGTTGGTTACTTTTTAGTCGGGTATAGAATGTGCTGCAAAAGATTACTTTGGGTCTCTTTTCACAAAATCTAAGTCTATCAACCTTGCTGCACAGTTGGAGATTCTACAGACTATGCCTTCTTTGTTTACTACGGAGGACAATGATCTTTTAAATTCTTCGGTTACTTTGACATAAGTAGAGGGGATTCGGCGTAAGATGGCCAAGGACAAAAGTACCGGGCCGGATGGCTGGTCAGTTGAATTTTATCTACAATTTTTTAATCTTATTGGGTCAGAAATTGTCAGTTTGGTGGAGGAATCCATATTGTCTAGTCGGGTTACAGGTGATTATCTTAATGCTACTTTTATTACCTTAATCCCAAAGACTTCAGAACCGAGAAATTTTCAAGGCCTCCGTCTGATTTCGCTTTGTAATTTACTCTATAAGATCATTGCTAAAGTCATAGCCAATCTAATAAAAGTTGGCTTGTCCAGGGGAATATCGAAGGAATAGTTTGGGTTTCTGGATCAAAGATTAATCTTTGACGCGATCAGTACAACACAAGAGGCTTTACACTCTGCCAAATCTCATCGCAATCCTTCTATTGTTCTGAAACTCGATTTGGTTAAGGATTATGATCTGGTCGATTGGTCATTCTTAAGACTACTTCTGTTGAATGCGGGTTTTGATTTCCCTGGAACACAGTGGATACTTGGTTGTGTTTCATCGGCCAACTCTGCAGTTCTTATTAATGATTTCCCAACTGATTGTTTTCAAGGTACACGTGGACTTCGTTAAGAATGCCCTCTCTCCCCTCTTCTTTTCTTGTTGGTTATTGAGGGGCTCAATTGACTACTTAATAAGGTGAAGGAAGATGGTAGGATTTTGGGTATTAAGATCTCTAAGAACCACACTATTACTCACCTGTTATTCGTTGATGATGTACTTATTTTTGGGATTGGTAATATTGAGGAGTGGTTACAGTTTAAATCCAGATTAGATCTATTTTGTCAGGCTTCGGGTATGGTCATCAGTGTTCTAAAATATTCTCTTTATCACATCTATGTGGACGAAGGTACTCGCTCTCAGGTTCGCTCTCTTTTTCCTCTGACTCGTCTGCCTCTAGATCATGGTTTGGTTTACCTAGGTTATTTTATGAAACCAAATGGTTATCTCCTTAGTGATTGGAAGTGGTTGTTATAGAAATTTGAGAAGAAGATTCTGGTTTGGTATAATAGAACGTTAACACTGGGTGGTAGACTGGTCCTTATCTGTTCTGTTCTAGCTAATATCCCGGTGTATTGGATTACCTTGGCTCAGGTTCCGGTCTCCATTCTACATCAAATTCGTTGTTTAACCTTCAATTTTCTTTGGTCTTCAATGCCTGAGTCAAAAGGTCCTCATTTGGTGGCTTGGGACCGTTTAGCATTTCCCAGGAAATTGGGAGGATGGGGTATACGTAATATCGTTTGGGTCGCACAAGCACTTCATCTTAAAAGTATGTAGCATGCTCTTTCACATTTGGGCTTGTGGGGGTGCATATTGAGGGAAAAATATTTGAAATATTTTTTGGTTATACATTAGATTCGTAAGATCCAGAAATGCAAGGTGGGTATATCTATTACATGGAGGGCTCTTTTGGTTGGTTTTCCTCTTCTTATAGACCATTTGGCTTGGTCTGTAGGTGATGGATTCCAGGTTCGTTTTGGAGTTGACCCCATTATTGGGTGTAAGTCTTCTCTCTTGTTCACTTCTTTGTATTTACATCAGAGAGGGATTTTCTTCTTGAATCATGCCGAGAAAGGACTTGGATCACTTTCTACTGGATATTGGCTATTTGCGTCTGATATAGGATTACTAGATACTTGTGGTAAGGAATGTGATAACTATATCCAAACATCATCTCATTCAGGCATTCGACTTAGTTCTCATTCTGACAGTCTCTCTTGGTCATGGGAGGATTCTATTGGAGATATTTCATCTCTACTGGCATACTCTGCGATTGTCCAACAACACCCTCCTCCTGTGGGCAGGTGGTGGTTTGGCCGTTTATGGAAATGGAGAGATCCTTTAAATATTTTGTGTTTAATTTGGTTGGCACTCTCTCATAAGGTTCTTACTGGTGACAACTACTACCGTAGAGGTGGTATGGGTCCCTTTGGTTGCCCTCTTTTCTATCAGGCTTCTGAATCTGTGGACCATTTGTTTTTACATTGTCATCTTACTCTTCAACTCTGGCATGTGTTTGCTCGCATCTGGGATATCGACTTTCAGTGGAACCGGGGTACACTGGACATCGTTTTGGATGATTGGTTTAGTTTCAATAGGTCTATTTCTTCTTTTTCATTGTTTTTCATCTGGGGTACTTGGCGCTTGCAAAATGTTGTTCTCTTCGAGGATATCAGACCCACTTTTTTTCTGGCTCGTGTTACATTGCTTCGATATATCATTGAACTCTCGGATCAACAGAGACAGACCCTGAATCATCTATGTTACTCTCCAAAGGTGGATAATTGTTGGACTAATGGATATTTTGATGGGGCTGCTCAGGGTGGTTCTTGCGGTTCAGGTTTCCTGTTGATTATCTCTCCTTCAGAGTACTATGAGTTGTTTTTTGGTGTTGGGGTAGGAAGCAATACCAGAGCAGAGCTTCTTGCTCTTGGAGGGTTATTGTACTTTTCTAGATCCTTAAATATTACATAACTCCAGGTTCTTGGAGACTCACAAGCAATACGTGATTGGGAACATGGTTATCGCTCTCTTTGGGTGGCACCTCTTTCTCATTGGAAGCATAGGATACGTTCTTTTATTGGACATTTCACTACTCTGGACTTTCAACATATTTCTTGCATATACAACCAGAGGGCGGATTCCTTATCTAAGAAGGGATTGTAGAAGGATTAGGGAGTTCTTCATTTCACTCATTTTGTGGGGCAACAAAACAGGGCAGAGGGCTCTGCTAGTTTGTATTAGCTCATCTAGTTTTTTGGGTATTACATGGACTGTTTTTGTTGGAAGTATGGACCATTGCCCAATTAGATATATAGATATATGGTAATTAATAGACATGTATGTTATAAATTAGATATAAGTTTTTTATGTCGGTGCTTGGTGAAGTAACGGGAATGCAGATATACTTGTAATTTTGTATACTTGAAACTATCTATGAGATAGGTGTCCGTTGTAAGTTTCTTTGATTATCACTTATGAATACCAAGAGAATTTTTTTCGTTGGAAAAAAAAACAACCTTTATTACGTTACAGTAGGGTTGAGGAGGGTGTTACTTCACGTGATATATGTTCTTACGTTAACATTTAACATTAATTTATGTTTTCTCTTAAGAAGTTTATAATTGCTAATGTTTATAAAATTACAACCAATTTTTTATATAAGTAGAGACGTGTTAACTTTAAATTTTTTTTAATAATTTTTTAATAATATTTTTTAAATAAATATTACTTCCTCTAATCAATCAAAAATAAATTATTTAATTTTAAAAATTAAAATAATATTTTTTATTTCCTAAAAAATAAAATTAATAACTATTTTTTGAAACATCGAAAATAATTTAAGAAATGTCAAAAAGTCACCCAATCTTGATATTCCATGCACTATAAAAGCTATTATTTTTGCAACTTGTAAAACATCGTATTGAAACAAGGGCCCCCTGGTAGCTAGTCCGTGCCGCTTAGTTTAGGGATAGCTAAACTGCAAAATAAATGAACTTGTCAACATCAAATAAAAACGTGTATACTTTATATAGTGGAAAAATGAAGAAAGTTGGACCAAAAAAAGGTTATGCTCATTAAGTTTATTATTATACCTTTTATTATTATTGTTGGACCACTAGTTTTTTTATACTAGTTCGAGTGCAAAATAACCCATAATAAATCAAATAATAAAATATAAATTAAAGCAAAATAAAAGTATGCCATGTTGAGGCGATGCAGCTGCCATCCCAAGAAAATTACAACCACATTCAAACAAACTAGCATGTGGCTTCACAATTCTGAAAAGTCTCACCCATCTTTGCTACTCTAGAAGAAGAGGAATATAAGATGTTGCTACTCTAGAAGAAGGCGAGAGAACTTGCTTCACAATTATGAAAAGTCTCACCCATCTTTTCATAAAGCAAAGAAGACCCAAGAAGTTAGTGAATCTGGAAGAGAGGTGGTGAATAGCATGCCACCAACACTGCTTGAGCGCATGCCACAACCACTTGATAGAACTTTGATAGAGATCCAAGTGCATAGAAATAAATGTGTACCTCAAGAAGTGATATCATTTAAAGCCTGATAGCTACTTTTTAATGCCTAAATTATGCACATATGAGCAGTAAATATGCACATATGCATGAAACCTTTCATAAGTTCTATGTACACACTAAATCTTATGCTTACTATCGGATTAAAATAAAATATACAAAATATATGGACCCACACCTTACCATCACATATTATTGGGATTTGAGGAATTAAATTATTATATAGAAAAGGTGATGGGATGGTTTACTTCGATTTCAGAAAGACACGTATGCAACTCAACATTAAAGTGGCTAATTACGCCGTAGGCGTTTCACCGCGGAGAAGCATAAGCTTCCACGTCGGCTAGATTCCATGCTAATAGACCAAATGGAATGTTGTCGCGTGTTCGTCCCTCCAGCCAATGACCTGCCTCCATCTGTTGGGCGTGACTTGCTTCACAAGAAACCCTCCTGTCTCCTGTTAGGGATTTTAACTTTATCCCACTCTGAATAGCCAAATCGCTTCAACAAGGGACTTCTAGAAGTAAGGAGCATGCCGTGGCTATCTTGTCTTCACTCAATTTTTGCAAGTAGTAATACAGTAAGTCTATTGTTGAATGCACAAGAATGATGAAGTATTCCAAAATTGAAGATTCAAAAACTGAAGATGCGAAATCCCACATATGCTTTCCGGAAATTCCTTGAGATGAGAGTATCCGGTCAAATTAAGGAACTAAAGTTGTTGAAGTTTCCCCACCAACGTTGGAAATGATGTTATTAAGGTGCCGCAAGATATATCTAGAACCTTCAGAGACATCATATTTAAGAGTGATGCTGCTGGAAGCTTAGACAATTTTGGGTTGTTGGTTAACACCAAACTCATCCTGCATAAGGAATTCGACCCTCGACCACATGTATCTATCGACCAACACCTGAAACAGTCTGACGTCGACCATAAATCCCTCGACCAATGCAGCCAACCTTCTGGTGCTTTGACAGTTTGATTGTTTGGAAGTCTCATTAACCGATCGCATGTAAGCAATTGATCATATGCCACTGTAGAAGATGATACTGATGATCGTCGCCTTTGAGAGCTTGCAAGAGCTATCTTACAAGAGGAAATTGATGGATGCACTGTATTTCCAATTTTAAAGGGAACGCAGCTTAATAGACTTGTCCATTAGCAAATCTATCGAACCTCGACAGACCATGGGGCCGTCTTTTTTTCATTTACTTTATTTCCTGCTATTTGAGTAACATGCAAATCATAACGTCATCGACGAACTTATATATTTGCATTTAGTTACTATTGCATTTATATATTTTTTTGTATTGTAATTATTTCGATTTTGTGTTTTGAATTTTATTAACCTTAGGTTGCTTTATATAACATCAAAATAAGTTGACAGTTTATGAAGTGGTATAAAAAGTAAGTTGACCGTTTATGAAGTTGTATAAAATGTAAAATGATAGACATGGAAAATTTGAGACCAACATCAAAAAAAAATTTGACAGACCCATCAAATTTGAAATTCCAGGCCTGGTTCTGCACTTTTTCATTCTCTGAAATTTAGGGCTTATGATAGCTTTCTTAACAAGTGGCACAACATATCACTATCGTTCCTTCCTTATCCAACTGCATAAGTAGTCGCTGCATCAGGTGGATTGTTGTGCTTGAAAACCGCATTCTGTCTTTTGGTTTGCAATCCTCTTACTAAAAATTGGAAAGAGTTCCCATATAATTCATTTGAACATAATTTGCGTGCCATTGCAATGGTGGCTGTGGAAGAACCCAGAGGGTACAAGATTCTATTGGATACTAGTTCTCCAGATAGAAGAACCAACGTCTATGACTCATTAACTGATAGCTGGAAAAGAACAGGGGAACTGCCACTAAGGACAAATCTTAGATATGAGGCAACTTACTGTGACAATGTGATTTACTTTACAACTTCGGATCATTTTATGATTTTGGGGTATAATTTGCGGAAGGATTCATGGTTGAGAGTGGAGGAACCTATGCCACCGTCGACGACTTCATCAACTATTGGGAAATAGTTGACCATTCAATATCAGACCATAATTGCACGGACAATGAGAGGTTCGAACATATGACAACCACTTGCACCGGCCGTCGACTAAGTATCATCAACCACCTACTGGACCGGTCGACTTAGTCGATGGGAAGTGTGGTCGACTCCATTCGGCTACCACGATTGTTAACACGTGGTTGGCTATTTGCTGGTTAACTACCAGGGTCGTCATTTACACCTCCGACTGTTTTTTGCCATACTAGAGTTACCAAAATGCATATTATTCTAGAGCTTTCATGAGAATATTATTCTAACATATCTTTATGGAAATATATAATAAGTGGTGGTCCTTCACGGTTTTAGTCATTAACAATCAACCTCGACCATACCAGTTTATGGATTCAAATTAATTGTGCACAAAAGCTTACTGCCCTCGACATAATAGTCACGACCATAAATTTCAAGTCGACCAGTTTGTCAAATCGAAGAATTCGACCACATTCTCCTGTCCACAAGTTACTTTGGGATGAGCGAGATAGCGACCTGGAAGAATTCGACCACATTGCTCGACCATTTTTTTCTATCCGTCAAATTCAGGAGATGCCGACCATTTTCTACTATAAAATTTGATTGTTTTAAAGACTATATTGCTATCGACCAAGGGAACGAGTGTTCTCAATCAAAAGACCATCAACTCATTAAAATATTGCTTTATGTCTACCTTCCGACTAGAGTTGTTGCTTTATGTCTACCTGCCGACTAGATGGTGAAACTAGTCGATCTGGAAAACATCGACTGCGGTACTATATTGATCGGTGGCTCACGAGATAATTGTATCAAAGTGTTTTTATTTTCTTTTGTGTGCATGCAGCGTGGCATTCTATGACGATGGAAACCAAATCTATATTCTAGGCTATTACAATACTCAGTCGACCTTTATTATTGCTCAGATTAAGTTTCTCAGATGTCGACCAATATAGTAAATACTTTTACCGAGCCTGAGATTGTAGCTTCCTCTTCATATTTTGATTGACATTATTCTCCATGACGAGATTAAAGTCAAATAATACAGATGCGCTTATGGATATCAGTCTTTACATCGCATAGTCCAGTTTGATATTTTGTAGACCGACGGTTCCAGTCAAGGACATAACCGACTATTTTAGACGTCTATATAATGTATAAGGTGGGTTCTTATTTATGTTGAAGCATTGAATATTAAATGTTATAAAAAGTACATATAGATTAATTCTTACACGTTGAAGATAGAAGATAGAACATGACAGTATTTCGATTGATTTCAACTAAAAATGCTTTATCACCACGACGTGATTCTGTAAATTCTCGGCATGCCAAATCAGTTATACTAAACAGAAGTTCTGATAGGCCATTGGAGCCATTGGAATTTCGGCATGACAAGGTTGTTGCTGGTGCGATCCAAAGGCTGCTAGCTCATATGGTATTTCCATGGACCATTTTGTTCAGCTTCCTGTCGAACCTCGACAAACTATGGAGACATTTTCTATCATCCAGTAGACTACCAGATCAAATATTATACGTTGTAGTCGACTCAAACTACTGTTCTACCAGTCATTCTTCGATTAATGCAGCGTGTCAAGTGTGGATGGAAGGATCCATGCCCCATCGTCTTTGGGAAGAAAGATTGCGAAGGAAGGATCCATGCCCCGTCGTCTTTGGCATTTGACCACCAACATCAATGATGATTTGTTTCAGCAATCTTCACCTATAAGTACTTCAATAATCCAAACGTGTCTTTGGTTTAATTAAATTTTAATATTTTAAGTTTCTTTATTTAAGAGAAAGATATATCGGTTTACTGTGATTCTTCTTATCAATGGACAGGTAATAACCGAAGTTTGAGACATTAAGATATTTAGTTCCCAAATAAATGAGATGAGCAACAACGTCAATTTTCCTGGTATGAGGAATTTGCGACTTGTTTCCACTGAAAAAGGTTATTTAGAAGGTATATTGAGAAGAGTGCAGTTACCACATCTCATATGGCTTCGATGGAATAGATGTCCCGAGTCTTCCCTGCCTGACTGCATTCCGATGAGGAATTTAAGAGTTCTAGAAGTGGAGAGTAGCATATTGAACACACTGTGGCCACAAGTAGGCAAACATATATGTATGCGTTTATTCTCTTTATTTAATTTAATTTTGTAAAGTATGTATCTCTTATGTTGAAATGTTAACATTGAAGGTTGCGCCTCTCGTCTTGCGAGAGTTAAAAATCCAGTCTCCCATTTCAGACATTCCAAAGTCTATAGGGCAGCTGAGGGAACTCGAAAGTATTGAAATAGGCTAGTTATGGCCATTCGATGCACCCACACTCACAAGGTTGCCTGACGAATTTTGTTATCTGCAATCCTTGAAATACTTGGTTTTCAATAGGTTCTCCAGAATGGCGTCGCTACCTGATTCCTTCTAAGAAATAATAAATCTCCAACACATCGATTTGAATGGTGCTACTAGTTTGGAGATGCTTCTAAATTCATTTGGGAATTTAGAAGCTCCGACAGCCTCCACACTTGACAGGCTGCATTAGTCGAAGAATGACTGATAGAACAGTAGTCTGAGCCGACTACAATGTATAATATTTGATCTGGTAGTCAACTGGATGATAGAAAATGTTTCCATAGTCTGTCGAGGTTCGACAGGAAGTTGAACAAAATGGTTGATGGCAATACCATATGAGCTAGCAGTCTTTGGATTGTATTTCCAGGTTCCAGTTAGTTTTGTGTCGACCACCACATCACCTAGAAATCAATGAAGTCGACTATCATCAGGAAAATACAGCCTATGCACTCTCGACACCGATTGCTACAATTGATTAGATGAAGCATAATCTGTCAGACAATGATCTCAGAGCTGTTAGAGCTATCGTTGTCTTGGGAAGCTATGCATCAACCACTGAGTGCTGCATTCAAATCTGTCAGACCAACAAATATGCCAACTAGCTAGGATGTTAAAACACATTATGATTTGCTCACTGTATATCATTTAAAGGATGATATGAATTTTATTAGCATCCTTCAGTATTTTTATGAGCATAAAACAACATCAATCATCCGGTTATGAATTTCCTTTGTAGATGTTTTTGTTCTTATATATGGATATGTAATCATCAAGTTCATCTTCTTCTATAAAGATATGGCATGGGCTTTTCAGGTCAATATTTTGGTGGATTTGCTAAAACCGACGATCATTTCTCCAAGCATTGGCGTTTGTATCAATCATGTTTTTCCGCAATTTTATGTGTACAGGTCAGAAAATGTGGGCTTTTCCGAGATTAGCAAGAGATTGTGTGAGCGGCTACAGGAAGCAACACAATGGATATTGTTCTCAGGAGCTTCAGAACGAAATCAACAATTCATGCTCTCGGATGATGTTGCAGCTAAATGATGTTTTTGATTCAAAGAAGGTAAAACCAAAATTCTTCGATTTTGTTGAATCTTATAATTAGATAGAGCTTAGCATGGTTGTTCTTTTTAAAATTAATATCAGACTATGTTGGTTGCTATTAGAAATCGAAGTAAACTGAAACAGAAAAGTTGCCTTTAATTCCTTTTGTTGTACTTGACAAATTTATCAGTGCAACACTGCGAAACGGAAAGATATGATATGGGTGCATTTATTGTTGCATTGTTTGTAGTCTTTAAACTATCATCGCATCACATTTCATTTGATTGGTCAGAAAACATGGTCGATATGCACAAGATTACCGATTACTCCCACTAAAACTTCCAACCAATCGACCTTATCAGCGTCGACCTATAAACATGTGTGGAAGCCAACCAACTGTTTATTTGTGTGTTCAGTCGATCGACAGTTCGACCAAAGCAAGCTTCCGACTGGAAATCGACTATCTTCGACTAAAATCACGCGGCAAAGAGTTATCAAGTGCAAAAACAAATATAATTATATATTTCTTGTTACCATAGAGACCTTCATAATTGAAGTCATGTGTTAAACTACCAGTAAAACTTGTCATGCAGTGAATTAGTCAGTAGCCCACAATTCTTGATGTGCAAATGTTCGTCTTCGTGCCCATACTCAATCATCAAGAATGTGTTTATCACAGTATATTTCTTTAGCACGCAACTGATTGATGACTGGCTATGGTCGACTGGTGGTTGTCAACAAGCTATTGCAAAACCCATGATAGTAGTGAATTGATGACAACATTCGACACAACTGCATTCAGAAACATTAATGTCGTTGTTCCATCTTCTTTTAATCGATTCTTTTGATCACAGGCTAGGGCTGAAAGGCGACCAACATATGTACCAAATTCGATTTCTTTATTCCTTGTCAGTTGACTCACGCAGTCAGGTAAGGTCTTCAATATTGAAATTTCTTCAGCAAATCCGATCTCTCTATCATCGGTGTTGTTTGGGTCCTCCTACAAGAATGTGTTATCATTTTAAGTCGATCAATTATTAGGAATCAATTGATAATCCCACGCTCGATGGAACATTGGATGGCGTTCATGAATTCGACAACATATTCTTTGTTGCAGCATATTAGATATCCGCTCTTTGGAATTCTCCGACGTCGATGTAAGGCATCCGTACGCTACATAACCATCGGGTAGATATATGTTGCCTACAGGCATCTGTCAACTGCATATATATTTATTACTTTTCGAAACTAAACCTATCGAATGCCGACTAATGGAAACTCCTACCCTTGGAAGAATATAGCCGACGTGGATTGCGAGTCGATGATGTTGTTTATGAAACCTTGATGATGTCGACTGTTGACAAGTGGCTTCATTCGTATGCCTGTCAAATCCCATTATATAGACCACCGACTGTTACAGTGATTTGAAGACAAGCAAAATAGGTGTGGCTGGTAGTCTTTTTGGTCTACCAAGTATCTTTTTTATTTTATTGCATTTGTAAAAGTATCTGGTCAATACTCATTGCTATCAAAACTTATTGTTTTTGGGTGGCTTCATTTATGTAATATGACTCTTTGTCCATTAACTTTGGTCGATGTATGTCAATATATCAATGTAAATATGGTCGATGTAGTATGAAGATGACCTATGCACAGAGGTCGACCATCAATTTCTGTTGACGTGTATGAAGATGACCTATGCATAGAGGTTGACCATCTAAGTCGACATGCCTTCGTTTTTTTTTTCGACTACATCATTGTTGTAAGGTCGTCATCGAGCAACTTGTAGGTGTGCGATCTTCATAAACATATAGTCATTTACTCTAGGATGAAGGTATAGGTTGAAACGGTCAACTGGAGTCTGGAACTAATTTTCAATATGGATAATTAATCAAAGATTCATCGGTCAAAATGTGGTGTAGTCGATGGGAGAGATGCTTTCGTCGACTGGCTTTTGTGGGAATTAGTGGATGGATTTATTTCTGATCAACACAAAGAATCTCCAACAAATTGAACAGGTCACCAGCCAATTATACCACAATTATGTATATGTTTGGTGCTCAAATTCTCGTCCAATAGTCATATCACTCAATATAGTCGAGAATCGAATAGACAGGTGGCTATCTCCGACTCATGATCTTGTCGTTAGTTAGTAATATGTTCGATGAGCAGTTGAAAGATTTCGGCGGCTGACTAGAGAATCTGTACGCCTCGACGGGCGGTTAGCAACCGTAGTCTTTAACTATGATGAAATAGAAGCACACGAGGTGGCGTTAGGGCGATCAGACATAATGTATAACGTTATGCGCATGAAGTTAGATCTTTGGCAACACCAACCTTGGTTGTAATTTCTGGAACCTCCAGTTGACGCGTCACTTAGTTCAACGGAGCAATGATTCGCAAAAAGCGAATAGGCATCATTCCACCAATGCGAGATCTAATTGCAATGGACGGTAGGGAAAATGAAGATACCATTTTTTTTCGTGAACCTCCTCTCACTCCACCCGACGATATGCTTTTTCCACCATCGATCTTCGACAAGATCGATCTCAAGTCTTGCCTCGACAATCTTCGACAAGTCTTGACTCGAACAATCCTGACAGGTTCCGGTTCGACAAGTTTCAACTCAACCAACCTTCAACTCAACAGGTTTCGAGTTCGGCACACATACAACATTATGACGGATTCGGAAACCTTTGACAGTTTCGTGACATTGACCTTCTGCGTCAATATGCGACTGGAGACTACTGAGTCTCGGATAATATTCGTTTATAGTCCCACAACGCTCTGAATTTGACAAGTCTTGACTCGAACAATCTCGACAGGTTCCGGTTCAACAAGTTTCAACTCGACCAACCCCGACAGGTGCTAGTTCGACAAGTCTCGACAGGTTTCGAGTTCAGCACACATACAAAACTTCGACGGATTCGGAAACCTTCGACAGTTTCGTGACATCGACCTTCTGCGTCAATATGCAACTGGCGACTGTTGAGTCTCGGATAATCTTCGTTGAATTGATCAGTGAAATGATCAATTCCTCCTGCAATTTGAAGGTTATGGTGACACGAAACCACAGAGTAATATGGAGCGAATTTACACTAACCACAGAGTAATATGGACCGAAAATGCAAGATACCATTTTTTTTGTAAGTAACTGAGCTTTCGAAGATCACCTATGGGTAGATGAATGTCACCATTTATTTTAGGTTAGCTCACATAAGAATGCTACAGGAAAGTGAAAAAAAAAATTCTAATGCAAAAGCCAGAAAATAAATACCACTAAGTTGTAAACAAGAAGACAAATCCAATTTAAAATTTAAAAAAAAAGAGAGCAATCAGTTGGCTGAGCATTAAGTCCTACAATAGCCATAACAATCTACAACTAGACATAAATTACATTCATAAATTGGACAAACTACCATACAATATTTACAAAAAAAAAATAGAAACGCAACTCAACCCTCAACACAAGTGCATCAAGAGGTGGATGGGCAATGTTCAGATCATTTTGTGCTTCTAAAATATGTAGATCAATGAAAAGACAGAAACCAAAATTCAATATGTTGAGTATGATTACCCAAATTTAAAATAATGGCATATTTGATACACTTAAAGACGGATCTATACTTTATAAAGATTATTCAATTCATTGTTTTCTATATATAGAATATGAGTTATTCTGTGTGAAGATTGAGATTTATAAAAAATTCCAAGCGATTACCTCATGGATATATAAAAAGAAATGTTGCTTTTATTAATGCTCTTATTATATAAGAAACATCATATTACATATGTATACCCCTTTTTTAGGGCAGACAAGAAAGCAATCAGTTTTGTTTGCGAAAAATATTTAATGCCTTGCATGTTTACTAGGACATAAAATATAAAATAGGTTTATAAAAGGGGATCTACTGAATATATATAATTTGCTAATACTTTGTAAGAGTTTCATAACTCAGAACTTGGCTTTAAGATTATGATTTATAAATACAAAAAAAGATAATCAACTTACTCATATAAAAATAAAAATGAAGTAATGTTATATTTTTTTAATAAAATACTAATAAAATAACATAAGTTTAAGAGTTCACATTAAATGGTTCAAAGTCACTTAAGTAAGAGTTGTGTCATAAGATGATTTGCTCTTGTGATTTTTGGTGGTTGGCCTCCAAGGAGAGGATGAATTTGGATCCATAGCCTTCCAATCATCATTGTTACATTTAATGGGCTGAGACCATGGTTGGGAATTTGTTATTGCATTGAACTAGAGAGGGAACTCAATGATAGATCTATTCACACTTGTTCCAAACTACAAAACCAACTTTAAAATTTTCCATACACCAAGTGCTTGGGTATGCACTAGGTGGTTCCTTACTCATATTGTACGAGGGCCCATTATAGAAATGTAACGACTATTGAAAATGACCCATCTCCACCCTATCTTTTGTACATAAACAATGATATGCATGAATAATCTCACACATATTAGAGCATTTCCCACCTTTCAAAAGGCATGAGAAAGCTCTTTTTATTAAAAATAATGTATCATTCTCTTCTTGCACAAAAAATAAGAATCTCAAACACAAACAAGAAGCTAAGAACACTACAAATATACAACCCATGGGATATTATCTCCTAGGAGAGCAACACTCCATGCAATAGATGCATGAATACACTTACCACATAAAGACTTGACCCTCCCCAAAGAGACTTTCCAACATAATCAAACCAAAAGAGGTTCTTTAAATTTTTAGTGTGCCTACAATGGGTACATTTCAAGTTCTGCACACTCATCAAAGTGTCTCCTATCTATAAGGAAAACTTGATAGTTAGGGACCATGAAAATTTGTTTTCTTAGGCTCCAACACTAGGATTTACAAGATTCTTAATATGTAGATGACAATTTTGTTACTTAAATCAGGTCCTCCACAGCTTGTTAAGGATTACAAGTTTAAGGAAGTATAAAAGATGATAACTACTTTACATGGTTCAATGCTAACCTAAATTCAATGGATTTGAATCTACCATACAATGTAGAAGAATAGTAAGAACTCAAGTAAACATATTACCTTGTGTTGAGTTGGGGTAAGCTTTTCTCTTTCTTCGGAGATGTGCAAGGTTCAAATCTTTCAACCCCATGTTACATTGTCAAGGTCCAAATGTATGTACCCCATTTTAAGGTGAGATGTTGCAATTAATCAAAAGAAACAATATCAATGAGAACACAGATAAGCACAAATCATGGATCACTCCAAGTTGGTTCCGGGCACATTGCATTCTGGATGCACCCTCCCTAGGCACACTCCTTCACGGGAGCACCCTATTTGCTTTGTCGCGTGCTCCAACCCCCGTATGCTGTTCAACTTCACACACCCGTCTTCCCACAACTCCTCCAAATATGTCAATGGCTCTATACTTGTCAGCTCTTCTAACTCGGACATCCCACGAACACTTAGGATTCTAAGCTTTGTCGTGTGCTCCAAGCCACGTATGTTATTCAGCTTCACACACCTGTCTGCCAACAACTCCTCCAAAGATGTTAGTGGCTCCATACTTGGCAGCTCTTCTAACTCGAACATCCCACGAACACTTAGGATTCTAAGCTTTGTCGCGTGCTCCAAGTGTCGTATGCTCTTCAGCTTCACACACCCGTATGCCCACAACTCCTCCAAAGATATTGGTATTTCACCCGTATGCTCTCAATATGTTATCAATTGCTAATGACCAAAGATTTGTTTGCAGAATGGATGGTGGCCAGTGGACACAGGAAAGCATAAAAGAATACAACTTGTTTGACACCGTTTCCAGTAGCACTATACAGGTGGGAACCATGACTTGTGTCTGTTTCATGCTGAATCAATAAAAAGAATTAATGTCTTTAATGTTTTCTTCTCATTTCAAAACTCGAAAGTTTTCATGTGTAGCTTTTTTTAGGGCCACTCATCCTAGATCACATTGCCGATGGGGCATCATGGACTTTGGTCACACGGTGTGCCAAAATGAAATCATACTACTTGTGTTGCAAGTGCTGCTAGATTAATGTTCTTGTATGATTTAGTTGGTGTTGGCGCGAATGCATTGGAGCTTTTCCTGAGAAAGCACCACCTTTCACCTTTGATAAAGTTTTATATGATACAAAGTATTATATATTAAAATAGTAAATATATTTTTTTCATAGTTTAAAATAAAATTTAGCATTTTTTTAATTTTTATTAAAATTCCGAGTTTTTATTGGTGGAGTTGAGGATTGATTGGACATTAATCTCGTGGAGAAATTTTCTCAAATGTCAAGGGAAAAAAATGAAAGGGACTAATAAAAATTAGAATGAGATAATTTGATCAAATGCAATGCTGTATATGGCATTGAACTTGATCTACATCGAGTACAATAGTACATTGTGCAATTCTGAGCAAGGCAGTGCAAGTGGCATTGAACTTGATCTATATTGATATTTAAGGTGACTAATAAAAAATTAGTTCATACATTCAATTTTTATTTATTATTATTCAATAGTATTCATTTATCAATGTGTTGTTTTGTATGGTCTGCTCGTTATTGCTATTAATGTATGCTTTTAATTTCGTTTATCAATTTTTATTTGCAAATCTATTTATGGTGGTTATAGGGCATGCACAATGTTTTTTTGCTACAGTTGTAGAGTTTCTTATGATTCATTTAGGTAGATCTCTGTTGTTGCAAGTGTGTTTCTATTCTTTAGTGTTGCATGGGTGCGTTTAGTGGCTGATTATGTTCTTCACTACCAGGTTCTGTTCTGTTGTCACTACTTGGATTATGAATTTTGTGCACATGCATAGTTTATTCCAATTGTTATGATTTCTATATGTGTATTGTGTGCTTTTGTTTTTGTACGGCAGCTTTCGTGTGACTGTGTTTTTGTATGGAGGTTGTGAGATAGTTATTTTGCGTTATTGTCACTGATAGGAGTATATTTTTTGTGTGTATGCATAGTTTCTTCTTGTTACTATTAGGTCTATATGTGTATAGTGTGTCTATATTTTTTGTGTGATGGCTATTGATAGTTCCCTATGGTTTATGAAAGAACATTCAATAAAAATATTTTTTTGCAGTGAGATTGTAAGGCTAGATAGGATATTGAAATTTAGTTAGTTGTATTGCTTGCACAATTATAATTGCTTGAGAATCAGTGTAGGCGGTGTCTTTTGTTGTTGCGATGTTTGAAGCTTCACAAGTATTACTCCATGGGTGTTCTTTTTTCTTCACCTGTTGTGCAGCCTATTTTCTAGACAACAATGCAAATGGGGTTGCAATTGTCCTTATGACTCATTCATTTGATCACAATAAAATATTTAGACCTATTATTTTAAAATAATAATTTTTTTACAATGAATCGAAATTTGGCCTATATGCTCTCTGCATTCACCCACACAATCATTCCTCGATTTTCACATTCTCTCTAGTCTTGGTGCTACAAAGAAACTAAAAGATGAAAAAGAATCGTCTCACTAGATTAAATTTCTCTATCAATTTAGGTCACTTTGCAAGGGTAGTTTGTAGGTTCTCATTGACTGGAAGCTTATGGTTGGTTATTCGGTGTGACTCATTGAATAACACAATAGTGCAATATAGAGCTGGTGGTGATTCCTTGGGAAGAGCTCCAGTGTGCTCGTAGTGAAATTTGGGTTCGACGTTAGCAACTAAAACATACAAGAACGCTAGCATGGTAGGGAAACTATAAAGACCTGCAACGCACAATATATGGATTCAGTGAAACATTTCAGGGAATACAAGTCTGATTCCACTTTGGCACACCGCATGACCAAGGTTCATGGAGCACCATTGAAGAATATTCTTCGATTTCCACATTTTTTTCTCTAGTCTTAGTGATGAAAAGAAACTAAAATACAAAGAAGAAAGGTGTTGCTGAATTTTTTATGCTAAGCTCAACAACTTAATTTCTTAACCAATTTAGCTCAAATTGCTACGGTGGCTCGTAGGTTTTTGAAAGGAGAGACTAGTGCCCATTACACCATGTTGATTGAATTAAACTTGGTTCTCTGTTCCATGGACATACAACACATTTCATCAACAAATTGAAATTGCTATCGAAATTGCAATCCTAGAGGGGAAGAACTTTGTAAACATGGACCCTGGCATAAACCCTAACACCATTGATGTAATACCAAAGCATGGACCATTCTTTCCTCTTTAGGCATTTTTCATTTACTTCAAAAGGGAGACTAGTGCTCCTTGGCCATTGTTGAATTATGGTCATGGTTTGCTAGAAGTGTTCTATGTGCAAATAATAGTCAATCATGTCTACTTGAATCTAACCATGGTAAACCATTGTTCGCTCTAGACATATGTGGTAAATAAATAGTGGTTGGTGGTTAAATATGGCCAAAATTAGTCAAGTATCTCAACCAATTTAGCTTAAATTGCTAGAGGTCTCGTAGGTGCGTTGCTAAAGTTGTTGTCCTAGCCTCAACAACTTAAATTTCTCAACCAATTTAGCTCAAATTGCTAGGGTGACTCATAGGTTCTCATTGAATGGAAGCATGCGGCCGAATATCCTTCCTAACTCATTAAATCACACAACGACACAACATTCAGAGCATGGTTCTTGCTCAGGAAAAGCTCCAATGGGATCGCAGTGATGTGAGTTCAACACTAGGAATTAAAACATACAAGAACGCTATTCTAGCAGGGTGACTGTAAAGACACACAACACAAGTTATAAGGATGCAATGATAATTTTTGGTGCATAAGAATCAACACTCACTTTGGCACACCGCATGAGGTCTATGGTGCACCATTGGCGATGCAACAATGGGATCATGGAAGAGTGCATAATTCACATCAGTATTTTACTACAACGATTTAAAAGAAAAATTAGTCAGGTGACGCCACACACAAATGTTGGCACATGAATCTCTTGTGTTAATACTAATTATTTTTTCATGGAGCCTTTTGGGGTAGTTCTAACCTTGTATTGCGATGTAAAGTTATTTATGTGTCTTGATTTGAGTGCATAAGGTTGATTTGGTTCCTTTCAAGTTTCTATGATAACATAATATAGAAAAACCCACACAAAACAAATAGGTGTCTTTGGCCGTAAACATGGTTGGGATGGGGCTCATCTCCATGGTTCTCACATGCTAGGCATTGCAACATTGTTGTTGATTTAAGTAATGAAAATACCCATTGTCTTCAAAGTTTTTGTATAAATAGTGATTTCATTTGAACCAATATTACAAGATTGTTGAGGGTTTAAGATTGTAGCATAAGATTTTCTTGTGTTCCCTTACTTTGTCATAGTAATAACAATATCCATTGTCTTGATAGTTTTTGTTAGAAAAATCTTATTTAACAATTGGCAATGGAGAAACAATTAAACATAACGCAAATGGTATTATTGTGTTAAAATATAGGAATAACATCGTTTTTGTCTATTGGTTCTTGAATTACAGTGATTGAGCAAAGATCAAAATTGCAATTCTAGAAGGGCACAACTTTGCAAGCATGGACGTTAACATAAATCCTAATGTCATTGATGTGCTATGCAAGCATCAATCATTCTCTGCTACTTAGACATCTTGCATTTAGTTGAAAAGAGAGACTAGCACTCATTACACCATGTTGATTGAATTAAACTTGCTTCTCTACTCCATGGATAGATAGTACATTTTGTCAACAAATTTAACTTGTTACTGAAATTGCAATCCTAGGAGAGAAGAACTTTAAAAACATTGGCATAACATAAATTGTAATGCCATTGCTGTACTACTAAAGCATGGGCCATTCCTATCTTTTTAGAAATTTTTCATTTAATTCATAAGGGGAACTAGTACTCCTTAGTTGATGTTTGTGCTATGTGTAAATAATAGTTAACCATGCCTGGCCATAGTGTGTTATATCCATTTTTGGTTAAACAACAGTGCTTGGTGGTTAATTATGGTCAAACTTAGTCAACTATCTTCAAGCATAATAAACAATGGTCTATTAAACTCAATTACAAAAACCATGATTAACTATGCTAAAAAAATACTTACCATGTTTGACTATATTCTAACCTATTGAACTATTATTTGTTGTACATTGCCAGCCATGGTCAATGGTTGTCTAATAGAGTTAGTGTCTCTTAACCAAAGTCAACCATACACAACCATGGTTCAGTAAAATAAACCGATTGTTAAGCATTGTGAACCATTAGTCAACCATAGTGCATTAAAGTAGATGATTTCCGAGGGCTTAGGATTGTGGCATAATATGTTTTGGTGTTCCCTTGCTTTCTCATGGTAATAAAAATCTCCATTTCCTTGAAATTTTTTGTTATAGGGATAGTGTAATTTTAATCTACTGATTCATGGATGGCAATCATTGAGCACATATCGACATTGCAATTCTAGGAGAGAAGGATTTTGCAAGCATGAACCCTAACATAAATTGTAATGTCATTGATTTTCTTTGTAGGCATGAATAATTTTTTCTTGCTTAGACATCTTTCATTTACTTGAAAAGGGGGACTATTGCTTATTACACCATGTTGAATGAGTTGAAGTTGTTTTTTTATCCATGGACAGAAAACGCATTCCATCAACTAATTGAATTCACTATTGAAATCACCAACTTAGGTGGGAAGAAATTCATATACATGGACCCTAACATAAACCCATATGTCATCGATGTGCTGCAGAAGCATGAATCATTCTTTTCTGTTTAGATAGCATGCATTAACTTCAAACGGGAGACTATTGCTCCTTTGTCAATGTTGAATCTTGACCATGGTTTGCTAGATGTGTGCTATTTTGTAAATAATGGGCAACAATTTCTACTTAACATTAACCATGGTGAGCCATAGTTCACTATAGTCATTTGTGGTAAAACAATAGCAATTGGTGGTTAACTATGGTCAAACTTAGTGAACTATCTTCAAGGATAATAAACCATGGTTTATTAAAATCAACTACACAAAACATGGTTATCTATGCTGAAAAAATAGTGAACCATGGTTAACTATAGTATATCTTATTGAGCTTTTAGTTGTCATACATTCCCACAATGGTCAATGTTGGAAATAATATCATATGCTTAACTATTGTGAAACATGGCCAGCCATGTTGAGTATTGTTGACTAGTGGAATCTAAAGTTAAAATTGAAAACCATAAACAACCATTATCAATGAGTTTCACATAATCAAACATGCATAGTCATGGTGAACATATTAATCCAAGGCCTACATTGTTTAGTCAACCATGGTTTGACCATGGTCAACATCGATTCATGGACCATGTGAAACATAGTCAGTGTTACTTAAATAAACTGTACTATACACAACCAAGGTTCAACAATTATTTAATTTTTATTTATTCAATTAAAAATTAATCATTGTTGAAATTAATTTTTATTATTTAATTTTTATTTGTATTACTGTTTAAATCACAAACCTAGGAGGGAAGAATTTCATAGACATGGAACCTAACATAAACCCTTATGCCATCGATGTGTTGCAAAATCATGAACCATTTTTTCCTGTTTAGACATTGTGCAATAACTTCAAAAGGGAGACTAGCGCTCCTTAGTCAATGTTGAATCTTGACCATGGTTTGCTAGAAGTGTGCTATTTTGTAAATAATAGGAAATAGTGTCTACTTACCGTTAACCATGGAAAGCCATAGTTCACTATAGTCATCTGTGGTAAAACAATAGCAATTGGTGGTTAACTATGGTCAAAATGAGTGAACTATCTTCAATCATAATAAACCATGGTCTATTAAACTCAACTACAAAAACCATGGTTATCTATGTTGAAACAGCAGTGAACCATGGTTAAGTATAGTCTAACTGATTGAGCTTTTAGTTGTCATACATTCCCAACAATGGTCAATGTTGGCAATAGTATCCTATTCTTAACTATTGTGAAACTTGGCCAGCCATATTGAAATACAGTTGATCGGTGTTATCTAAAGTTAACTATGAAAACAATGTTATCTAAAGTTAACTATGAAAACCATAGACAACCATTGTCAGTGAGTTTCACACAATCAAAGATGCACAATCATGGTGAACATAGGAATCCAAACTCTACATTGTTTAGTCAACCATAGTTTAACCATGGTCAACAAAGTAATCCATGGTCAAAATCAATCGGTGAACCATGTGACCTATTATTTCATAATAATTTTTTTTGCAAGGAATTGAAATTTGACCTCTTTCTCTCTGCATTCACCCATACAAGAATTCATTGATTTGCACATTGTTTCTATGGTCTCTATTTCCATGAAAGCTTCTATGAGTAGGGCCATGATATTTACTCGCTCCAGATCTTGCACAAGAGAAACAGGGTCTAGCAGTAGAGGTGTTGAATCACATCGATATCATGTCGTGTAAATGAACATTATGAAGCTTCACATGAAACCTGGATGTGGTGGTTCTAATAGACAAAAATAACCGCAATTTCAATGTTAATTTTCCCCATAGTTTGTGGTTGGTCTGAAATATGCCAAAATTTCAAAAGACCATTCTAATTAGCAAAAAATTTACATTTAAAGTATCTTTTATTGATTCAAAACTAATATATCTCTTTTTTAACTAAAAACCCACCATCTTAATGTCTAGCATTCAAGTAAAGCTTGAAGTTGTATCTTTTGATGAAAGTTAAATGTCTCCACAATTTTTCAAAAATTCACTTACAAACTCACCACCCATGCACAATCACATATTTACAAGAATGCAAAAATTCGACAATGTTAATCTTCATATTGACGCAACATAGTTCCATTAATCATACGATGAATACAGGAAATAGAAATATGATCTATCCATTTGACATCAAACAAAATATAGATCATTCACATGTAGGAAAATTAGTGGCGAAAAAATTCTTTATTTATATTATTGATACACTTGTGTTACACACCAGATCCATGGCTTTGGATTCTTGCATCATGATCACTGGAATGACCCATCACAGTATTGCATAGAATAGAAAATTCATACCCCAATTACATTAAGCAAAATGAAGTCTTTGATCTGGGTTTTTTTGTCTTTCCTTTTTTACTCTACTCTTCAGCTAGTGCAACTTTGACCTAAAACTCTTTGCATCTGATAACACATTTTTTAGTGTCATCATGATCGGAAAACTAATGATCCCTTTACCTACAAGTGATCCGTATTTATGTGATATATTAGATATATAATTTTTAAGCAACACTGTGATACAGTAAACACAAATTCTATTAAATAGTTGAAATAGAACAAGTTGTCAAATGAAGCAAGCAGAATGGCGGTAGCGTATCTCCGAGAAGAGATGTGATGACTATGCTCATTCATGAAAAGATGAATAAAAAGAGAGGCCAAAAGGGTCTATTTATAATAAGCATGAGGAAAGAATCCTAAACATCCAAAAACCTATCCCTAGGAGATGAACCGTCACAAAGTTTGTGGGCCCCAAGGTGGTTAGTTGAGCAATCAACTTATCAGGGTCATAACTTTTGTAGATGACCTATGTTTGGGGAAATCGATAGACCTTTGGAAAGATCTAGAAAAGGACTACAATTGTCGATTAGGCCCATATGAGAGCCTACAACTATCATCTAGGCCACTGCAGTCCTAAAAACATCGTTTATGGCCTCAAAACTAACTCAGAATTTTAGAACCCAAAAAATTGTAGAAAAACTACTAGAAAATTGAAAAAATGGAAAAATATTTTGAGCTAGTGGAAATAGGTGGGTGGCAATCGATATCCATATGTATTAGTCCTCCCACATTAGGAAACAATCTCTCCATTGCGTTGAGTTCCCCATCAAATGGGAAAAATTCTACTGAACTTGACTTCTCAATGAGCCAATTTCCTTGGTGGAGTAGTTTCCCTGCTTTGACAACCCGATAAAGTTGGATCTTTTTCTAGCAGGTGCCCTTAACATGTGTGTCTATGATTCGATCAATGGTTCCCTATTCCATGTAGAAAGAGTTAATCTATGTAGGTTTCAACTGCTCTTCCACCTCTGATGTCTCTAACAATATGGGTGAAGGAGCTCCACATTAAATACTGGGTGTAGGCCAAGAAATGGAGGAATGCTTAATTTGAAGGCATTCTCACTAAATTCCTTGGTGATGGTGTACAACCCATATTGAAGTGGACGAACCTTGCGATGGGGTCCTACGAGCCTCTCTTTCTACAAATGCAACCAAACCTTATCACCCACCTGGAACTTGTATGGAACTCAATGTTGGTCATGTCGATGCTTGTACTTGGTATTAGATTTTTCCAAAATGACATGGACCTGTTAGTGGATGTGTTGGATTTGTTCAAAAAATATGGTGGCCTTATCACCCTTAGTTTGAGCATGGGAAGATTCCTCCTGTTTGGATGCAATGGGTAGAGCTACATCAATTGGGGCCAATAGTTGGAACCCTAGGGACACTTGAAAAGGGTTGTGGTTGGTAGATATATGAAGGGATTTGTTATAACTATGTTGAACATATGGAAGACTCTCATCCCATGTGTGGGGATGTTTATAATTGTACATTATCAGAATATGCACAATCATTCAATCGTCTGCCTTTGTGTGTCCATTAGTATGGGGGTGGAAGGAAATCAATTTCGTGATTTTGGTATCCATCAATGACCATAGGGTGGACTGGAAGGTGCTTAAGAATCTGTTGTCCGGATCTGAAATCATAGTCTGTGGTATCCCAAAATGAACCCAAACACGCTCGAAGAAGAGCTTAGTAGTGGCTTTGGTCAAGATGCTCTTTTTACAAGATGTCAGAATGACCATCTTAGAGAGGTGATCCATGACCACAAACAAACAATCATTACCATGCTTGGTTGAAGGTAGTCCTAACATGTAACCCATGGATATGGATTCCCACGGCCCATTGGGGGTAGTCAGAGGGGTGTACAACCCCTACTTCTTAATGTAAGGTTTCACGATGGCACGGGAAGTGCACAATTTGATATATCTGTTGACATCTTGTCAGAGCTTGGGCCAATAAAAATACTTCTACAATACCGCCACTGTCTTTTTGGTTCCAAATTTCCCTACCACCCAATTGTAATCTGCTTCCCAAATCATCTTCGCAAGCTTGCTTGAAGGAACACAGATATGGCCCAGGTTGCACAGAAATCATTCTTGGAGATGAAATTCAGCCACTGGTGTGCCTGCACATAATGCTTGATAGGTGGGAGAAAATTTGGGGTCACTATAATATAGTTGAGGCCACCCAGAGGTCTCATGGACATAAGAGTTGAGCACCATGGTCAGTGCTGCTACTGGATGTTGACTAAGGCAGTCAACTAATCAATTGGTGTTTCCCTTCTTATATTTAATGTTCAGGTGGAATTGTTGCAAGTATGTGGACCAATTTCGATGGTGGTCATTATGTAGCTTTCCTTGTGTTTGAATGAACTGCAAGGGATTTTGATCAGTGTGGATGACCGGATCTTTGCCTAGGATGTAATGATTCCATTGGCAGCAGGCTTGGACAATGGAATACATTTCCTTGTCATAGGTGGGGTACTTGAAAATTGCATCTGAAAGTGTCTAACTGTGATATGCTACTCGATGGCCATGATGAGTGAGGACTGTGCCAACAACATAGTCTGAAGCATCTATCTCAATTTAAAAGGGTTGTTGCATATTTGGTAAGGTAAGTACATGCACTGAACATAAGCGTTTCTTGAGTTCCTCAAATTCTTGCTGTTGTGGCTTGGAACAAAAAATATTCTCCTTAGACCCACCTTTGGTCACTTGGATAAGGTCCCAAGCAATATTAGAGAAGCCCAACACAAACTTGTGATAGAATTTGGCAAGTCCTAGGAAGCCGTGAAGCTCTGTGAGAGTTTTCGGGGTCAGCTAGTTGCAAATGGCTTGGATCTTGGTCAGATCCACATGCACACCATTTCCGTCCATGATGTATCCCAGATAGTGAATCCTCTCCATTCCAAATGAGCACTTCTCTAGACTAGCATATAACTTGTGCTGTCACAGGGTGCTAAGGACCAGATGGATATTCTACAAATTGTCTTCCCACGTTCTGCTATAGATGGATATCATCTAGATATACGATCACAAAAGAATTGGCAAATGGTTGGAGAATAGTTTCCATCATCCTCATGAAAGATGTTGGAGCATTAGTCAAGCCAAAAGTCATGAACAACCACTCGAAAATGCCTTCCCAATATTTGAAGGCAGTATTCCAGACATCATTCTGCTCAATTTCCACCTAATGATAGCCAGACTTCATATCAATCTTACTGAAATATTTGGAACCCTTCAGCTAGTCAAGAAGTTCATCGATCTGGGGAATGGGATACCAATTTCGAGTTGTGTTTTGTTTTAGACCTCTGTAATCAATACAGAGTCGCCATGTTTGATCTTTCTTCTATACCAACACAATTGGACTCCCACAAGGTGAGGAGATGGGTTGAGTATGCCCTTTGTAGATTAATAATTGAATATGCCATTTTATTTCTTCATTTTCCATGAGGGAACACCTGTATACCGACCCGTTAGGTAAAGGCACCCCGAGTATCAAATCAATGGAATCCTTGACCGAAAAATGTATTGGCACCCCAACAGGTGTGGTGAAGATGTCTTGGTATGCTTCCATGATCTTGTCCACATGTTTCTGTTGTGTAGAGGGATCCTATGTAAAGGTAGTGGAAATTGCTATGATATTTCTCTCACCCTCGGAATGAATCACGAAGAGGAAAAATTTACCAGTCTGGGAGCACCTTCCTGCATTGCTTAGTTGTAGTGGGAGACACTACAGTGGTGGTAATTCTCTCTGGTATCCTATAGAGTTTCTTTCCCAAAGTAATAATGACATTATGAGGCCTAGATGCATACATAGCATGATATTTCCACATATATAGTTGTTCTAAAAGAACATCACAAAATGCAAGTATGGAAACATCACACATTACCTCACCTTTGAAGGGATTGATTCCATAGGTTAGGTGACATTGTTGACTAATGCAGATGTCCCATCCGTAGATAAGCCATCTAATGTTATAGGGTTGCGGGTGTGGTGTCATTGGAAACTTCAACCGTTTGATGACGTACCTCTGTCAAAAATTGAAATCAAGTTCTCTTGGATTCCACTATCAACAATGAAATGCAGTGTAGTTCCCTTGACCCACATATGTGAGTGGAAAAGGTGTTCTCCTTCCTCTGGATCCTCTAGATCGTCGGGATAGACCTTTGTGGTAGTAATGGTAGCACTAGGTTCTACATCAATGATACACTTTCCCCTGTATACAACTCAGACATTGGGTTTTGCATCAAAGTCTAAACCAGGATTTGACTCTGAATCCTTGATCTCAACCACCAGTGACTGCTTTGTGTGAGATTCATCAGTCTTGTTCTAGGGGCTCTTATGGAACTCGCACCATTTCCCAGTGTACTTATTTGTCTTCATGTTACCCTTCTTTGCTTATGATTTGGACTAGTTGTCCTGGCGCTGATTGTCTTTACTCTATCCTTTGTTCTGCGGCCCATGGTTTCCCTTTCCTTGCTTCTATAACATATTCCAAGACCGAAACTCTCGCTTATTCTTCTGCTTAAATTCTTTCTCGATATGGAGAACATATCGATAAGTGGTGCCTAATGACGAGATTTCAGGGAACTCCATTTTGGTTTGGATGTACGTATGCAGGCCACTGCAATATTTAAGAACCAGGTGCTTCTCGGAGTCCCAAATACCAAGATTTGTGCACAAGGTATGGAAGCTATTAGTGTACTCCGACACCATTTGGTCCCTCTCCTGCCGCAGTGTGGTCCTTTTTGTGTATTAGTCATCATAGCTTCCAACGGGATAGTATCGCTTCTTGAGGGATTCCACAAAATATACCCAGGTGGGATCGCCCCCAAAAATATCAATCCCATCTGTCAATGTTTTCTCATAATAAGTGTCCCACCAATCTTTCAAATGGGGCACCACCTTAAGGAGCACAAAGACAATATTTTCTGTATTGGAGAAATTGTGGACAGAGAAATAGCCCTCTAGCAAACTTAACCATTTATCTAGGGAATCAATATCTATCTGACCTTCAAATAAAGGATTATCAAATTTAACTTGTACCTTGAAGGGCGTGGCTCCTATGAAGTCACTTCTTCTGCTTGACGATCCCTCTAATGCTATATGTATCCATCAAAGGATTTGGGTGAAATGATCCATCATATCGTTCCTCTGTCACACGAGGGATTCCTTGAACAACATCTTGATAGGATCTCTTGCTCCATCATCTCCTTTTTCCTTATCCATGGGGGGCAGTTTGGGCCACCGAGGGAAATATTCCTCAAGCTAAACTAATTCAAGACCCAATTGTTTATATCCTGACCTCATCAAGGACATGCAAGGAGAAATAACGAAAGAGTAGACCGATCTGATACCACTGCTCTAGATTTATGTGAGAACAAAATGAAAGAACATATATATAAACACATACACAGATATATTGCAAGTATTACAGTAATGCAGTAAACACGAATTCTATTAAATGGAAGAAATAGAACAAACTGTAAAATGAAGTAGCTAGAATGGTGGTAGTGTATCTTTGAGAAGAGATGTGATGACTATGCTCATTCATGACAAGATTAATACAAAAAGAGTCTGAAAGGGCCTATTTATCATAATAATGAGGGAAAGAACCTTAAACATACAAAAACCTAACCCCAGGATATGAACCGTCACAAATGTTTTGGGCCCCAAGGTGGTCAGTTGAGCAGTCAATTTCCCGAGGTCATAACTTTAGCATATGATCTTTGTTTGGGGCACTCGGTAGACTGTTGGAAATATATATCTGAGAAGTACCATAGTGGATTGGTACCATACAAGACCTATGGATATTTTCTGGCCTACTGTGGGTCCAAAGAATCTCATTTAAGGCCTAAAAAAGGCCCCAGAAGTTCAGGACCTAAAAAATCGTAGAAAAACTACTAGAAAATTTCCAAAATGGAAAACTATTTTGAGTCAGTGGAAATAGGTGGGTGGCCATCGATATCCATCTAGATAAAAAAGAGACCAGATCCCTTGGGAGGCATGTTTGTCAGCTTTTGCAGGAAAAAGACTAGGAAGGTGAGACACATCATAAACATTGATGTTTGTAGGAGACAAAATGGCCAAGCTCGAGATGCCTTCCTTTGTCCATGGTAAGGCTAGAGAATCTTGCACAGCCTTGTTCGTCGAAGTATTATTCTACCGAGAAAATGAATTGTAGTGGTACGTAATGATTGAGGAAGAAACAATCGAGAGAACAATGAAGAATTCACTGGTGCAATAAGTGGCTTTACACAATAGGAGACTGGTAGGTAGGGGAGGCAGGGCACTATCTCCATGGCGATGGAAATGTAGAGAACACATTCAAGACTATTGGAATAATATAATGAAATAGCAGGGGAATGTGTTCTTTTATAAATACATGAAATGATTACAATGCAATCTTTCATGGTGCAAGGAATGGATAGAGGGATGATGCTTCAGAGATTTGGTAATAGGTGGAGATTGGATTATTTCATTTGCACGAGTATGATCAGTGTGTTCAAGATATAGTAGTTTGAAATACAGAGCATGCGAATTAGGTGTGAGAGGGAGTTTTGATGATGGATTGCTGAGGGATGCAGTGCTCTGGATGTAATGGCAGGGCAATCGATGTTGTTGGCCCACTGGGTAGCGGGGCGGCAGAGGTTAGCAATCAAATCAAGGTACGAGAATTTGCAATATGATACGTGTGAATTGGGTGTGAGAGGGAGTGGCAAAGATGGATTTCTTAGCAATGTAGTGCTATGGATGTGATGGCGAGGTAGCTGGTGGTGATAGTTAGGTGGGTGGTGGAGGTTCAAAATGATTACATCGTTGATTACAATATTATGGGTTAAAGCAAGAGATGACACCATCTTTCAAAACCATGGTGTGTCATTCTATTGCAAATAGAAAAGGGAAGATTGAGGTTGCAAATATTGTCATAATAAATAAGAGATACAACTTTATTGGTGTTTGATGCAATTGCATGATTTAAAAATATTCTACTTTGTGTCCTGTGAAGAACAAACATATTTTTCATGCTATCTATGCTGCTTCTTACAATGACACTTTTGCTAAGATTTCATTGTTGTGATGGTTGTATTGGTAGTGTTGTGTTGTAAATATCCCATTGGGGTCCTGCTACATTGTGATCTTGACTTCTTGTTGAACTACATGCACATACATGAAGGAATTTTTTTTCCCCTGCTTCCTATTATACGATGCATGATTTAAATATATTCTACTTCATATCGTGTGAAGAGAAATGATGTCATGTTATTCATGTTGTTCGTTGTGCAACAACACTTTTTCTAAGCTTTCCTTGTTCTAATGATTTTATTAGCAGTTCTATATTGGAAATATCATGTTGGATTTATGTTGTGATGTGCTCTTGCTGTCATCTATTGAACTGAATGTACATTGATCAAGGAAAAAAAAAATCCTGCTTCCTATTATTGTAGATATTTTTGAAGTTGCTGATGCAAGTAAGCCTATTGATTGCGAAGTGTTGTTTTGAATTTCTCCATGTGGTGTTGAAGTGATTAGTGTTTGGTATGCTGAATTGGATATATGCAGATGCTTCCATTTTGCATTGTAAATTGACGATCATTGTTTACGTTCGTTGTGTTCCTTCCTTGTGTGAATTGAAAATTGTGGATATATTTCAAATGATGGTGGAAGTTGGTTCTCCAATGTTCCTTCGCAATATGCATTTGTGCTATTTGCAATTAGTGAATTTACTATTTAATTTATTGTCCATCAGTTAACTGTGAGAGAGAGGACCAAACACATGGATATATACAATAACTTTATTATCTCCACAAAATTAGCATATTATTTGGATCATGGAGATAGCCTTGATGTTCTCCTGGAGGATCATGGAATGTTTCGTTTGACGTATTTTGTATATGTTTTCGGGGATTGTTTATTTTATTCTCCATGTTCTTTTGAACTATAAATACACAACACTTGACTTAAGGGAAAGAGCAATTGCATATTTTAGATACTACTTGGCTTTGGGAGATGTCGAGGTAATGAGTTCGTATGAGAATGAGTTGAACATAGAGTCATTGATGGAAATGCATAGAGTTGCGTATCATGATGTTTACTTAGAACACATGTTGTTAGGTTAACCTTAACTTGGTGAATGATTCATTGAAATAACCTTGGTTGAATTCAAAGAAGGTGGTTTGTTGGGCCCATTGTATTTGGTATCCCATGGTACAACCCAAGGTATTGCATGTAATGAATCCTATAAAGGGATTGACATAATCCATTGTAAGGGGGCCTAGAGGTGAGTGGGTGAGATCACTTGGCCCATCTTGGCCAGTTTTGGCAAATCCAAGCTATATGACCGAGCCACAGTGAGAAAATAAGAAAAACTAGCAATAAGGGCTTCTTCTGCAACCAAAGAAGATTCAACGGACATGATTGAATGGCGAAATCAGACCGGTGGTTGAGAATGCGTTCTGCAAACAGGTACAAGAGAATTTTCTGCTTTTCCGCAAGCCCGCATGTCCGATGTCCCACATTTTGCATTGCGGATTGCAGATTGCGGAAAATAAATTTTTCGAGGATAAAAACAAGGTTTCTGATTCCCAATCTGCATTGCAAATTGCGGAAAGATGATTTTCCAAAGGGAGAAAAAGTGAGTTTCCGAGTTACACATCCTGCATTGCGGATTGCGGATTGCGAAAAAAGTCATTTTCCAGGAATGCAAAAAACAAGTTTTTGAGTTTCACATCCTGCATTGCAGATTGCGGAAAGGTCATTTTCCAGGAACGCAAAAAAAACAAGTTTCTGAGTTCCGCATTCCGCATTGCAGATTGCGAAAGGACAATTTTTCAGCAGGCATAAAATCGAGTTTCTGAAATCCTGCATTCCACATTGCGGATTACGGATTGTAGAAAGGTAATTTTTCAGAAGGCACAAAATGGAGATTTTGAATTCTGCATCCCTCATTTCGGATTGCGGAATGCGGAAAGATAATTGCAGATCAAAAGAATTTTTGCAGAGCAAATCACGACCGCAAGCGATGAATATTCTCACAGAAAAAATGACGCATTTGAGAGCGGTGAAGGGGCCTGTTTCAGTTACCTGTCCCAATCAACCTGAAACAGATAGATCCGAAGGATGAGCAGGTGGCTCCCATGGCCCAATGTCACACTGACAATGCAAATGATTCCCTACCTCCATGCATAACAGAATCAGAGGTTGCTGATCCAGGCGACCCAGCTCGAACGACCTCATCATTACCAGTCCAAGTCCACTTTGAATTAGTTAGAGGATTTTGATGTTTTGTAAGCATATAAAGGCAGGTTCCAAAGAGGACCAAAAGGTTGGAAGTTTTGTTTCAAAGAGATTATTGCTCTGTGCATGTATTGAACTCGACCTCTTAATTCAATGAGAAGACCCGATTCTAGCGCTTGAGATTCCTGTGATGTGTGTTATAATGTTTGTTATTTCCTGTGCATGTGTTCCTGCATTGTATTTCCAATGACTGTTTGCTTTTGCAGTACCTAGATCAAGACTACATGGTCTGGAATTCATGTCCCCATGCTCCAAAAGCATATGACTAGGTATTCCACCATTTTCCTCTTGAAGTTGCAGGTTAGAATTCATTTGTAAATGCTCTGACCTTGTAATGGAACCTGTTCCCTTTTTCTGTCTTCACCTGCTGATCATTTTGACTTGAAAGAACCCTATCTACCTTGCCTCTTTCCTATGAAATTGTGGTCTGAATATATCATTGGGGACAATAGACCCACTGAAGTTGACTCCATGCCCAACTGCACTCTTGTTCTTAACTCCAACCAACCGAAAACATCCCTTTCATTCATTGTTTGAAGGTCTAACCACCACTTGTTCCAATAAACCAACCCGTTTAAGCTATATCCTGTTATTGGAAGCACTAAAGAGAGATCCCTCTCTCCAGTTGGAAAGGTTAGTTTCTGTCCACTAAAGATTGGTTTGCAACAGTTACCTCATGGTCTTTCCTGCCACAACCCAGGAAAATCTTGAGTGATAACATTCTAGCGACTCCGTTGGGGAGAATCTCTGGTTTTCACCATATCAAATCAGACCTCTGAGGGAAAATAGAGAGTCTGAAGTTCCGACGTTGTATCATTTTCCCTAGCGACTCCAACTTACATTATGGCAATTCCACTGGAGATCGAGCTTACTTTAAAATTTGTATCAGATTAGAGTTGATTGTTGAGGGTGAACAATAGTCAGATGCTAAGAGGATCGTGTATTATTCTCGTGGCGAGTCCATGTTCTGAAGCAGTGAAATCCTAGGAGGAATTCTAGCTCCCAGGAGGATATCTACCTGAAGTCATCCAGATCCCGAGCTACCAAGGGTTACGTCGGACCCAGATAAGGTCATCGAGAAATCAAAGAAAGGCCAAACAGGTATTTCTCCATTAACTAGGTCCTTTTCTTTACCTAAAAAAGAGGCACATACTATAGAAAGCATCCCTTCAAGTTTAAGGAATGGGTCTTCCCCATTCAGATCTAGGTCTGAGACTGATCTAAGAGTAGCCTTGTTCGACCAGAGAGGATTCCAAACCCATTTCCTGAGTGCTTTGTGGGAAAATTTACAAGCTCGGGAAGAAACTAGCGGCCTGTTTCCCTTCGCTAAAGCTACTGGCCAAAGTACCCAAGTCCTGAATACTCCTCCTGCTCTCCCCAATATTACTATTGTAATACCCATTGTTACTCCTGCTGCTTCTAAAACTCCCTCTGCTCCCAAGCAAAACCCAATATCCATGGCTTCCCGATATGCCCCTCTAGCCCTCCCATCCAATCTCGATGACCTACCTGTGGGATACACCCAACGCCTCATTAGATTCTATGGGGAGAGAAAAGTTTCTGTGCAACAACATATAGACCAGTTCAATGATTTCACGGACCTACAAGAGGTGGATGAAGATGATTTTAAGATGAGGTTGTTTTCCCAAAGCCTTGCAGGGGAAGTGAAGAAATGGTTTAAGGCCCTACCAAATGGAGGAACTGCTACCTATGAAATATTTGAAGAATCCTTCCTGTCCAGATGGAAGGATAACCAAAATCCTCTCCAGATTCTCACTCAATATGAAAATACAAAGAAAACAAATGTTGAGACTGTCCAAGAATTCTCAGCCAGGTTCATGAGGGTGTACAATTCTATCCCCGTGGACATAAAACCTCCTGTGGGGGAAGCCAAGCTTCATTTTTCCAACTACTTTAACAATGACTTTTCTCTCATGCTGAGAGAAAGGAGATCTACCACTCTCCCTATGCTGAAATATGCGTTAGAAGTAGAATCCAACTTGGTGGCCTCGGGTAAAATGAAGCACATAACTGAAGCTGAGAAAAAGAGATGCAATGAAGCAGTGCAACTTTCCACATCCCAATCCATGGATTCCAAATTTGAGCAGATGATGAGAACTATGGAAAGATTGGTGGATAGGATCTCCCTTGACAGTAGGCCTCTTTCTAGAGAAAACCCAGAACCTCAAGCTCGAAATAACAATCTCAGAAGGCCCCTTGCCCCACAATGAAGACCTAGAGAGACAAGAGACCCTATAAACCCTGAGAATCGGCCAATTAGACCACCTTTTGCCGAGAAATTTATAGATGAGGAAGAGGAAGATAGACATGCTGAAGACCAAATCCATCTCTTTGATCAGATCCAACCCCATTTCTATTTGACTAAAGATGAACATGACCGGTCTTCCCTGCAATCAAGAGATGTCCTAAGAGAATCAGAATCTGACCAATACCAAAGAGGGCTCCACAACGCCATTTGTGAGTTTGATAGGAAACATAACTTGAGAAGTAGAAAAATAACAGTTAACAAGGAAAGGTTGTTGTTGATCCATCTTCTTCTCATCCACAGAGAAAATAAGTCCCTGGGAAAAAGGACCCAAAAATTGCAATCTCTGATGAGACTCTTGGAAAGAGGGTATAGCCCCCTAAAAAGAGTCCAGAATGGGGAGATGAAGGTAATACAAATACAACAGAGAGGGTCCATGTTGCTTTTAGTTTGTAGAATGAAATATCTAATATTAAGATCTCCATCCCCTTAAATGAGTTGGTCAAAAACTCAGAATACAAAGACCAGATTCTGAAAGTAGTAAATGGTGGAGAAGGAAAGAAACCCGATACTCTCATTTTGCATGATGGAAAACCCACTCTTTTGTTCAGTCCCCATGTTGAAAATTCCTTAGAAATTGATGTCCCTCCTTTCTATATCAGCCTCAACACACATGACCATATCCTGCACAATGCCATGTTTGATTCAAGAGCCTCTCATAACCTCATGCCAAGTTCAGTGGTGGAGAATCTAGGGTTAGAAAACACAAGACCCTATAAAGATTGGTTCTCTTTTGATTCTAAAAGAGTTCCATGTGTAGGGATGATTAAAGACATGGTGGTCTCAGTGACTCAGATACCTGAGAATAATATGATCATGGAAGTGGTAGTGGTTGATATTCCACCTAAGTTTGGGATGTTGTTGTATAGGTCGTGGACAGCAAAGTTAAAGGGAACCATGCAAATGGACATGTCTTATGCCACCATCCCTGTCTTTGGGGAAAGCAGAAGGTTGTACAGGGAACATAGGTTGTCCTATGTAATAAGCAACAAGGACATGCCTGATAACCATCCCATATTCGCTATAGACATGGATGTAGGTTCCTCAATTCTCTACTATGATCCGGGTTCAGAGGAAGAAAGTGTGAAAGTTTCCAAGTTACCTGAACCAAAGGATGAAGCTAATGGTGGGAATGGGATACAATGCCTTGATAGCTCAACCCACATAGAGAACGAGGGGGGGCGAATGGAAGAGGGCAGTAATGAGAAATAAAAATTGGAAGAAGAGGCCACTCTCACCCTCCAAAAAGATCATTGGTTCATGAGATTCTATGGGGCTGTAAATAAAAAAGTAGTGGGGGCAAGAATATGGATCATCCCTCCATATGAGGGAAATGCATGGGCCAGATTTCATACTTCCAAACTAATGTTTGACTGTTCAAATAACGTGGCAAAATATGAAGCTCTGCTATTGGGCTTGAATGTACTCAGAGGCCTGAAAGATAAGAATATCAAGGTCTATGGAGATGCAAAGCTGATAATCCAACAAGTGAACGTCAACTATGAGGAAAAACACCCCAGGTTGAGGGATTACAGAAATGCGGTGTGGGATCTGTTTGACAATTTCTTCACAGAACACCATGTTTCTTTCATTCCTAGGGAGCAAAATGAAATAGCATACATTATAGCCAGCTCCGCTAGCAGTTTTCAACTCCCTGCTTATCCTACTATGACTCACATGATTAATATAAGGCACAGACCCTCTGTCCCGGACAATACAAAGCATTGGAATATATTTGAAGATGACCAACAGATAAGGAAATTTTTGGAGATGACTGGAGAAATTTCCAATAGCTAGATTGATCAAGAGGACTTTGAAGTGGAGGAGTGGGAGATTGATCTGCCAGAGCTCAAAACTACTTTGGGAGGAAAAGATATTTTGCAACTAAAAAGAAACTACATACCCAACGGATTGGTCCCACTGAAAAGATAGTTTGACGAAAATGATGTGGCCAAAGATTACAAAGATTCTCCAAACCCAAAAGAAGTAGAAGATTGTAACATTGGGAACGAGGAAGAACCCAAAATTGTCAAACTATCAAAATCTTTGGCCTTGGGTATCAAAAAGGACTATATGGATTTATTGAGAAAGTTTTCTGATGTGTTTGCATGGTGATACGAAGATCTGAAAGAATATGACACAACCGTCATCCAGCATACCATACCAGTCAAGACAGGGAAGAAGCCATTTAGGAAGAAGCTGAGAAAGATTAATCCCATGCTGCTCTCGCTGATAGAAAAAGAGGTAAAGAGGTTGTATGAGGCCAAACTCATAGTCTCTTTGAGGTTCTCGAAGTGGGTGGCCAACATAGTCCCGATGAAGAAAAAGAATGGTGAAATCAGACTATGTAATGACTTCAAAAATATCAACACGGTGTCCCTAAAAGAAAACTACTCTCTGCCCAAAATGGACCACATTTTGTAGAAGGTTGTAGGGGTAGCAAGAATGTCCATGTTGGATGGATTTTCAGGGTACAATCATATTAAGGTGCATCCAGAAGACCATAGAAAGACAACCTTTACCACACCTTGGGAAACCTTCATGTATGCAAATATGCCCTTCGGTATGTTAAATGCAGGAGCCACCTTCCAAAGAGGTATGGACATAGATTTTGCAGGAGAAAGACAAATTTGTGGTTGTATACATGGATGACATCACTGTATATTCTAAATTTGATGCAGAACATCTAAATCATTTGCACCAAGTGTTCATCAAGTGCATAAAATTTGGAATCTCCTTGAATCCTAAAATGTCAAATTTTTCCATGCAAGAGGGAAACCTGCTAGGCCACATAATATCTAAATGGGATCACAATTGACCCGGACAAAATGGATGCAATAAAGAAAATTGAGCTCCCTAGGAGTAAAAAGGAAATCCAATCTTTTCTATGCACAATGAATTTCATAAGGAGATTTATTCCCAATTTTGCAGAAATCATGAGGCCAATCACATGCATGCTTAAGAAATACACTTAGGTCAGGTGGACTGCCGAGGCTAGGCAAGCGTTTGAAGACATAAAAAGAGAAATTGTTGAAGCACCTGTATTGATCAACCCAGATTTCAACAAGGAATTTCTTATGTTCTCTTTCGCCTTAGAGTACTCCATAGCGAGTGTGCTTTTACAGAAAAATCAGGAAGGAGATGAGCAACCCATAGCTTTCTTTAGCAGGGCTCTTAGAGATGTTGAGCTCAAATACAACATTATGGAGAAGCAAGCCTATGCCATGATAAAAAATATGAAGGATTTCAGGGTTTATGTTCTATATTCCCATGTTGTAGCATATGTTCCTAATGTTGCTGTGAAAGATATATTGACGCAACCAAATCTAGAAGGTATAAGGGAAAAGTGGATAGCCGCACTACTGGAACATGACCTCGAGATAAAACCTACAAAGCTTGTTAAAGGGAAAGGGTTGGCCAAGCTCATGGCTGAGTCAAATTGGGATTCAATGAGTATGAACCTACTATCACATGTGTAGGAGGAAAATTCCCAAGATCCACTACCTCAAGTATCAGAAAAATTCATGTCCTCTCGTTGGTATTCTGATGTTGTATATGCTTTGCAGAACTTGCAAGCACCCTCTGAGATGGGAAAAAGAAAATCTAGATCCACCAAGATGAAGCCTGCAAAATTTTGCATACTAGGTGGTTGTCTTTATTGTAAATACCCTGGAGGTGTCCTCTTGAATTGCATAGTGGAAGATGAGGCCAAAGTGACCTTGAAAGAGTTTCACAGAGGTGTGTATGGAGGACATCATTACTGGAAGGCCATTGTTAACAAAATTCTCAGGGCATGATTCTATTGGTCTACTATGTTCAAGGATGCTTATAAGGAAATAGCCAGCTACCATGAATGCCAAGTTTTTGAAGGAAAGAGGAAGCTCTTGTCCTTACCTTTGAAACCAATATCTGTGGAAGCCCCTTTCCAGCAGTGGGGGCTCGACTTCATTGGCGAAATTTTTCCCAACTCCTCTGGAAAACACAGGTGGATATTTACTGCCACTGATTATTTCACCAAATGGATCGAAGCAGTACCTACCAAGCAGGAAACAGATATAGTCATCATCAAGTTTCTAGAGGATAAAATCATGTCTAGGCTTGGGTGCCCCGTTAAAATAATCACTGATAATGCACAAGATTTCAAATCTAAGAATATGATCAAATTATGTGACAAGTTCCACATCAAATTGGGCAATTCTACTACTTACTATCCCCGGGGAAATGGATTGGCGGAATCCTCCAACAAAAGTCTGGTGAGGATAATGAAGAAGTTGCTGTAAGAAAATAAAAGGGTTTGGAACACCAAGCTGACCTTTTCCCTGTGGGCTGATAGGATCACCTCTAAAAAATCCATCAGAGTTTCTCCTTTCAAATTAGTATATGGAACAGAGGTAGTATTCCCTGATTCCCTTAGCGGGCCCATAATGATATTGTTTTAGGAGCAAGAAGAAGAGCCAAACCCTGAACTAAGGAGAGATAACCAGCTGGTGGAAGTGCAAGAAATCAGAGAAGGGGTACAGGATGAAGTCACAAAAGCTCAAAATCGAATCCAGAAAACGTTCAACAGAAACACCAAGGCAGATGATTTCCAAGTGGGAGATCTGGTATTAAAATGGGATGCTAGAAGAGAAGACCAAGCCCAAAAATTTGATAACATTTTGCAGGGGCCCTATGCAATCACCGCCTACCATGGGAATAATGATTTCTTCCTGCAGGACGAAGGTGATGAACCAGTTGGCAAGAGACTCATCAACAGACGGTTCTTGAAGCATTATTTCAAGTTAAAAAGCAAGTCTGCCAACCCACCCTCACTGTACATTGCCATTTTTTATTTTCCATTAGTCATGTTTCATTTTTTGTGATACAAAGAAGGAAAAAGAGGAGGGATGTAATGGCCACTAGTCTACATGTTCTTGCTACCTCGCAGGGAGGATAACATCCCCGGTTTGAGCCACTGTTAACACCTATTATGGTTTCCACCAGGGAAGGTAAAGGAAAGCCCCCACCAAATCCCCAAGGCCACCCATCGACCTGTTGCACCAAACAAAGAGTCAAGAAACCCAAAAATAGCTAAGTGTCAAGCAAATCCAAGCTATATGACCAAGCCACTGTGAGAAAATAAGAAAAACTAGCAATAAGGGCTTCTTCCACAACCAAATAAGATTCGACAGTCAAGATTGAATGGCGGGATCAGATCAGCGGTTGAGAATGCGTTCCGCAAACATGTACAAGAGACTTTTCCGCTTTTATGCAAGCCCGTTGGTCCGATGTCTCGCATTCCGCATTGCAGATTGCAGATTGCGGAAAAGCAATTTTCTGAGGATAAAAAAACGAGGTTTTCGACTCCCGCAATACGATTGCGGATTGCGGAAAGATGATTTTGCAAAGGGAGAAAAATTGATTTTTCGAGTTCCACATCCCACATTGCAGATTACGGATTGCAGAAAGGTCATTTTCCAGGAACGCAAAAAATGCAAGTTTCTGAGTTCTGCATCTCGCATTACGGATTGCGGCTTGCAGAAAGGTCATTTTCCAGGAATGAAAAATAACAAGTTTCCGAGTTTCGCATCCCGCATTGTGGATTGCGGATTGTGGAAGGGAAATTTTTCAGCAGGCATAAAATCAAGTTTCTGAAATCTTGCATTTCGCATTGCGGCTTGCGGATTGCAGAAAGGTCATTTTTCAGAAGGCACAAAATGGAGATTCAGAATTTCGCATTTCGGATTGCAGATTGTGGATTGCGAAAAGATAGTTGCGGATCGAAAGAAGTTTTATAGAGAAAATCGCGGCTGCAGGGGATGAAGATTCTCATAGAGAAAATGATGTGTTTGAGAGTGGCGAAGGGGCCTGTTTCAATTACCTGTCCCAATAAACCTGAAATGACCAGACCCGTAGGACGAGAAAGTGGCTCTCGTGGCCCAATGGCGTACTGAAACACAAATGATTCCCTAACTCCATGCATAACAGAATCATAGGCTGCTGATTCGGGAAACCCAACTCGAACGACCTCATCATTGCCAGTTTAAGTCTACTTTGAATTAGTTAGACGATTTTGATGTTTTGTAAGCCTATAAAGGTAGGTTTCAGAGAGGAACAAAAGGTTGGAAGTTTTTGTTTCAGAGAGATTACTGCTTTGCGCCTATATTGAACTCGACCTCTTAATTCAATGAGAAGACCCGATTCTGGAACTTGAGATTCCCGTGATGCGTGTTCTGATGTATGTTATTTCTTGTGCATGTGTTCCTGCATTGTATTTCCATTGATTGTTTGCTTCTGCAGTACCTAGATCAAGACTACATGGTTTGGAATTCATGTCCCCATGCTCCAGAAGCATATGACTAGGTATTCCACCCTTTTCCTCTTGAAGTTGTAGGTTAGAATTCATTTGTAAATGATCTGACCTTGTAATGGAACTTGTTCCCTTTTTCTTCCTTCACCTGTTGATCATTTTGACTTTAAAGAACCCTATATACCTTGCCTCTTTCCTCTGCAATTGTGGTCTGAATCTGTCATTGGGGATAGTATACCCATCGAAGTTGACTCCATTCCCAACTGTCCTCATGTTCTTAACTCCAACCAACTAAAAACATCCCTTTAATTCATTGTTTGAAGGTCTAACCACCACTTGTTCCAATAACCCAACCCGTTTAAGCTATATCCAGTTGCTGGAAGCACTAAAGAGAGATCCCTCTCTGTGGTTGGAAAGGTTAGTTTCCATCCACTAAAGATTGGTTTGCAACAGTTACCTCATGGTCTTTCCTGCCACAACCCAGGAAAATCCTGAGTGATAACAATTTACAAAAAGAAACTACATCTAAAAACATAAGAACAAAAAAAACTCCCTATGTGGAAACCGAAAGAAAAGGATCATACATTTTTCTATTGCAGAGGAACGGTATTGGAGATAGATTGAAGAAATTTCAGTTTATGATTGCAACATCTATCACCGAAATTTGTTTAAGAAAGATGTAGTGATACAACCTCCACAAAAAGGAATGGCTAATAAAACTGGAGGTTTTTGAAAATACAGTAGTTTCCAAGGTATTTGGATTTGCAACGATTGTCGAAAATCAATGAATCTTGGAAAAGTGTCGAATTTGGTAGTTCCATTGCACATTTGACGCAATAGATGAATTAAAATGGTGAAGTGATTCTATAAACTAGAGGATATGCGTGTTGCACAAATATTTTTTTTTTTGAAAATAAGAGAACTAGGGCACAAGTGCAAGAAACCACAGTTTGGTTTAACTAGTGGTGTTATCAATGTGCATGCATACACATCATGTATACAGGTTGCTTTGCCCCGTAACATAAAAGAAACTGACACAATTGTAGTTGCGATAAAGAAACACCTACAATACAAGTGTGCATATGTTATTGGGTGAATTCATGTGAACATAGTCATGAAATCTTTAAAACAATTATGTATAATACCACTATACAATCTAGAGAAAGATTCCATAAACGATGCTTGGGCAAGGAGATTTTCTGAGTCTATGTTATCAAATCCATCTACAAACCCATCTTAGAATAGTGATGACAATGAATTTATTAACGATGAGCCAATACCAAAAAATATTTTACATGGTTTTACTTATTCTTATAACATTTTTTATCTTGAAAACAACCAGCTAAATATTGCTCCTGGTGAGGGCTACTTGCCATTAGGAATTTTCCAAGACAAGTATTCAGAAGAAATGAGCTTTCCTATACTGTTTTGTAGTGACAAGAGACCAAATGACATTTTTTATAGATTTACGTGTCAAAGCATTGGTGAGTGGGAAGTTTTTCATATAAAGAACATGACTTTGATTACCACACAACAAATCTATTTTACAAAGCAGTTTTCATAATTCTTAATTAAGTGATTCACTGTATTTGGATTAGGATATGAAAAGTCCAATTGAAACGAAGAAAACTATTGGCTAGAGATGTAAATTCAAGACCTAACTTGGACTGTATTCTAAAATCTAATATTGGCTACATGGATTTGAGAATAATCCACACATCCCCTGATTACCTTCAACATTTGTGCAACAAACTTTACACAATGATACATCAATCAGGCCCACCAACATTCTTTGTTTCAATTAGTAGTGCATAACATTGATTGAAACCATTGGTAAAAGCACTAAAGCAACTTAAAAAGGAAAAACATGTAATCATGAACACTCACCTAGATGCAAATGAGCTTGTCAATCTAATTAGGAATGAAACAGTCACTTGTGTTTGATATTATAGACAAAGGGAATTCGCCTTGCAACAAATTATTTATGATGACTATAAGTATTTTGGTTAGTTCATCGACCATTTATTTGTAACCGAGTTTCGAAATAAAGGAATCCAACATGACCATGGTTTTCTATGGATTAAGAATGCACCATTGTATGGAAGAAACAAAAATATAGAGATCGAGAGCTTCGTTGACAAGTATTTGACTTGCGATTCGAGTACACTGCCAATAGACTTGAAAGCATTTCATGAGCACCATCATAGATGATCATGTAGAAAAAGGAAAAATGTGGGGTGTATATTTAACTTTCCAATTCCACAAATGAGAAAAACACGAATACTTGAACCCCTAAAAACAGGAAACAAGTCAACTATGGAAATTGCAAAAAACATTTTTGGAACTATGGAGCATGCAACATTCAATGACTCTTTTACATTTGAAAATTTCTTGGATAGATTGGGATTGACAGAAGATGCTTATGTCCATGCGATTCAATGTAGCTTAACTAGAAAAACTCTCCTTTTGCAAAGAAGGAAACAAACGTTTGCATCAATAGCTTTTCTTGACATGTTCCAGTATTGTGGGACGCTAATACATATGTCGCAACAAGACAATCACTTCAACATTCAAACATACACAAGATGAACATAAAAAAAAAAAAAAAAAATGTGAATCAAACACTTGGAAGACTTGGTAATTCTCTTTTGAATCTACAACAGATGTCTGTGCAACAAGCTATTTACATTGTGCTTGCATTCCCACTGAATAACTCATCGAGGAAGTGTGTCTTCATAAACACATTGTTGAAAGAACACTAGAACTGATGCTGAAAAGACCAAAGCAATTGCAACAAGAACTTGATTATTAAGGGGACATCCTTTGTGGATCAATAATCGACTACTATTTAGAACACCCAAAAGAATTTGAAGAAATATTCCTTTTGAGTTTGCTTCAAACTACACAAAACAAGGGAAAAAATGGAAAAAAAGTTCTAGACCATGTGTCATAAGAAGCATGTGCTACAATGAGCGTAAATACCTGGATAACTATTATAGATAAAATTTAATGCTTTATGTTCCTTATCAACATGATGAATTTGTTTTCAAGGAGCACTATGCAAGTTGAAAAAAATCTTACTTGGAAATGGAAAACACAATACAATGCAATTAAAAGAATTTCACATATGGAACAAATATTCATGGGGAGACCTTGATGATGTATCAAGTAAACTTGAAACTACTGAAGGGCACCTATTTAACTTCTTTGCTATTTAAGAACAAGAATCATCAAAGAAAAAAGAAGGATTTGGATCCAAACATTACGAACAATATGAGATAGATGCTAATGTTCAATTTGTTGAATCTATGCACAGGAAAAAGCCAATAGTGGAGAGACCTTACCAGCTTGTTAAACAACCACATGTGTTAGACAATGTGGCATTTTATGGAATGAAAGACAATTGAACATTGAACATTGAACAAGCAAAAATATTTTCAGATATATTGGCCACAACAAAGCTACAACTAGATTCACCATTGCGCTTGTTCTTGATAGGAGGTGTAGGGATTGGGAAAACTATTGCTGCAAAAGCATTGTTCCAATCGCTTTTGCGAAATTACAATAGTATTCTATAATATGACCCTATGCAATTAGCATGAATAATTGCATCTTTCACAGGGAAGGAAACTTTCAATGTAGGTGGTGTAACACTACATTCTACTTTTCACATGTCCTTTAAAAAATCAGAATATATAGGGTTGAATAGTGAGAAACTGGACACACTAACAAAACAATACCGTGGTTTACATGTGCTTGTGATCGATCAAGCATCATTCACTGGTGCAAAGTTCATGTATCAAATTGAAAAACGCTTGTGCCAAATAAAACATCCGCCATTTGCATACTTTGGAAATTTTGACATTATCTTTGTAGGTGATGTCTACCAAGCACAACTAATGAATCATGTATTTTTGAAACTTTTTTTTTACATAAAGAAAAATTGTCTCATTGATTTTGGAAAGAGGAGGTGAAATGCTTCTACCTACAAACAACAATGCACCAGATAGACATGATGGAATTTGTACAAATATTGAACAAAATGAGGATTAATGAATAAATTGACGAAGACATAGCTTACATAAATGTTCATTGCTATTGACCACCACAAGTAGATCCTCTGCGTCCATAATTATTTTATAGAAACAAATATGTCCAACCACATAACGAGAAAATGATTTTGATTATGCATGGATAACTTATATTTCTCGAAGTTATTGATTAACATGAAACTGATCAATCATCTTTCAAACATTGTGATAGAACTATTTCTTTTCCATAAAAAATCCTCATAAAGAAAATGTCACGGTTGAGCTATATGCTGGAAACTACAACATAGAAGATGACCTTGTAAATGGTGCATATGGAACATTCAGTGCATATACACATAAAAGAAAAGAACTGGATTTTGTTTGTATAGATTTTGAACACCCAACCATTAGAATACTTCAAAGGAAAAAAATTCATGAACTATCAACAAATATACCCCGTTAAATTGGACACCTGTGTTCCAGATTGTAAGAAGATTCCCAAATGTCAACCGACGATGTAGTCACATTGTTCAAAAACAATTTCCAATTCAACTAGCTTGTGAAGAACAATTCATTGAGCTCAAGGTATGACACTAGAAATACTTGCATTTGACCCAACTAGAATTTGGACACATGGGCTAGTTTAGATAGCTCTTTCACAAGTGAGAACAATGGATTCGTTGCATCTTTTGAATATAATAATGAAAGAGAATTTTCGATTTAGTAACAAGGTGATCAATGAAATGACATGACTCTTGACACTTTCATCGTGGACAATAGATCATGTCAATAAGCCAATAATATCTTCAAAAATTGGTCTTTCAATTGCTACGTTGGACACACGGAGCTTAAAAGGACATTCTATGGACATTTTGCAAGATAGGTCTCTATTGAGCAATATGATTGTTTTCTTACAAGAAACTCGAGCAAATTCCCCAGAAAGTAGTAATGGATTCACAAAGTTCAATTTGAATTTCAGACATTCTGTGTATGGCAGTTTTTCTCTCATACACAAAACCATTGAAATCATTCAGACAATAATTTTCTATGATAACATAGTAGAAATTGTTATGTCAAGTCTACATGTGCTTTATTGTGCTAATCAATTGTGTTAATAGTGATTAGCACAATTGAAAAAGCAAAAGCAAGCTGCGTTCATGAAATTTGTCTCTTTTTTATTGTCAATTATTTCAATATTGATATCAGTGTAAATAGTCATAGAATAAAATAACTTCCAAAGTACATGCAATCACATAAATTGCAAGAGATCACACATAGTTATACATTAAAAAGAAATCTTTCATTAATCACATTTGGACAAATTTTAGTGATTTGAATTGTGACATCAATGTACTAGATGCATATTGGCTTGACCATGATGAAATTTGTGTAGTATTGCAACTTGTGTAGCTCTATGTTCAAATTGATAAAGTTAATGTACTTCCTTCAATTATCTCCTAGTCTTTTTGCTGCAATTAAGCTACTTTGAAAAAAAATTCCTAGGAACACAACTGTTTCAACTTTAATAATTTATTTATGGTTGCAGAATTTTCCTTCATTTTCACATTTGCAATTGCATATCATCTTTTTTGAATTACTCTATGCTTACTTGGACTCTGAGATCGAAAGATAAATATTTTTCCAAAATCTATACTATGTGGCATTTTACATTGTTGCTATCAAAGAATTTCTCCATTATGTTGTTATTTCTCAATGCACATTTGCTTCAACTTGAACAATCTCTCCATGGATGTTACATGTTCCCTACCTCTTTGTACTTCAAACACTGTGTCATCATTTTTCACTTGTTCTGTGTTCAATTGGAATTTGAAATAGAAAGAACGGGATCTTGCTAAAAATATGTTTATTTTTATTTTTATTTTGTAACATTGTTGTAAAAACGCTTGGTCCATTTACCTCTATGGAAATACTTTCATGTCTAATATATATTAAGCATATGATTCTATGTTTCTATTTAGTCTCTAACATATCCTGACATTTAACTGGTAATGTTCTGTCATTAGTATCATTGTTACTTTGGATTTTTGGATACTATGCCATCTGTCTTAACAGTCAAGTTCTATTGCAATGCCCTACAGATGGATTCAACAGTAGATGCTTCCATTTTGGTATTTATCAATGAGACACAAGAGCCCAATAGGTTTCTTTTCTTCTACTTCTTTTTTTCCCCTTTTTTTTTCATTTTCTATGATATAATGAATAATAGACATTTCTTTTCCTTTTGTTGATCCTATTGCCTTGTCCTCTTGTTGATCCTATTGCTCATTTACAAAATGAACAGACAACTAGGAGAGTAAGGTAACATGAATTCTATTGCTATACTACATTTGGTTCAATGTATTTTTTTTGTCTTGTTTGAACAAATTGACATAGATTTCAATCGAATTTTCTCATTCATATATAAATAGTCTCCAATGTTTGTTGTATTTCAATGTCCATTTTGTCTAATGATTTTTTTGTCTTTTTGCAAATAACAACATAGAAATTGTTACTCATTCTTTAGAAGATTGCAAAACAAAAATTGAGAGTCTTCACATTTGCTTCAACTTGAACAATTTCTCCATGGATGTTACATGTTCCCTACCTCTTTGTATTTCAAACACTGCGTCATCATTTTTCACTTGTTCTGCGTTCAATTGGACTTTTAAATAGAAAGAACGATATCTTGCTAAAAATATGTTTTTTTAATTTTTATTTTGCAACATTGCTGTAAAAATGCTTGATCCATTTACCTCTATGGAAATACTCTCATGTATATTAAGCATATGATTCTACGTTTCTATTTAGTCTCTAACATATCCTGACATTTAACTGGTAATGTTATGTCTTTAGTATCATTGTTACTTTGGATTTTTGGATACAATGCCATCTGTCTTAACAGTAAAGTTCTATTGCAATGCCCTACAGATGGATTCAACAGTAGATGCTTCCATTTTGGTATTTATCAATGAGACGCAAGAGCCCAATAGGTTTCTTTTCTTCTACTGCTTTTTTTTCCCCTTTTTGTCATTTTCTATGATATAATGAATAATAGATATTTCTTGTCCTTTTTTTTTCCCTGTCTACATAATCTCTGGATTGTTTGACCTTCACAATGAACAACAGAATAGTTCAAGTACTGTTGATCCTATTGCTCATTTACAAAATGAACAGACAACTAGGAGAGTAAGGTAACATGAATTCTATTTCTATACTACACTTGGTTCAATGTATTTTGTTTGTCTTTTTTGAACAATTTGACATAGATTGCAATCGAATTTTCTCATTCATATATAAATAGTCTCCAATGTCTGTTGAATTTCAATATCCATTTTGTCTAATGATTTTTTTGTCTTTTTGCAAATAGAAACATAGAAATTTTTTCTCATTCTTTAGAAGATTGCAAAACAAAAATTGAGAGTCTTCACATTGCAAAATGGTAATCTCAATTTTGCAAATTTCAATATATTTCACTTCATTCCTATGTTCTTTGCTTCAATTCAATATAGAAAGAGCCACTAGATCCATTATCAAATTCTGTCACACCGCTCTTTTTATTTTGTTTGTGCATATTTATGTTTTCCCTTTGATTTGACTAGCAAAATCTATTAGTCCAGTTGGCATCATCAATTATCGACTTCTCCCGAAACATTTACACCAATTTGTTTTAGGGTGATGTCCTATCCTTTTACAGGCCAACATGTAGCAAAGATCCTAACTAACCTTTGAAAACACAATTAGTACATTCATATCTTGTAGAAAAATATGGATAGTTAACTATTACTGCCAACATTGCAAACAAGCTCATACATCATTATGTTCCAAATTTTTCAGTAGGTTCAAGTGCCCGTATAAGAGACTTTTTTTTTAAGCAAAAGACAACATGTGAAAGAGGTGATTCTGAGCAATTTTAACAAATTACCCTAAATAGCAATTTGAGACAATAGATCGTGTTTTCCATGAACACAAATTGGGTCCAAATATCACAATCTGAGGATTAACATAATCAAGAAACAAGTATTTGGTTAGCTTGATTGCTACAATCATCATAGGATGTGAAGAAAATAGAAATCAATTTGTGCTATGCATAAAAGATATTCGAGGAAAAACTGATATTGCAATTATGAGAAATTGCCACCTTACATATTTGTACTTTTTGCTTTATGCTTGTTCTCCTTTCCTATTCCAATATGTATACAAATTTTGCAAGTGCATATAGTAATCTAGTTCAATTTCAAAAAATATCTATGCATTTTCCTAATTTGTTTTTCCTTGTTCTCACTTTAGTGCAACAAAAACTTTGTTCTAGAATAATACCCATGTTTTTGTTCAAAAATTTTACTGCAATGGTTTAAAAGGATCACAAATATTTTAGTGTGGAATGTCAACATACATTGGTGAGCTAAATGATGAATGTGAAAAAGAACAATTGCAAGCACTTGCACAAGCCAAAATGCAAGTTTGCAGCTGCAACTTGTACTAATGCTCTATTTTTTGTGTGTTACATTGCATGTTCCACAAGTGCTTTATGTCTCATTTGTAAGTACACAAAAATGTTGTTCCATGGAATGTCAAGAGTCCTTACTCTATTTTAGAAAGAAACAAAAGTAAACACAAGGAGAGAGAGAGAGAGAGAGAGAAGAAGAAAAGCAAACCCTCTCCCCAGAAGAAAAACATAATAACACCTATCGATGATGAAAAAGTTTCAATTCTTTTTTTTACTACAAGTTAAGGGAATTTTGCAACCAAAATATGTTCATGAACCACCATTTGCACCATGCTACAGTGCACGCCAACAATTTATTCCAACAATACCACTTTCATTGCATAATACATATTTCTACAATGTATTCCAACCAGAAATAGATCCTCACTATGATCATTTCCCAACTTGTGCCTTGGAAAAAGAAGACACATAAATCATGTGTTCCTTGGGAAAAAAAGCTATATATCAATTTACGGAAACTAGTGTTGGTGCATCTTTTCTCAACTCTATCTCAGATTACATATCAACAATACAAAACAAATATCTCTTCGATTCTCCAGCTCTTGCATGCATTTGAGAAAAAGGGATTGTTCATAATGACAATTGACAATGTTATTATAGAATTCCAATTGGAAATCTCAAATTTTTTTTTTGCATATGATTATGTCAGTAGTTGTCACAAACAACGTTTTTGTTGTCGCAAGTTAACTGGACATACAAGAAAATATTGCTACTGGTATTGTAATATGCTCATTGCTCCTTTTGAGGGCTTGCTCACATTTACACCAAGACTAGAGGGCATAGTTGTTTAGGTTTTGAAAGATTTATATCTACAGTTAACTTGTTTTATGCAATATATAAATTCCTCAATCAAGATATAGTTACAATGTGCTTCTTTTGAAGTGAATATAATTTATGTTTTCTGGGAACAATTTATCATAAGCAATTTTTGTCATAATGAGCTATGTTAATTTCAACAATGTTTGCCATAATGATTCTTATTCTATTATGTTTGCAGATATAAAATATTAGGAATATTAGAGACTCATGCTCAATCAAATATAAACAACTTATGTTTAGAGCTTGCACATGTCACCATGTTTTTGGTATTTATATTTCATGGATGCATTGTTAGCCAATGGATTTTGTTTTGTACATAATATCAAGAAATTGATCCTACGTGTCTTTAATAAAGCTTGTTGTAAATGCTAATGTCAAATGACTATGGGTCTTTGTTGTTTGCCCTATCTTTATGAAAGTTTACATGATAAGTTTTTTTTTGTAATTGGGAATTTCAACTTGTGACCTTCCATTTACATCTTCTCATCTCAATTACTCATTACTAGTTGCTCTACTCCCCATGGGCTTACATGAAAATTTATTGAATTCTACCAAGATTCATAAATATTGAAAGAATGTCTACAAAAATTCAAATGGATTTTGAAATTTGGAGAATATTTGTCACATAACACCTGTACTTGTGTTAAATAGATGGCTAAACGTATTTTCAAAATATTGTGATTTGATTTCATTCGTGATGTATTGCAAATATTGAATCTATTTCCTATAGCTATTGATTCTAGAAAAATGATATGATGTAACTTGCAATGTTTGTTGCTACAAAAGTGTGAATATTTAGACTTGTGAAACAAACATTGAACTTGAAAAGGTGCTTTGAACATCTACAGTCTTGTTATCAAAGTGATGAAATCTAGGGAATCGCTAGTATTGGAAAGAGTGCCAATGATACTAATGAATTGAAACACAGTTTTTTATTGTTTTTCCTTTTTTCTGTGTAAAGAATCAGAATTACCTTGTTCCTGATGATTAGTTGTTGTCTATTTTGAACAAATGTTACTTTTTTTTCGTAGTTGTGCCTACATGTCCTCTTCCCTATTCAATATGGCAAGTAACTTCTTAGAGTTCAATAAAAATCAAATAGCATGATACAATTGTTCTATCATTATTGTAGCATTGTATCAGTTTTTGAATTTGACATTGCGCTTAAGTGCTTTTTTGGTAAAAATTCTTTCCCACCACCTTTTTTGAGCATATGCTTTATGTGATTCATTTTTTTTTTGTGTAAATTCATTTATAGCATTTCAACTCTTTATAAGTTTTGACTAGTTGATGTATTAGTCAATTACATATTACTAAGGAATTAAGAAACCCACTGATTTTGATGTTTCACATTTGTGCATTGCATTACATTGTTTTCTTGCTACATAGATGATAAGATCTAGGTTTTGCGAATTGGACACATCTTTAGAAACAATGTTAGTATCCAAATCAGTGCATAACCATAGACACGATAAACAATAATTGAGTAAAACAACTATACTAGTTTCTGCAACAACTATCTAGATCACATAGCCCTCTTTGCTGGGCATTGCTGTAGAAAATTCAGACATTAAACTCAAGAGTTCAACTACAATTGATTTTCATTAATGATTAGGTTCATAATTATACATGAGAGGTTTTTTTTTTTTCTTAACAACTCCACACATGGAATGACAAACATGATCCATAGGAAGATATATTTCTTATGCATCAAAGGATTTCATAACTTCAAGTATGAAATCATGACACAAAACTTAGATCTTAAACGTGCAATTTGGTTGTTCACCATCCATTTGAGCAGGAGCTATAGGTGGAAGGATGATTTTAAGGAAAAAATGATAAAAAAACATCCATGTCGAGTTGTCTCTTATAAAAATGCATGTTTTCCTTCGTATTCTAAGGATAAGAAATACCCAGATTCAATACCAATCTTCACCTATAAGAAATGTGGTAACTAATTTCCTATGGTTCCGGTGATATATTGTGCGCCTTTGTAATTTTGGTAATAAAATGTGTGTGCCTATACGAATATGGTAATAGAATATGGGATGCTACACTTTTAATAATGGAGCATGTGGTTGCAATTTCGATAATAGAATATGATCTAGTAATGCCTAAGTTATTCCAACAAATTCTGTCAACTACACACAAGACTATGAAACGAGAGTTGTTTAGAAACCTTAGTCCCAAAATGCATGTCAAAACATATGGAATTATGATTGGAAGCATGGGTAGTTACCTTATATAGCTCGTTAAAAAATATAGCTTGAAAATAACAAATATGATAACAAAAGAAAAGAAAATAATGATTTGAATGGAAAAATATTTGTCAAAAAGGGTTCCTATGTTATACACAACCATGTGAAAACCATGTATCAACATCTCCCTTGTGCTCAAGCTTTTTCATTTCCTCATATGAACAAATTTCTGCAAAAAGTTTATTGTTTGTCTCTTCCTTATTTTAAACATGTTTTACTGATTGGACTAGAACATCAAGGTTTGATGGAGGTATCTGTTGATCTCTTTGCTTTTGTTTGAAGATATTCAATTTTAGGCTTTTGATATGGTTTACTACTTGTCCTATTTTCTTATCCCATTGAGTGGCCCTCTTCAATAAAAATCTATGCTTCACAAATATTCAATCTTTGTTCTGCCTTAACCTAGCATTCCTTATTTTGAGGATCTCATATGCGTATATAGCCTTGAATTCCTTAATCACCTATTGTAGCTTCTTCACCTTTTTGCTATTTTTCTTCTTATGTTTTGGAAATTTGGTGCAATAAGCTCGGCTAGTCACAGTAATGTTCCATTTTGTTGACCAAGCCTCTATATTCCATTCTTACCACATTCCGCATGAGTTATCCCAGGTACATTCTCTATTAATACTGTAGAAGTTTCTCGATTTATATCTTCTATGTAAATATATGTAGAGCCTCCTTTACTAAAGGATCAAGTGCATGGTCTCTTATGCACAACTTTAGTGACAAGTAATTCATCTTTCTCCTATGTATTTTGTTCACACTCCTTGAAGACCCTCTTAGATCTGTTGCGATTGACCTTATCAATATATGTTTCTCTTGCCTCTGTAACTGGTGTTGCATGGGGTTCTTCTACATCCTTTGAGTTCTTATTCACTTTAGATTTTATCTTATTATTAACAATGCTTTTGATATTTAATTATGCCTATTTTTTGTGTCAGCTTTAGTACATGCACCCTTCTTAGAATATTCTTTGAATTTATTTTCCCATTCGCTCTCTTAAGAGGAGTAATTGTGCACTTTTTAGCGAATTCTTTCTTATGCTGAGATTCATGGGATCCAAAAGGGTTTGCTTCAAAACTTTCCCCAAAGAGGAAATGATTCCAAGTTTGATTTATTTTGTTCAAATGTTCTTCGACAAGTAATCTAATTATCCCATGGTGGAAGACACTAGTCTATGTATTTTCTTTGTGAGTTTGTACATGTGTAGCAATCTTCTTTAAACTTCTAGAAAAGAAATAGGGAAGGTTCATCTTTTGAGTTACCTGGAAATGCAAAAGGAATTTTAAGTGATACATATATGTGATAGCCTACCTCCATTCACATGTATGTACTTCTGGACAACAAAAAGAACATCCTGCCATTCTTCCTTAACCCTTGTGCACGAGATTCCCTTTTTCCATTTCAGATCTTGATGTTTTGGTACCAGAAACTGATTACAATGTAATTCTTGGATTTATATACTCTTGAACCAACACTCACCCTCTTGTGGAAGTCATGTGTTGCTTGCAATATATTCCTCAGTAACATACAATACCAATTGTTCTATACGAGCCACTTGTACATTCAAAGTTTCAATAAATGACTTGGTGACTTTCAGACTATAACCCTGCATTTTTTCACAAAATGGCATCCATCCTACTTCCAGGAAATATTGTTTGCATCTAGAATAGTTTTCAAGGAATTATGCTCCTTTTGGATCATTGATCCGGATTTATGTGGGAATGAAATGAAAGAGAAGGTATAGAACCATATACACAGATATATGGCAAAGAACACAGTGATACAGTAAACACATATACTATTAAATAGTGGAAATAGAACAGACTGTAATATAAAACAACTAGAAGGGTGGTAGCTATCTCTAAGAAGAGATGTGACCGCTATGCTCATTCATGCCAAGTTGAATACAAAAAGAGTCCAAAATGGCCTATTTATAATAAACATGATAGAAATAATCCCAAACATCCAAAAACCTAACCTTAGAAGATGAACCGTAATAAAGTTTGCGGCTCCAAGGTTGTTAGTTGAACAATCAACTTCCCGGGGTCATAACTTTTGCATACGATCTTCGTTTGGGGCGTTCGATAGCCCATTGGAAAGGTCTATCCAAGATTTACAACTTCTGATTGTTCAAAAAGACATTCTTAACAAACCATTCCCCCTCCCCCCTTTTCTCGAATCGCCAAAAAACGTTGTTTAGGGCCTCAAAACGGCCCCGGAAGTTTAGGACCCGAAAAATCGTAAAAAAATGACTAGAAAATTGCCAAAATGGGAAACTGTTTTGAGCCAGTGGAATAGGTGGGTGGCCACCAATATCCATCTGGATCATTCCTCCCCCCTTAGGAAGCAATGGTCTCCATTGCGTCAAATCCCTATGATATGTCGAACTATGTGTTGAATTGAGCTCCTGGTGCGACATTTGCTAAAGTGAAAAGGCTGCCTTTCTTTGACATATTCAGAGGGTTGTAATTGTTGTTGATGGATGCATTGGAGTTGTTCAAAAATTTTGGTTGTCTTTTTATCATTGGTCTGCATCAGTGTGGATGATTTCTTTCTGGAGGAGCGCCTTGAATGCGTGGCCTTTCACTGTACAAGTACCCGTATAGACGATGTTGCAATGACTTTGTGTTCTTCTTTTTTATGCTAAGTAGAGGGATCATGTGTAGAGGTTGTGGCTGTCTCTGCGATCTGATGTTCACCTTCAGTGGAAATTGCGAATAGGGAAAATTTCCCTGTGTGGGAGATTATCTTCCTACACTGCTTGGTTGGGGTAGGTGCAACTATATCTGGTATCCGATAGAGTTGTCCTCCCAAAGTGACAATGAAACTATGAGGTCGTGATTCATATACAACATGACACTTCCACATATATGGCTGTCCTAAAAAAACATCACATACTTCAAGTGGGGCCACATCACACAATACCTCATCTTCGAAGGGCTTGATGTCGTATGGTAGGCGACATTGATGACTAATGCAGATATCTCGTCCTTGTATTAGCTAACCAATGGTGTATGGTTGCAGGTGTGGTGTTATTGGTAGCTCTAATCTCTTGATGACTTCTGTTGAGATCAGGTTCTTTTGGCTACCGTTGTCCACAACAAAATGTAGGGGAATTCCCTTCACCCACATCTATGAGTGGAAGAGGTGCTCCTCTTCCTACGACTCTTCAGGTTCCTCTGTTTGAATCTATGTGGTAGAAACAATGACACTGGGTTCTGCATCAATGATCTGCTTCCCTTTGTCTGCGGCTGTGACATTGTGTTATGAATCAGAATCAGAACTGGGATCTGATTCTGAAGTTTTGATCTCAGCCACCAATGACTATTTTGAGCGACATTCATCAGTGTTGTGCCAGGGTATTTTGTGGAACTTGCACCACATCCCGGTGTCCTTCTTTTCTTTCTATTACCCTTCTTCCCTTTTGGTTGGGATTGGTTATCCTTTCCCTGTCCCGTGTTCTGCGAGCCAAAGTTTCCCTTGCCCTGCTTTTGCGCAGGTCCTAAGTCGAGCTTGTTCTTTTACTGAAATTTCTACTCAATTTTGACAGCATACCGATAGGCAGATCCAAGTGAAGAGATGTCCAGGAATTCCATCTCTGTTCGTATGTACTAGTGTAGGCCATTGTGATATTTTAGTACTAGGTGCCACTCGGAGTCCTTGATACCCATCTTTGTGTGCAAGGTATGAAAGTTGTTGGTGTACTCTGACACCATTTGGTCCCTCTCTTGATGCAAAATGGTCCATTTTGTGTACTGTTCATCATAGTTTCTCACAGGGTAATATTGTTCCTTAACAACATCTATAAAAGAGGCCCAAGTGGGATTGGCCTCAAACAATACAGACTCGTCTGATGAGTTTTGCTCACAATAAGTTTCCCACCAATTTTTGACATGGGGGACAGCCTCGAGGAGTGCAAAGGTGATCTTTTCTCTATCACAAAAATTGTGGATAGAGAAATACCCTTCTAGTAGATTCAATCATTTATCTAGGGCATAAGTATTGATCTGACCTTCAAATAAAGGGATATCAAAGTTAACTTGTACCTTGAAGGGAGTCACATCTCTGAAACGACTACTCATTGAAGGTGTATCTACCGCCGTCGGCATGCATCGAAGGATCTGGGTGAAATTATCCATCATCTCGTTCCTCTGTAGCACGAGGGATTCCTTCGGAAACAACTTGATAGGATCTCCTGCTTCATCGTCTCTCTTTTCTTCTGCAATGGGAGTCTGTTTGGGGCGGAGAGAGTGATCTTCCCCAAGTGAAACTAGTTTGAGACCCAACTCTCTATATCCTGACCTCGTCAGGGATATGCACCGAGAATAAATCAAAGAGAAGATTGCTCTGATACCACTGATCCAGATTTATGTGGGAACGAAATGAAAGAGAAGGTATATACTATATAGATATATATATTGCAAATAGCATAGTGATACAGTAAACACATATTCTATTAAATAGCGGAAATAGAACAAACTGTAAAATAAAACAGCTAGAATGGTGGTAGCTATCTCTAAGAAGAGATGTGGCCGCTATGCTCATTCGTGCCAAGCTAAATACAAAATGAGGCCAAAAGGGCCTATTTATCATAAGTATGAGGGAAAGAATCCCAAACATCCAAAAACCTAACCCTAGAAGATGAACCATTATAAAGTTTGCGGCCCCAAGGTGGTTAGTTGATTAGTCAACTTCCTGGGGTCATAACTTTTGCATACAATCTCCGTTTGGGGCGCTCGATAGCCCGTTGGAAAGGTGTATCCAATATTTACAGCTTTTAACCAAAGTAAAATGAAATTTGTTGGTAAAGCCTCCCCCTTCCCCCGAATTTACAAAAAACGTCGTTTAGGGCCTCAAAATGGCCCTAGAAGTTTAGAACCCGAAAAACTGTAGAAAAATGACTAGAAAATTGCCAAAATGGGAAACTGTTTTAAGCCAGTGGAATAGGTGGGTGGCCACCGATATCCATCTGGATCAATCATACCTTGTACCTGAGTTCTCTTCATCTTTCTCTTTTCACATTCCGCTATGTGGAGCTATTGAGAATCTATTGGTCACGAGTTTCTATTAACTGTGATATGAAATGAAAACATGGAATAGTCGAAACAATCATTTTTTCTTTGGAAGGTTGGTGAGTGGGGATTTAATGGCTAACTTGAATTGTTGACATCATTCAAATTAGTCTAAAGCATGTGAAACGTATAACATATTTTTCTATATAAAAAACTAATCATAATTCAATAAGGTGACAACAAGAGGTGAAATTATGAATACGAAAAATGTTATGATTAGGATATACACCGAATAGAGCATATAACATTTCAAAAAGTGTCCATTTAAAATAATAAACTACGCAAAATTTGGAGGATCCGGTGACAATGGTATTGAAGATAGAAAATCGACAGATCTGGTAACAACCCAACCTGCTGAGAATTCTGTAGTAAATTACTACGTAAAGATCTGACAGTAAATATTTGTGCAAAAAGCATTGGAAAACTACTAGAATCATAGGATATGATAGCAAGATATCGTGTTGCAAACTTTTATGGATTATGAGAATCAAATCTCTATCTAGTAGACTCTTCTAACAATGCCATTGCTATGTTGCTTGAATTTCTGAAGCCGCACCTTCAAAAATTAAGTGATGATCTGTATCAGAGTAAGAAAAATAGGTGAGTAAAAAATATTATCATGACAATTATTTGAATAATAAAATACCAAATTGAAATAAAGATACCCTAACATTTTTCTAGTCTACCAAATACATACCTTTCCACACACAACAAAGAAAAAAATTCCACACTGGTTGAAAAATGTGGTCACAATAACATATAAATTTGAAATTTGATGTTCATCAAGTTTTATGTTGCATTGTGGCATTCATCAAGGGTTCGGTGTGACATATTCACAATGTGAAATTTGACATTCATCAAGTTTTATGTCGCATTGTGATGTTTATCAATGGTTACATTGCATTGTGGCATTCATCAAGGGTTAGATGCAACATATTCATAATGTGAAATTTGGCGTTCATCAATATTTATGTTGCATTGTGAGCGCGTCCAACCAGTGGGTGAGGGGACGTCCAGATGAAGATTCTTAAATGTGCCATTAACGACGAGAGAAGGAAGGCATCCAGTCGGGTTAATGCATGTAATGCATGGTTCCACGTCGTGGGCTCCCATGTCGAGGAACCTACAACACGTGTTGCCCAATTGTCGTGGTGGCACCCGCATCCAGGGATATTTAATTAATTATTGAATTATAATTAATTAAGTAATTATTATATTTTTAATAATTGAATTACAATTAATTAAGTAATTATTATATTAATTTTATTTACTAAAATATAATTAAATGATATAATTAAATAATAGTTTTATAATATATTATAAATAATTAAATTATTTTATTTTATTAAAAATTATTATAAAAAAATATTATTAACATGTCAAATATATCATAATGTTAATAAATATTTCCAATATATATCAGAATATTACACATATCTCCAATATTAATAAATTGATAATGTTAATTAATTATAATATAATAATTAATTATTTAAATAACAAATAATTATTTAATTAATTAATATTAATATTAACTAAATAACATTATTAATTAATCAATTAATTAATATTATCATTCACTAAATTATTTTATAATTATTTTGTTTAATTACTTATTATAAAATAATAGTAGTGTTTAATTAATAATATTGTTTAATTAAACAATATTATTAATCAAACAATTAAAATATGGATTTAATTAAAATCATTAAATAATATTAATCTATTAATATTTTTAAGTACATAATCATTAATTAACTAATTAACTAATATGATTATTAACTAAATAACTATAATATGAATTAAATTATTTTATAATTATTATATTTAATCAATTATTATAAAATAATAATATTTTTTAATTAAAGAATGTTATTAATGAAATAGTTAAATTATGTATTTCATTAACATTATTAAACAATATTATTCTATTAATATTTCGGAGATATGTATATGCACATACCAGTTACTAGCAACAACAACATTAATAATATTAACGTGTCTAAATACGATGATAGGCGTAAATGGGGCACATTAATGTTTTTTCCTATAGTATGTGTCCCATTTACGCCTATCAGCGTATTCAGACACATTAATATTATTAATTTTGATGTTGCCAGTTTATTAAATTTACTTAAACTATATAACTTAAATCCTTTATATATATATATATATATATATATATATATATATATATATATATTTTTTCCCAAGAAAAACAAGCGTAATTTCATTCATCTGAAGAGAGCAAAATTACATTCTGTAGGTTCACCATAAATAGTGAATTCTTCAAGATCATATGTTCGTATGATGAGACTGTTACATCTTCTCTCAGGTTACATACAAGTGCATACTATGATGCTGTAGTGATAAGGAGATCAGCCCCGAAAGGCATAATTCAAAAAATATTTCTGTTTATGTTTCTGAACTTCGTCACAATAATTAAAACAGTAGAGTTAAATACTAATAAGCTGTTACAAAGTATCAAAAGCTGGACCTGTGTCATAGATAAAGCGAAGATAAAGATCATAGGTTCTCTATAAATGGCCTATGATAGTAAACCTGAGTTCTGCCATTTAAAATTTCTTTTACATGCCATGTGCCAAAGACCCTCGAGAGCCCCTCCTTGGATGCGGTGTCCGCTTCTTTGTTGTTAATCCTGTAAACATGCCAGCAAGAAAAATTGTCAAACCGCAAGAGGATCATCCTAATGGATGAGAGTATATTCACCAGCCTCAGATTTCTGCATTCCTGTGTCTGTTTGATCCAGTTTATAACAGTCATAGAGTCCCCAAAGCAATTCAGTGAGATGCAACCTTTCTCAAGAGCAAAGATTAATAGTAGTTTTAAGCTCTGCAATTCTGCATAATTGTTTGAGCCCTCCCCTAACCCCATAGAAAGAGTGAATGAATGCAATTATCAAAGATGAAGAACAGCGCCACCCCCACACATATTATTCTGTGAGGCCCCATCAAAAAAATCCCATGGCCGAGAGCGATCAATCTCCACCACCAGCTTCCTTCTTTGATTTGCTGCCCTTATATGCTCAGGTAGTGACTTGATGATACCAATAGATTGGGCTGTAGTTATCTCGGGAAGGCATGGCTTATCATTGAAAATAGCATTATTCCGAGCCACCCATATCCCCCAGATAACTAGCAGAGGTAGGCTCTTATAATTCTTGTTTGTGTTCCTCCTCCACCATGCTTCCCAGACTACCCCAATCGAATCTCCGTCCCACTGACAAGGAAAACCCACCAAAGCTGTGCACTCCTTCCAAAATTCAACAAAGAAAGGACAAGTAAGGAACAGATGTGTAGTTGTTTCTAGTTCCCTTTTGCAAAGCACACACCAGCTAGGCCCGTGAAAGGACCTCTTCTGCAATATATCCCAGGTAGGTACTCTATTCTCTAGTGCACACCACATAAAGAGTTTCGATTTAGTTGGGCATTTTAACTTCCAAAGAGACTTCCACCACCAGACTACCTCCCTCTGTTCAGCCCCTGAGCTTAACAAAATATAACCTGCCTTGGGAGTGTACTTCCCTTCTGGATCCGCCTCCCAAACCAGGAAATCCTCCTCATCAGTCAACAGTACACTTGCCAGTTCCAGATTTCGAATATATACCTCCAAGAAAGCCTACTCCTGTTCCTGAAGCCCCAAAGTGTTTTCCCTATTCCACCTTTGTCTCCATGACTCCGCAGGTCTCGGAACTGCCAACTGATTCAGAGTGTAAATCCCTCTTCTCCTAAGTGCCTCAATAACAAAACCTGGTAGAATATGTTCTTTTGTACATCCCATCCAAGGGTCCCTTCCTACCAACAACTTTTCTCCATTCCCCACATTCCAAGCTAGCTTGGATTCAATCAAATCAAAATATTTTACCACAGCCTTCCATATCATCGATCCCCCCAGATGAGACTTCCTAGAATTCCTAATCCAATCTTCAATGCTTTCCTCGGCCAAGTATTTCTGCTTGATGACCCTGGTCCAGAGACTAGTAGTCTTCACCAACCTCCATCCCCCCTTGGCTGCCAAATCCTTTGAAAACAAGAAGATGTTCTTTATCCCCCAGCCCCCCAAACCCTTTGGAGCTGCTAGTCTTTTCCAACTAACCCAAGGGGTGACCTGTACGTCCTTCTTACCGCTCCACAGAAACCTAAAACAGATCCTCCTTATACTTTCAAGAATTCCTTTAGGGATCCAAGCTAAGGACATCCAGTAAACAGGAATAGCTTCCAACACTGCTTTAACCAAAACCAGCCTGCCCGCTCGCAAAAGCCACTTGTGGCTCCAAACCATCAATCTCTTTTCCACTTTCCCAATCAACCAAACCCAATCCCTCTTTAGATATAGATTAGCTTTTATCGAGAATCCGAGGTATTTCAATCCATCCTCTAGTCCCGCAGTACTGAAGGGAAAGAAACTTGTGAGTTCAGCCTCCTCTTTCGGTCTCAACAGGTGAGTGGATAAGGTGGACTTCCCAGCATTAATGTCCATACCGGTGGCCTTTGAGAACAGATCCAATATCTCCTTGAGGACACGGGTATCCCCTCTGCTTCCAAAGCAGAAGATCAATACATCATCCACGAAAAGCAAATGTGTAATATACATATTTGGAGCCACCGGAATCCCCTGAAAAATCCCTCAGCCTTTGCCCCGCTAATGGCCCTACTTAGGCCTTCAGCAACCAACAGAAAGAGTAGCGGGGATAAAGGACACTCCTGTCTTAGTCCCCTTTCAGAATGGAAAAAAGACGAAGCCGCTCCATTGATTAGTACTGAAAAGGAAACAGTGGAGATACAAGACATTACCCATCTAATAAAAGCAATACCAAACCCCATATGGGTAAAAAGAAGACGAAGATACATCCAGCTCACTTTATCATAGGCCTTAGAAAGATCAATTTTAAGTATGGCTCCCTTCAGATTCTTGGTCTTCAAACTATGCATCCCTTCCTGAGCCACTCCTACAGCCTCATGAATTTGTTGACCCTCCAAAAACCCAAATTGTTCAGCAGATATATGTTTTGAGAGGATACTTTTCAGTCTTCTGGCTATAACTTTTGAGATGATCTTATAGATACAATTGCACAGTGAGATGGGCCTGAATTCATTAAGGGTCAAAGCATTATCAGACTTAGGAATGAGTGCGATAAAGGTAGAATTGAAACTGGCTGGAATTCTCCCTGATTCTCTGGAATCTTCAACAACCGCCATGAGATCATTCCCCAGAATCTCAAAAAGATCCAGGAAGAATTCAATTGTCCACCCGTCAGGGCCAGGGCTCTTGTCTTTTTTAAAGATTTCGAGAACCTTCTTAAGCTCCTCCTCCGATAATTCCTTCATCAGCTCCCTGTTTCCTTCATCATCAACAAAACTGGGAAACATCTCTGCCACTTTAATCACCTCAGCAATAGTAGCCTGATTTGGGGCCCGAAACAAATTCTTAAAATGTGCTACCCCACACCTAGCCTTATCTTCAAAATTGATATGAGTGTTTCCATCTTCATCCCTCAGACTCCATATGGTATTAGCTGCTTTTCTCCCTCTGGCATAAGCATGGAAAAATTTTGTATTATCATCCCCACATTCCAACCAAATCACTCTGCTTTTCAGCCGCCAAGTCTCCTCCAATGCACATAACATAGTGTTCCGCCTGCCTTCCAGCCTGATTAGAGCCTCTTTAGAATCATGAGAGATCAGACCCCCCCCATCACCTTCATAAGTCCGCAGGAGCTCTTCCTCCACCTGTTTCAGCTCTACATCTTCCCTACATCTCTTAGCAATAGCCCAATCTTTAACAAGCATTTTCAACTTTTTAATATTATCTGCAAACTGAAAAGCAGCGAATCTATCAAAATCCCTATTAAAAGGAGTCCAGTTAGTAAGGAAGATATTTTTAAAAGTCTCGTCTTGTAACCACAATTTATTGAATTTCAAAGGACTCGGAGGATTTGATGGCCCCTTTTGTATCTCAAAAAAGATAGGAAAATGATCAAAGATACCTCCATTGCCAACCCACTGTCGAACTTGAAAGAATCTGTCCACCAACTGTTCAGCCACCAACGATCAATCCTTTTCGCCACCCTAGCATCCCCACTGCGCTTATTTCTCCAAGTCGGTTTCAGCTTGAAGGGCTCTATATCCAGCAAACCCTTCGCCACAAACTTCTGAACAAAGTATCCAGCCAACGAATCCACATGAGCATGAGGTCCCCAAACCTCGCTTTGACCCAGTGAGAAGTTTAGGTCCCCCCTATGAGCAGTGAGTCACCACTCAAGAGGGGATTTCCAAACAGTGAGTCCCAAAAATCGACTCGATGCAGGTAAGGCCCATAGATATTAATCACCTTAATAGTGATCCCCAAATCAACCGACAAAACTTCAACACAAAGAACAGAATCCATTCCCCACGATTTCACAAGCTTAAAGTTACAATTCCTCCATCCCACAGCCAGCCCCCCAGAACGTCCCTTTACATCCAAAGTGAGAAAGGACCATCCAGGAAGCCAACTCTCCAAACGATTCTTAATAAAATCACCTACACCTAAGGTCTCTTGTAGCAAGATCACATCCGGGTGTTCAAGAGTAAGCACCCTTCTGAAGGCTGATTTCTTGTTGGGCCCAGGCAGACCCCGGAAATTGAAAGACATAATCTTCATGTTCGCCTTTTTTTCAAGGCATTCCCCGCTCTAAGTGCCTTAACAATCGAAATTTGTTTCCCTTCTAGGAGATCCACCCTTGCCCTGGATTGTGCCTTATGCAAGTTTGACTTTCTTCCCCTCCCCTTACGAGCAGGAGTAGTGGCTTTCCCAACCCCGCTGAGGTGGCTTTCATGCAGGAACGAAGGAAATATCCCGAATCTTGTGATTTCGTGGGAGAGAGGTAATCCTCCTCTTGTGCATCTCCAGGATCAGGGTCAAAAAAACCAGGAGGGGTATCTTCCAAAGCACAAAGACGAGCAGTCACAGGTTCCAAAACCGGTTCCATAGAAGGAGAAATCAGAACCGATGCCTCCTCCTCACCATTGTGATAACCAGACCGAGACCCCATAGGACCCAGGGTGCCCGAGAGAGAAAGGTTGCGCAAACCCTCCACCCAATCATGCCTCAATAAAGTAACAGAGTTCATAAATAAATTGACAGTAGGGGGAAAGGAGAAAGAGGAGATACCAGGGAAGTCAGGTCCCCGAAGTACATCATCACTCTGATGAGTAGGCACCAATTCCATCTGATCAGCCGAAGTATTCTCCATCACCGGACACACCTGACTTGGCTCGTCTCCGGATGGCGCATTCCCAGTATCATCTGAGGAGGACTGAACGAAGTCTGAAGAGCCCGATCCAATCTCCGAATGGCGCACCTCAACTCCTTTTAAAAGTTTTCTCCTCCCCCCAATGTTGGTTCTAATCGGAAGGCTGCAGTTGGAGACGGGGTGTCCATAAGCATGACATCTCCGGCACCTAAACGGAACATTTTCATAGTCCAGAATTTGTGTGATGATCTCCGGTCCCCATTCCAGATTTATTTCTTCTGCCAACCCCTCTCTGATATTGATGTTAACCAAAATGCGCGCAACCTTTTGACAAAGAGTCTCCAAGAATGACATATCGGCCTCCAGGAAGGTCCCCAGTATATCACCGATCCGTTTGAAATGATGTAGTTCCCAGAAGTGAAGAGGAAGGGTTGGCATGCGAACCCAAATCGGGATTACATCCACCCTTTCCCGGCTGGCATCGAACAATGAGTGCCATGGCTTCAGTAGCACCGGAGATGATTGAGATGCCAGTTCCTGTTCAATACCCGCCGCAGCTCCTCCTCTTTAGAAAATTTGAATGCGAACCACCCCCTATTCAACTCCACCACCACCGGTGAGTGACCCACCAGATCCTTCCAATTCTCCTCAACCCAAGCCGCCACCGTCTTCCTTGAGAAATTTCGTCCCATAACCCTGCCGACAAGGGTGAAATGTGCCATCTGCATAACACTACCCCAGGCTATGTCTTCGCCCACCGCATAGTTTTTAACCAGTTTAACCTTAATCCAGCTCTTCCTCCGCTTCTTCACTGGGCCGCCGCCACCCTCCTTCGAGCCAGCCGCATCATCAGAGGTCTCCTTCCCCCGACCACCGTCCCACTCCGGTGAGCTGAAACCCCGCTGTTCTGCAACCACAAGGGAAACCCTCATGTCTTCTTCCGAAGCATTCCCACTTGAGCCACTGCCCAACCGACCCTGTCGATCCACCCCGTCCGCCGCAACCCTGTCAAAACCCACTGCCTCCTCAAACCCTCCCTGCGTCGATTCAGCTGGAAACCCTAGGGCCCTCGAGAAGAAAGCCCCCGCTTCCCTCCATCTCGCATTTCCTAGCAGATCAACCGGCTGTTGTTCCACCATCGGAACCATCTGTAGTCCATGTGTTAACTGCTCTGGAGAAGTGATGAAATCTGACGGAGAAAAGTCAGTAAAAGAGGTTACCGGCTCCAACCCTGTCGGCTGAAGCATTTCAGGTCCCAGCACCGGAAAATCCACCAGCTCTTCTAGATCCTTACCACCTGGCACCACCCATCCATCAAAACCATCCATCCTGTCACTAGCATAAACAATGGCCTCCTGATCTTCCATGGAAGCAGAGAGGGCTCACCAAAACCGTAACAATCACCAATCTGCTAAGCTCCAAACCCTAGGAAAACCAAACTTCTCACCTGCCAAAACAATAAAGAACCACCATACCCCCTTGGAATGTGAAGAGGACCATTTTCCTGACAAGGGCCCATATCAATACAGCGATCGAGGCTGACCGTACCCTATCAGGGATGGCCCTCCCAAACCCCTCAAAGGCCTGCTCGCCGTCTCCATGGCCAAACAGCACTAGTTTTCATCAACACCGATGCATTTATCTACAACAACCCCTTTATATATATATATATATATATATATGAATCATTATCAAAACATTAAACAAAATCCTTAAAATTACTCATAAATTCAATAATACTAATAAATATCTTGCATTCAAATACGAGATTCCTTTACACTTCGACAAAGAAAAGTACTTGTGAGTAAAATTTCAATTTCATTGACTTGCATTTAGTTTAAAGATGGCATATCACTTTTAAATTGCACTTTGTATTTGTTGAAATGATAGATTTTGAAAATTGAAAATTTTCCAATTAAAATTAAAATAACTTTATGTATAGAAAAGCACTTAAACATTTATAATACGCTTTGACAATCACAAGGAAAAGAATACAGGAAGGAAAATAAATAATTCATACATTGTTGTATTCAGTATTAAAATACATGCAAGATCCATCAATCAATTCACATACACAACATACAGTTTGTTGCAACTTTAAAAATATATGATCTGCAAAGGTAGATGTGGAATCTATTACAAGTAATAAAGAACTAATTCGAGATAACTTGGTAATTAAGAAACCATTCATAATATCACCAAGAACAATTAATTTAAGGCTAATTTCTCCTTTATAGGCCAAAACAAGAGGACAACTAGGCCAACTGCCCAAAACTTATAACTATCTTTCTTGTCTTAATTAACATTGATGAAATTTAAATAAATAAAAAGACAAAATAAAGTAAAACTCACAGTTCTTTTTGTTGAAATATATCCCACTAAACATGTCAATATTTGATCCTTTCTGTGCATTCATCTTGTTTCCTTTCAAACTAAACCTCGACAGCTAGCACCTTTGGTTCTATATTCTCATCAAGACCATTTCAAATAGCATTTACAAGGTTTTCAATCCATGAAGTTGTTCCGATTGGAATATAAATGTATTTTTTGAACATTTCCTGGTCAACTGAGTTACTGCTAGTTTCATTTCCTTTCTTTCTTATTGCATGTCAGCAATTCTTTCTTGACAGGTTTTGCGATGCTTATCTCATCCAGTGGTGCCATCTTGAACTTATTCATTGCATCTTTTTCAGAGTTCCATATCATAGCACAAAGTTTCTTCACATCATCAATAACTTCAACTGCTTTAGATTCTGAACTGTCCCGAACTTCCTTCCAAGCTTTTAGTTTGGATTCATCTATTTTGTTGATCTTCAGGACATTCTTAGGAGTTTCTACATGGAGCTGTTGCCACTTGAGGATTTCTTCCACACGATTCTTAATCATTTTTTATTTGTCAATGAATAGATCAGCTTCATTTGTCAACCTCACAACATACTCATAATACTCTTGTAGTTCAATAAGCTGAGTGAACAAATCTTCTTGTGCTTCCTTCAATTTTTGGTTCAGTTTGGTAGCTTCTTCTTTCATAATGCTAAGAGGCAAATCATTTTCCTCTTGTTATACTTACAGTTGAAACTCTACATATTCCTTCACCATTTTCATTTCATTCAAGCTTGTTTCATGTTTTTCCTTCAAGACACTGATGTTGTTATCATGCATTCTTTTCGATTGTTCTTGCTCCATGAAAGATTCATGTTCTTGTTTTTCAAGTTGTTTCTAAAAATGTTTTGCATGTTCCATGTATTGCTTAGCTTGATATTTGTACTACTAAATTTGGTTGACCACATTTTTCGTAGAAGACACATTAACATTTTCCAACATTCCAATTAAATAGGAGGCATCGGATGCTATCTCATCGGGATCTTTCCCCTCCATATTGAAAACTGTAACTTCATTGAACAAACCTTTGGTTTTTTTTTTCTCTTTGATGGACACTTGGTGATACTCTTAGTTTTTCTTCTAAGAAAATAGTCTCCTAAAGAGACAATTGTAGTACCAATCTCCATGGACAGTGTTTAAACCCCTGATCTCACAGAGATGGGTGTCCCAGGAGTTGTCTGCAATGCTAATTGCTGACCTTTTTTAGCATATTATAACTTTCTCAGTTCTTCTTCTTCCTCTTTCTTCTTCAATGCCTCGGTGATGAGGGCCTCCTATTCTTTTGGTTGTTTCTCTTGCACAAGTTGAGCCTTTAATGCTACATCATCAAAATATTCCTTCTTTCTTTTCTCCTCTTCACTAGATTATCAGTCTTCTTCTTCTTTTATTTCTCGTCCTTTCTCAACCACCTGAGCTTCCTTTTATTTTCTTAGTTTCTCCTGCATAAATTGTTCTCAAACCGCTTCTTCATGGGCTTCGTATTTTTTCCTTTTCTCTTCTTCGGCATGGCAATTTTCTGGGCTTTTGTCGTTTGCTGGGATGCCAATGCATCGACCTCGTTTTTCATCGCTTCTTCTCTTTCCAAAGCCTCATGGCATGCCTTATTCTCTTCCTTTGTTTTTGATGTTCCCCCTTGCATCAATTTATGTGCCTATAGCCAATAAAGCCTATCATGTGCTTCATAAAAATTCTTTATGGCTTCATCACTTATAAGTTATGAGTTTATCTTCTTCATTTTTCTTTTGCTCTTATTCCACTTTTGATTCAAAAGATTATTTCCTTTTACCCTTAATTGAGCTTTGCAAAGCCACCTGACTATTATGAAGATTCATTCTAGCACCCATTTCAAGAATTCTGTTACAAACTTATTCAAATTCATTTTCTCCCCAAAAAGAGTTTCAAAGAATCCTCCTCGTGTTTGTAAAAGGGATTTAGTGACAGTGACTTGAAATGACTTTCAAACACTCTCTTAGGATCATGTTTCCTCTGAGTTATGAATCCAAGATTTAACTCATCTAGGTTATTCACTTATTTGCGAGCATGCTAGGTATTTGCTAATGTGAATGTGTCACACTAAATGGAAAGGCTGGCCAATATTTATTTCTCATGTGAGACAATTGGGCTCCTATTCCCTTAGAGACGGTCTAGTAGGAAATTTCTTGAATGAATAGCCTATTTGGAACATAGGCAGGTAACAAGTGTGGGGAATCCATAACACCCAAAAATCGTATATTCGTGAAAAATTCTAGAGTGTACCAGTCTCCTAATGGAAACAAGGTTGCTCTAAACTGCTATGAAAATTTAGGAACTGGTTTCTTAAAAATAAGATAATATAAAGGTGCAAAAAAAGTTGCAAATGCCATAGAAGTGGAGTTATGAAAATTTAGGAACTAAATAAGATAATATTAAGGCACAAAAAAGTTGCAAATATCGTAGAAGTGGAGTTTGTAGTTGGACAATCACAACTCCCTACAATACACATGCATGCAAAGGTGCACAATCGGTCTTCCAATACCAATTCATGAGAGGAAATGCATGTGTAGAAAAATCAACATCTAAGAGATAAGCAGTCATGAAGAATTTGGGTTTCTTAGGCTTGGGTACATCTTTCATTGATTGCAAGTACCTGAGTATGTTGCTTGATATGATATACGCAACCTACTTGAAAATTTTCCCTATTTATGCTATATGGTGCACTAGAGGTGTCCATTCCAAATGAAAATGTATCATGTTCTCCTCCCCATGTATCTGATACACCATGGCTATCAATAACCTCTATGGTTTTTAGAAAAATAGGATCGCAGAGCAATAAAAATAAACAAGATGCAAATATAAATCACATAAACACAATACAAGAGAGATACCAATATAATGTGGTTCACCCAAGATGGGCTACGTCCACATAGAAATTTCCAGTCCTTATTATTATACCATCTAGCAAAATGAAGGGATACAACCCGTAGCACATCCGCTGCAATTTCCTCTTCACTCTCTCATAGTCTCTCTTACACACTCATAGAGATATTTACAATGCTACAATATACAACCGTATTACAATGCTTTCCATTTAAAGAGGGATTACTATGGGAAAATACTACGGAACTCCCAATACCATGGGCCCATAAATCACCCATTATTGACCAAGTCATGACTATGAAATTACAACATTTAATGTCACATACCCCAATTTTGTAAAAATTATGTAATTATTTCATTATATTCCTGAGACATTATGTTAAATTTAATGCTAAGTAGGAATTGATGACTCAGCAGAGTCACTAGAAATGGAATGTAATTCAGAATATTTTATTATTAATAAATAAATTATGGAGACAACAACATGGGAGAGCTGTTAAAAAGAGGTTATTGGTCAAACTGGTGGATGGAACTAGGTGGAAAGGCAAAAGAAAAGTGTCAGCATCCTCAAACACTTCCTAAGTTGCAGGTGGCAACTTCCCTATATTTGGGGTCATGATTCCCCAAGAAAGTGGAATCTGAGCAGGTGGCTCATTAATGACAGTAACCCAACAAAGACCTAGGCAATCTTTTAAATAGTACTCAATGAACTGAGTTGAGGGTTCAAATTTGTTCTAGAGGGAGAAGGCATTCAGGTGAATGTTATTCAGGAATCCCATTGAGGAAGAGGGAATTACAGTAAGGAAGTTGTTTGAGAGGAATGTTGCAGTAACTTGGTTCCATTATAGCTGTTTGGGCTGAGTGAATTATTTTGCTGCACCTAGTTCCGTCCAGGGAGACCAGAGCAAGCTCGGGGGTCCTGAGAAGTGCTGTCTGGGCACTCTCCAGGAGTTGGTAGGGAGGAACAGCCTCCCATTGCTGTTGTTGTCCACATCTTATACAGGTTCTGTTATTTATTTCTTTTATGATTGTTATTTTATTCTTTATGTTTATTAAATATGAATGGATGTATGATGTGTTTAAATTCCATATGTCTGAGGAGCAATTAATTAGGAAGTTAACATCTCAGAATAGTCATAGTTAGATTTGGTAGAGTTTTTGTATTTATCAGCATCCCTAGTAAGAAGTAAATTTTACTAATTAGGTATCTATACTGTATTCAATATAATAGTAATATTTAAGGGGTGATTTATTATTACATTTATAACAACCATCTATCATGTATTCAATACAACTGTAAGACTTTCAGTTTTAGTTTATTAATAAAATTATAAATCTAGTTTTTGAATAGATAAGCAAGGATTATATATAAATAATTGTACGCTGTATATTACAGAATTTATTTAACAAATCATAAGAAAACAATAGTAAACTTTAGCAATAAAAATTACAGTACTGTTATCCTGATAAATAACATTTCAGAGGAAGGGTAGCCACAGTTAGGTTATTTATACCATTGCACAAACCCTATTTAATTTTAACAAGTCCTTACATTACAACCAAATCAATACGCCAAACCCTAACAGAGAATTTCATAAAGAGTTTAACTTTGCTAATAACTTAGTCACTGTTTTTAAAAACAAAAGATTTAGCAGAACCCTCTTAGGCTCGGCATCGAGCTTAAACAGTATAGTATTAACTTTCACTAGACTCACTTCTTCGACAGATTCATAATCAAAACAACCGAACAAGCAACTAAACAAAAGCACGAATGTGGTGTTTGAATCGAACCCTATCATTCCAGTTTTCACAACAAGAATTTATCAGCAGAGAAATAACCTAGATATTAATTCCACAACAAAATGAAACAGACAGAACAATTTTCCAGCTCATTGTCGAGCTTCAATATCATAACAATATCTTTCACTTGTTTCTCAAACTACCAACAGAAGAAAATCGTAACTACAGAATCAACATCTAAACAAAATCACCACTGTCGTTTCGGATTGAACCCCCATCATTCCAAACTTTACAAGTAATTAAACATTTAGAATTAGGACAACGATTTCACCTATGACCGCAGCCAAGGATCACTGTTTAAGTGATTTTTTTTTTAAAACATAAAATTAGAAATACACGCCACACACCAGCTCAAAATTTATAGGAGAAACATTTAATAGGTTAAATTCCAAAACCCTGGGTAAAAACCCTGAGCAAGATTTTACGAGTACAGTATTAAAACCTTGAGGTCGTAACCTCATCTTCAGAGCAGACTCGCAACCTTTTCTTTTACACATCAATTCTTCTATAAACCCTAAATACCTCAAGCAAGACGATTAAATTACATATGACTGCAGCCATAACATTTCATACACATCACAGGGTTAAACCTGTCCATGAACTTTGGTAACAAGCAGCTACAATACCAAACAGCACGGAGCTAGCCACAAAGGTGGATCTTTCAAGACCAAACCCTAACCATCCTAACCACCAAAATGAGGAAAAGCCATGGTGAAACCAAGCTTACCCGGTAGGAGCCAAGCGCCGAAGGTTGTGACTTGTACACCTTCAAGAGTAGCCAGCACCTGCATTGGATAGAATCGAATCAGTCACAACTTTTATTCTTAAAAAAAAAATAACTTCTTTTAATCTGGAAAACAACGAAGCAATTTGTAAAGCTTACCAGCGAATTGAAAGAGGATGCAACCACAGTAAAAGGCCTGATAGCCACGAGCTGTTTAGGTGAAAAAAACCCCACCTTGGTCACCAAAGAACGAGCTGGCAAAATCAAAGGATATCTTCCATGATGGAAGCCATGACAAAAGCAGGTTGAACGATACCCTCATGCCATGACCAGACTGGTAATGAAAGCACAAAGATAAACCCTAGGTCATAGCCACCTCATAGCTGCCAACAGCAAAGATACAACGACTCCCAAACGATATAGTGGACAAATACGAAGGTTGGAGTAAGCTTAGAAGCTGCTAGCACACTGTAACAGCAAAAACTCAGACCAGGAGGTTTTCACAGAGCGACCGAGCCCGAAGGCGAGGGAGAAGTGCCCAGCTAGGGTTAAGTCAACGTTATATATCACCAACACTTGGTCCTAAAGCCACCACGTAACATCCAAATAATTTCATGCAAGTGGGTCGAGGTTCAATAGTTTTACAACAAGATTCCCAATTATTTTGTTGGTCAATTAAAAATCAATCCGAAGGTAACCCAAAATCATAGCATGGATATTCTTCCATGGACGTGATACCATATTTTGAAACTTGCCATCATTTCAAAATGAAAACATTGCTTTCGAACTAGCTTAAGTGAACATCAACATATGACCTACAATCAACAATATCACGCATTTGTCAATAGTGAACAAGATTTAATCTTGAAGTCTATTTAGACTTAGTGAATTTGTAAATTATTATAAAGAAATTATAAGGAGGTAAGTTCCAAGTATGTTTTTGTTGTTTATAAAACCTACCACTATATGGCCTTTCACCCTATTTGTTTATGTGACAAGACTTAGATTATTCTTCAAGCCTGTAAGATAATGAATTGATATTAGGGTTTAGTTGTTACACCTCCTCTTCAAATTGTCGATTGTCATAGTCTTGCACAGATGATATAATACATGTCATTCCTTCGTTATGTGGCTTTCACTGGTGGATTCCAAGCTCTACAACTCATAAAATTTGGACTAAGGTTACCCTAGACCTTAATACCAATGAGTTTAATCAGTTATGATACTTGAGGACTATTTCTACAAGTACTGATAGATTTTATTCAAGTGTTATTTATGGAAACTAAAGTAGATTTCAATCAATGCAAACCCTTAAATTAATAATAGAAGACATGTATTGACAGGTAATCTTTGCAATTGCTGAAGATAAGAAAAGTACAAACATGGTGATATTTTTAACTCCCAATTCCTTGCAATTAAAGTATAAATCAAAACATATTCTGAAATTGAACTTGGCATGATGCAGGAAGAACTCTACCTTTAAAAGCTTGATAAACCTGGTTAGCATGCTTATACTTCTACGGGATGTTTTGGTACAGTAATTGGATTTAAAATACTTTAAAGATTTAATTGTAGCAACCCGCACTTTACCTGTATATCTGTAAGAGAAAGAAACCTGTTGCATTAGCTCGGAAGCTAAGTAAGCCCAGTCTGCTATGGCAATCCCCCTTGTGGTTGAAAAACATAAAACAATCAGCAACAGTAAAGAAACTCATATGAAAATCTAAGTGTAACAACAGATCATTCAGACATATTTATGATCACTTTAAACTAATCAAACGGATCAATGAATGCATTTAATAATATTACTTGCTATTTTTAAATTTTTAAATTTTTCGGAAATTCTGGGTTTTGACATGTGGTATCAGAGCATGGTTCAAATACTAGGTCTTGATGTGGCCCAACTAGTTTCCGCAGAACCATAAAAGAAAAGAAAATTTATGTACTAACTTTGTATTTTTGTTTCATGTAAAAGAGCAGAAAATTTCCTTTTCTGAATCTAACAGACAGGTATGGAGAAGCTAGGAGAATATGCTGAGGAGGAATCTCCAAACACTGAGACAAGACAGATGTCCAGAGAACCTGTGATAGAGGAGGTAATTGCTCACTCCTCGGAGCTGATGCAGATTGTAAAGGGTTTAAAGACTGAGATAGAAACAGTCAAGAAGGATAATGAAAGGATTCTGAAAACTCAAGAGCAGTTAAATCAAATTTTGATAGAAAAATTTTAGACTGAAGGAAGAAGCAAAAGAGCTGAATCTGAAGAAGCTAGTCATCAAAAAGGGTCTAAAAGGGTGAAACTAGTTAAATCAGACAACAATTCATCCTCTGAAGGAAGAAGGGAACAACCAAGCTATCACACTACTAGTGACAGTAGTGAGGCTGAGTTGTATAACAGAAAGAAGAAATTCAGGCCTTATGAAGAGATTTCTGAGGAGTTCAAGAAAATAAAACCCCCAACTTTCAATGGAGAATCTGAAACAGGAGAAGAGGCAGAATCCTGGTTATCCGGGATGAGAAAATATTTCCAGATATACAACTACTCAAATCAGCTGAAGGCAAGAATGGCCATCTATAACCTTTCAGGAAAGGCAGATATATGGTGGCAAGACTTGAAAAGGGTCAAGGGGATCAAAGAAAAAGAAGTCAATTGGAGTACCTTTAAAAGGTATTTCAAAAAGAAATTTATGTCTGAACAGTACTATGAAGAGAGGGCCAAGGAATTTTATGAATTAAAGCTAGGATCTATGACTATGAAAGACTTAAACAGTAAGTTCTTAAGTCTGTTAAGATATGTGCCGTATTTTGTTGAAGAGAAACCTAAAGTACAGCGGTTTCTCAGCTGCCTACCGTATCATATAAAGGACAGAATCGAATATGATAACCCCAAAACTCTGGAAGAAGCTATGCAAAAGGCTAATTTCTATTTTGAACAGAATAAAAAGAAAGAGGGAATAGCCAACTGGAAGGCTAAAAAGAACAGTAATCAGCTGGAGTACAAGAAAAAGGAGTTTGTACCCCAGAAAAATTTCAAGAATAACAAGAACGGAAACCATTTTAATGGTAAAAGCTTCCAGGGAAACAAAAATGGAGCTGCTAATCATTCCAACAACTTCAAGGGAAGCAAGGAGGCTTCTAACAATCATGGAAATTACACAAAGAATTTTGAACGAAAGGAGCCTGTTAAGTGCTGGGAGTGCAATGGCCCCCACTATGCTTCAGTTTTCCCAAATCGGAAGAAACCAAACAACAATATTCACACTATACAAGATGAAATGACTATTGGAGACTTTGCAGGGACTATGCCCCGAATCAATGCAGCGTTGGAGAACCGCCAAGCTGACTATCAAACTTCCATGGTGGAAATAGGAGGTATGGTTAACAAAACCCCTGTAACTATTTTAATAGATCCAGGTGCTAGCCTTAATTATATTTCACCACAGATAGTAGAAAAGTGTAATTTGACTGTTGAAAGGTTTGATAACTCTTGGTTAGTACAACTAGCCACTGGGGCAAAAAGGAAAGTGAACTATTATGTTAAGGAATGTGCTCTAGATATGAAGGATTTTAAAACTACTGTTAAATTAAATGTTCTGCCACTTGGCTCGTATGACATACTTATTGGTATGGACTGGTTAGAACAGCATAAGGTAGTTTTAAACTGTTTTGATAAAAAAATTACGTGTGTAAATAATAATGAACAACCTGTAACTGTTAGGGGTATTCCTAGGAAAACAGTAGTCAGGCAGATTTCTGCTTTACAACTTAAAAGGGCAGTCAGAAAAGGGTGCAAAGCCTATGCTGTAACTATTACAGATGAGGCAGTTAAGTCTGAAATAAGTAAGATAAAAGTAGAGGATATCCCTGTAGTAAACGAATTTACTGATGTTTTCCGGAGGAGATTCCAGGATTACCTCCCAAGAGGGAACTGGATTTCACAATTGAGCTGGTACCAGGCGTTGTACCTAGTTCAAAGGCTCCATATCGTATGAATATTCTGGAGCTTAATGAATTAAAAACACAGTTAAAGGAGTTAATAGATAAGAATTACATTCGACCTAGTGTGTCCCCTTGGGGAGCACCAGTAATCTTTGCTAAAAAGAAGGACAGGACTATGCGACTCTGCATAGATTACCGTCAACTAAACAAGATGACAATTAAAAACAGATATCCGTTGCCTCGCATAGATGATCTGTTTGATCAGCTACATGGAGCTACAGTGTTCTCTAAGATAGACTTGAGATCAGGCTATCATCAGGTGAGAATTAAAGAAGAGGACATATTCAAGACAGCTTTCAGAACGAGGTATGGACATTACGAATTTGTCGTAATGCCATTTGGGCTTACTAATGCCCCAGCCGTCTTTATGTGCCTAATGAATAACATAATGCATAAATACTTAGATAAATTTGTTATCGTATTCATCGATGACATTTTAATTTATTCTAAAAATAAAGAGGAACATAAAGAACATTTACGGATAGTCTTACAAGAACTGCGAGAACAGCAGCTCTTTGCGAAGTTCAGTAAGTGTGATTTCTTCAAGGATGAAATCCAGTACTTAGGTCACGTAGTGACTAAGGAAGGGATTTCAGTTGATCCTGAAAAGATTCGGGCAATTGAAGAATGGCCAGTACCAAAAGACGTAACAGATGTTAGGTCCTTCATGGGAATTACCGGTTATTACCAGAGATTCATTGAAGGCTTTTAAAAAATAGCCAACCCAATCACTTCCTTGCAAAAGAAAGGCAAGAAGTTTGATTGGAACTTGAAATGTGAAGAAAGCTTTAAGAAATTAAAGACTTTATTAACAACTGCGCCTATTCTAAGAATAGCAGATCCTAATAAGGATTTCGTGGTTTGCACCGATGCTTGTAATGACGGTCTAGGCGGAGTGCTGACTCAGGATGGGCATGTCATTGCTTATGAGTCCAGGAAGCTGAAGATTCATGAAAAGAATTATGCCACTTATGACTTAGAACTAGCTGCTGTTATTCATGCCTTAAAGATGTGGTGACACCACTTAATAGGCAAAAAGTTTACCTTAATGACTGATAATAAGGGTCTAAAATACCTTTTCGATCAGCCTAACTTAAATGCAAGACAAGCAAGATGGTTGGCCTTCTTAAGTGAATACGATTTCGAAATTCAGCACATAAAAGGAAAGGAAAATAAGGTGGTTGATGCTTTGAGTAGAAATGCAAGGCTGAATTTTATATCAGCTAGCAGCACTTATACCTCTGATTTAAATGAACAGTTGTTTGAAGGGATAAAATCAGATGAAATTTATCAAAAGTTACAAGCTACAGCTAAAGAAGAACCTACCGAAAGTTTAATAAAGGGTTATAGCCTAAACAAAGATGGATTTTTATTGTTTAAGGACAGAATGTATGTGCCTAATGTATCTAAAATTAAATTGTTAATTCTGGATGAAGTTCATAAAACCCCTTACTCAGGGCATCCAGGCTACCAAAAGACTGTCACCATGTTGAGAAAAGACTATTTTTGGCCTAATATGAAATCTGAAGCAGTTGAGTATATAGCTAGATGTTTGGACTTCCAACAAGTGAAAACAGAACATCAACATCCAGCTGGGCTACTGCAACCTTTGTCTATTCCTAGTTGGAAGTGGGAAATAATCAGCTTAGATTTCATTACTGGTTTACCCAGAAATCAAAATCAGAATGATTCAATTATGGTGGTAGTAGATAAATTAAGTAAATCAGCACATTTTATTCCTGTTAAAACCACTTACAAGGCTGCAGACATAGCTGATATATTTCTGAAGCAGATTTTAAGGTTACATGGAATCCCAAAGGTTATTATTTCAGACAGGGATCCTAAATTCACAGGAAATTTTTGGAAATCTTTGTTTAAGGGACTAAACACAACACTGAATTTCAGCACTTCCTTCCATCCTCAGACGGACGGACAAACTGAAAGAGTTAATCAGGTATTAGAAGATCTGCTAAGAATGTATGTTAAGGATCAACCAGGTAAGTGGGAGGATTATTTACATTTAGCAGAATTTGCATACAATAACAACTATCAATCGTCAGCTAAGTTCAGTCCTTTTGAAATTCTGTATGGACGTAAATGTAACACTCCTATCTCTTGGAATAATCCAGTAGATAGATTAGTGTTAGGTCCTGAATTATTAAAAGAAATGGAACAGATTGTGAAACAAGTGCAGGAAAATTTGAAGATTGCCCAGGATCGGTCAAAGAGCCAAGCAGATTTGAAGAGAACTCCTAAAGAGTTCCAGGTGGGTGAGCATGTGTTCATAAAGGTAAGGCCAAAGAAGAGCTCCCTAAGGTTGGGGAGTTGTGCAAAATTAGCGCCACGTTAATGTGGTCCGTTTGAAATTTTATCTAGAATTGGTCAAGTTGCTTATTAGCTAGCATTACCACCTAATTTAAAAGTGCACAATGTTTTTCATATTTCTGTTCTGAAAAGGTACGTTCATGATGCTACTCATGTGATTGATTGGAACGTTGTACAGGTAGAACCAGAAGGGGAAGTTCTGGTGGAACAGGATTGTATCCTCGGGAGGAGGGAAATTACTCTACGGAACCGCACAATTGGACAGCTGAAGGTGCAATGGAAGCACCTTAGTCCTGAAGAAGCTACCTGGGAACTGAAAAGTAAGATATGGGAAGCATACCCAAATCTATTCCAGAAGGTGGCTGAGGATGAGGAATAAGTAACATCGAGGACGATGTTACATTTTAAGGGGGCGTGTATGTCACATACCCCAATTTTGTAAAAATTATGTAATTATTTCATTATATTCTTGAGACATTATGTTAAATTTAATGCTAAGTAGGAATTGATGACTCAGCAGAGTCACTAGAAATGGAATGTAATTCAGAATATTTTATTATTAATAAATAAATTATGGAGACAATAGCATGGGAGAGCTGTTAAAAAGAGGTTACTGGTCAAACTGGTGGATGGAACTAGGTGGAAAGGCAAAAGACAAGTGGCAGCATCCTCAAACACTTCCTAAGTTGTAGGTGGCAACTTCCCTATATTTGGGGTCATGATTCCCCAAGAAAGTGGAATCTGAGCAGGTGGCTCATTAATGACAGTAACCCAACAAAGACCTAGGAAATCTTTTAAATAGTACTCAATGAACTGAGCTGAGGGTTCGAATTTGTTCTAGAGGGAGAAGGCATTCAGGTGAATGTTATTCAGGAATCCCATTGAGGAAGAGGGAATTACAGTAAGGAAGTTGTTTGAGAGGAATGTTGCAGTAACTTGGTTCCATTATAGCTGTTTGGGCTGAGTGAATTATTTTGCTGCACCTAGTTCCAGCCAGGGAGACCAGAGCAAGCTCGGGGGTCCTGAGAAGTGTTGTCTGGGCACTCTCCAGGAGTTGGTAGGGAGGAACAGCCTCCCATTGCTGTTGTTGTCCACATCTTATACAGGTTCTGTTATTTTTTTCTTTTATGATTGTTATTTTATTCTTTATGTTTATTAAATATGAATGGATGTATGATGTGTTTAAATTCCATATGTCTGAGGAGCAATTAATTAGGAAGTTAACATCTCAGAATAGTCATAGTTAGATTTGGTAGAGTTTTTGTATTTATCAGCATCCCTAGTAAGAAGTAAATTTTACTAATTAGGTATCTATACTGTATTCAATATAATAGTAATATTTAAGGGGTGATTTATTATTACATTTATAACAACCATCTATCCTGTATTCAATACAATTGTAAGACTTTCAGTTTTAGTTTATTAATAAAATTATAAATCTAGTTTTTGAATAGATAAGCAAGGATTATATATAAATAATTGTACGCTGTATATTACAGAATTTATTTAACAAATCATAAGAAAACAATAGTAAACTTTAGCAATAAAAATTACAGTACTGTTATCCTGATAAATAACATTTCAGAGGAAGGGTAGCCACGGTTAGGTTATTTATACCATTGCACAAACCCTATTTAATTTTAACAAGTCCTTACATTACAACCAAATCAATACGCCAAACCCTAACAGAGAATTTCATAAAGAGTTTAACTTTGCTAATAACTTAGTCACTGTTTTTAAAAACAAAAGATTTAGCAGAACCCTCTTAGGCTCGGCATCGAGCTTAAACAGTATAGTATTAACTTTCACTAGACTCACTTCTTCAACAGATTCATAATCAAAACAACCGAACAAGCAACTAAACAAAAGCACGAATGTGGTGTTCGAATCGAACCCTATCATTCCAGTTTTCACAACAAGAATTTATCAGCAGAGAAATAACCTAGATATTAATTCCACAACAAAATGAAATAGACAGAACAGTTTTCCAGCTCATTGTTGAGCTTCAATATCGTAACAATATCTTTCACTTGTTTCTCAAACTACCAACAGAAGAAAATCGTAACTACAGAATCAGCATCTAAACAAAATCACCACTGTCGTTTCGGATTGAACCCCCATCATTCCAGAGTTTACAAGTAATTAAACATTTAGAATTAGGACAACGATTTCACCTATGACCGCAACCAAGGATCACTGTTTAAGTGATTTTAAAAAAAAAACATAGAATTAGAAATACACGCCACACACCAGCTCAAAATTTATAGGAGAAACATTTAATAGGTTAAATTCCAAAACCCTGGGTAAAAACCCTGAGCAAGATTTTACGAGTACAGTATTAAAACCTTGAGGTCGTAACCTCATCTTCAGAGCAGACTCGCAGCCTTTTCTTTTACACATCAATTCTTCTATAAACCCTAAATACCTCAAGCAAGACGATTAAATTACATATGACTGCAGCCATAACATTTCATACACATCACAGGGTTAAACCTATCCATGAACTTTGGTAACAAGCAGCTACAATACCAAACAGCACGGATCTAGCCACAAAGGTGGATCTTTCAAGACCAAACCCTAACCATCCTAACCACCAAAAGGAGGAAAATCCATGGTGAAACCAGGCTTACCCGGTAGGAGCCAAGCGCCGAAGGTTGTGCCTTGTACACCTTCAAGAGTAGCCAGCACCTGCATTGGACAGAATCGAATCAGTCACAACTTTTATTCTTAAAAACAAAATAACTTCTTTTAATCTGGAAAACGACGAAGCAATTTGTAAAGCTTACCAGCAAATTGAAAGAGGATGAAACCACAGTAAAAGTCCTGATAGCCACGAGCTGTTTAGGTGAAAAAAACCGCACCTTGGTCACCAAAGAACGAGCTG